>JAIRCJ010000083.1:164880-604333 GCA_020883675.1 Bruguiera gymnorhiza | reverse complement strand
TTATGGATTTTCAGTTTATGGGGGTAGTATGGGATCCGTAGTAGGCGAGAAAATCACTCGTTTGATCGAGTATGCTACCAATAAAATTTTACCGCTTATTCTAGTGTGTGCTTCCGGAGGCGCACGTATGCAAGAAGGAAGTTTGAGCTTGATGCAAATGGCTAAAATATCTTCCGCTTTATATCATTATCAATCGAATAAAAAATTATTTTATGTATCAATCCTTACATCTCCTACGACTGGTGGGGTGACAGCTAGTTTTGGTATGTTAGGGGATATCATTATTGCTGAACCCAACGCCTACATTGCATTTGCCGGTAAAAGGGTAATTGAACAAACATTGAATAAAATAGTACCTGAAGGTTCACAAGCGGCCGAATTTTTATTCCATAAGGGCTTATTCGATCCAATCGTACCACGTAATCCTTTAAAAAGTGTTCTGAATGAGTTATTTCAGCTCCATGCTTTCTTTCCTTTGAATGATAAAGAAAGGGGGACTTTAAGTTAATTAGTTACTTAAGTTAATTAGTTAATTAAATTAGTTAATTTTGTTTTTTAATGTCTGGCGAACAATATTTCTTTATCGTTTATCAGAATCAAAGGAAAAATCGATTCCTTGGATTTTTTTTGGTGACATAAGAGTCAATTGTAGAAAGAATCATGTAAATAATTTTTTTGTCAATAGTTCTGATTACTAATTAGGAACCCTCTATCACCAAGATAAAATAGCAAATTCTTTCTTCCGCGAAATTCAATTGGACAAGGTAAATAATAAAGAAAACGAATTTCATGTTCTTTTCTTATCTATGTATTGTATAGAAAATATGGAGTCTTCCGTATTTCTATAATCCCCCGGAATCCCACCCTTTTTTTACTAAAAATCCCTCTTGCTGCATCGAATTGGAACGAGTTTTTCGGTAATTTAAATTTAGAAGCGGAAAAAATTCTTTATTCTTTATTAAAATTCAAATTATAAGACAAGAAAAAGATAATAAAAGAAGAATAACAAACAAATAGATTATCATACATATATTTCATGTAGAAAGAGGAATAAATTCATTTAGTTAGTTCTCCACTCCTTGCACTTTATTATATTTATATATACTCATATATACTCACTTAGATATACTTAATATAATTATTAATGATTTTAAGATATATTTTTAACAACATAACAATAAGAAATAAAAAATGAATATAACTATAACAATAAATAACAGGTACAAATATTAAATCGAGGTGCCCATTCTATGACAATTCTCAACAACTTACCCTCTATTTTTGTGCCTTTAGTAGGCTTAGTATTTCCGGCAATTGCAATGGTTTCTTTATCTCTTCATGTTCAAAAAAACAAGATTTTTTAGATCTGATGGGGCAAATTTAATTTCCGACATATATATTTTTCAAGACTTAGACTTGGGTTATAACACAAATATCTATTTAATTTAGTATAATATCATATCAAACGCGACTTCCTTCAAACATAAATGAACCAACATAAACGAAACTTAGGCAAGCGTAAATAGGATATATGAGGAAATGATCTATTTGAAAATAAGTCGAGATTGGACAGATAACTGAATAAAAGCTAAGTCAATGTATCTATATCTATATGTGTATAGATAGCAGATCATATGAAGGAGAGGGATCCTATTATATTATTTTAGATCTAACGAATTTCATGAATTCCTCCTAAAGGTTCACATCAGAATAATGCGAGTTGATGAAAGTTACTTCGGAAAAAAGTAAGATCAAATTCATTTAGGCTAGTCTCCTACTTCCAATAAAATGCAACTGAATTTAGTATGAGTTCTCGATCCGAACATATATGGATAGAGTTTATAGCGGGGTCTCGAAAAACAAGTAATTTCTGTTGGGCCTTTATACTTTTTTTAGGTTCTTTGGGGTTTTTATTGGTTGGAATTTCCAGTTATCTTGACAGAAATTTGATATCTTTATTTCCGTCTCAGCAAATAATTTTTTTTCCACAAGGGGTCGTGATGTCTTTCTATGGGATCGCGGGTTTATTTATTAGTTCTTATTTGTGGTGCACAATTTCTTGGAATGTAGGGAGTGGTTATGATCGATTCGATAGAAAAGAAGGAATAGTGTGCATTTTTCGTTGGGGATTTCCTGGAAAAAATCGGCGCATCTTACTCCGATTCCTTATGAACGATATTCAGTCTATCAGAATAGAAGTTAAAGAAGGTATTTATGCTCGGCGTGTCCTTTATATGGAAATCAGAGGCCAGGGGGCCATTCCTTTGACTTGTACTGATGAGAATTTGACTCCACGAGAAATGGAACAAAAAGCCGCGGAATTGGCTTATTTTTTGCGTGTACCAATTGAAGTATTTTGAAATCAACTGAGGAATGAACATTTTCTTAGCAGAAGGGATAAAATCCAAGAGTCCTCTTTTGTTCGATAGCACAACCTCATTTTCGATAGCACAACCTAATTGAAATTTTTTCACAATACTGATGAACCAAAGAAAATGTATTATATATATATTATATATATATATATACCAAATATACGTATATACCAAATATACGAACAATTATCAAAAAAAAATGAAACTTTTTTTGTCCGCAATTTTTTTTTTTTTTTTCAAAATATCAAATATTTTGATAGAAAGCAATTCTTTTATTTCGAAATCCTAATTTGAAGTGGCTCTTTTGGAAAAGAGGGAATTGCTTCGAATTTGAGCAATTGAAATATCCGGAAACAATATTGTTTTCCTCAGTCGTGTACGCTTTCTTAGGCTATTTCTGTAGTCTTTCTAAATTCAAGGGCTAACCAGTGACTCACAAATAAAAAATAGGGAATAGATTAATAAGTTCGAAACCTTGTAATAGAATTTATGCTTGATAGAAATATTAGATCGTATAGAGTCGACGAATGAGGTGAGTTCATTAAAAATTCACAGACGAAAAAAAAATGGAAAAAAAAAAATATTCATTCCCCTTCTATATCTTACATTTCTAGTATTTTTGCTATGGTGGATCCCCGTTTCATTTAATAAAAGTCTGGAATCTTGGGTTATTAATTGGTGGAATACTAGTAAATCCGAAACCCTTTTCAATGATATCCAAGAAAAGAGTATTCTAGAAAAATTCCTAGAATTAGAAGAACTTTTGCTCTTGGACGAACTGATAAAGGAATATCCGGAAATACATTTACAAAGGTTTCGTATCGGAATCCACCAAGAAACGATCGAATTGATCAGGATGTACAATGAGGTTGGTATCCATACGATTTTTCACTTCTCGACAAATATAATCTGTTTCATTATTTTAAGTGGTTATTCTATTCTAAGTAATGAAAAACTTATTATTCTTAATTCTTGGATGCAAGAATTCCTATATAACTTAAGTGACACAATAAAAGCTTTTTCTATTCTTTTATTAACCGATTTATGTATAGGATTCCATTCACCTCACGGTTGGGAACTAATGATTGGCTCTATCTACAAAGATTTTGGATTTGCTCATAATGATCAAATTATATCTGGGCTTGTTTCCACTTTTCCAGTCATTCTCGATACCATTTTTAAATATTGGATCTTCCGTTATTTAAATCGTATATCTCCATCACTTGTAGTGATTTATCATTCAATGAATGACTGAAAAATGATCCACGGATCCAATTAGAATGTTTGTTATTTGATTTTGTACATAAGCAAAACATTCCAAATCTTACTTTTTTTATACACTTCTTTTTTTTTCTATACATCTAATAGTCTATACATCCAAGAGATTCAGATTCTTCTCACATTTTAGTTTTAGTCAAAATTTTTCAGTAAATAACAGCATCGTGGATAGGGAACTATATTAGCGACCTATCTAATTTTATTGTAGAAATTTTCGGGATCAACGATTGTACCATGCAAAATAGAAAGACCTTTTCTTGTATAAAGGAAGAGATTACTCGCTCCATTTCCGTATCACTCATGATATATATAATAACTCAGTCATCCATTTCAAATGCATATCCCATTTTTGCACAGCAGGGTTATGAAAATCCGCGCGAAGCAACTGGCCGTATTGTATGTGCAAATTGTCATTTGGCGAATAAGCCCGTGGATATTGAAGTTCCACAGGCGGTACTTCCTGATACTGTATTTGAAGCAGTTGTTCAAATTCCTTATGATATGCAACTGAAACAAGTTCTTGCTAATGGCAAAAAAGGGGCTTTGAATGTGGGGGCTGTTCTTATTTTACCCGAGGGATTTGAATTAGCCCCCCTGATCGTATTTCGCCAGAGATGAAAGAAAAGATAGGTAATCTGTCTTTTCAGAGCTATCGCCCCGCTAAAAAAAATATTCTTGTGATAGGTCCCGTTCCTGGTCAGAAATATAGTGAAATTACCTTTCCTATTCTTTCTCCGGACCCCGCTAATAAGAAAGATGCTCACTTTTTAAAATATCCCATATACGTAGGCGGAAACAGGGGAAGGGGTCAGATTTATCCCGACGGGAGCAAGAGTAACAATACGGTTTATAATGCTACAGCAGCGGGTATAGTAAGCAAAATCATACGAAAAGAAAAAGGGGGGTACGAAATAACCATAACGGATGCGTCAGAAGGACGTCAAGTAATTGATAGTATACCTCCAGGACCAGAACTTCTTGTTTCAGAAGGCGAATCCATCAAACTTGATCAACCATTAACTAGTAATCCAAATGTGGGCGGATTTGGTCAGGGGGATGCGGAAATAGTGCTTCAAGACCCATTACGTGTCCAAGCTCTTTTGTTCTTTTTTGCATCGGTTATTTTGGCACAAATTTTTTAGTTCTTAAAAAGAAACAGTTTGAGAAGGTTCAATTATCCGAAATGAATTTCTAGATCCGCGGATTTATCAGTATCAAGTTCTTAAAAAGAAAACAATTTTTGTTGGCAATTATGTATGATGAAAAAAAATTGTGAAAAGCCTTTTCTTTTGTTTCTATTTTTTATACCAGATTTGGGGAATTACTTGTACCGCATTTCTAGTCATAGTATAGATATTGGTAAAAAGACGAGTTGAATTTATCCTCTCTTTTTTTTTTATTTATTTTTTTTTAATCTAAATGGGAGGACGGTGTAATTATGTCACTATTGTCAGATTTAACTGTCACTGTCATAGAATATATCAATAGCTTTTTCTATTATAATAGAATCAAATTCGACTAGATACTAAGCATAAGATAAGTAAGTAGAAAAGCAAAGGGTAAATGCGGAGAATAAGGGAGTATAGAAGGTACTATTATATTGGTCTTTCTAGCCTTCGACACAAGAAAATATGGGAAAATTTCCTTTTCTTGTGTCGAAATAATAATGATTCTGGATCCCATTTGTCTAAGATTCCCATTCTTAGTTTATCTTTTTCCAGGTTTATCATAACTTCTCTTTCTTTTTTATACATATAAATTCTATTTATTACGTATAAATAAAAATAAAAAGTAGTGGACAAATAAAAAAGAAAGGGAAATTTTTTGAAAAAATAGAACTTCTTCAATGAATTTCTAAAAAAATTTCAACTTTGATTAGATATTTTGATTAGATATTAAATATTAAAATAAATTAAAATAAATAGCATACAGTTCTATTAGTAGAGCAAAATTGGCATGATATCGGATCTACATAAATATAGAAAATACACATTCTAATTATGTCATCGAGGAAAAGGAAATCAAGTAATTCTTTCTTTCTTATAACTTTGAAAGTATCGATAGATACTATCGAGGAACAAATGTTCGGAATTAATTAATGAAGTTACGTTTTCAAAAAAACCATTCAGAAAAAAGTGTAATGGAGTTTTTGAAATATTTGAAATAAAAAAAAAAATGGATTCATTTTTTCATTTATATATTTCTATGAATAAAGTATTATGATTATTAAGAACTCAACGGAGTACCCCCCCCCCCCCTTTTTTTTCTGTCTGATTTGAGGGGGTCCTGTTGAGTTCTTACGCTTTCATGTCTACACATTAGTTCATCCGATTCCTACAGGGACGATCCCAATCCCGAATATGAACCATAAAAGAAAATGCCTATTAAACCAATCACAGGAATACCAGTTACAGTACCTATTATCCAAAGAGGAATCCTTCCAGTAGTATCGGCCATTTATCTCACTTCCCTCCACATTTAATCAAGGGGTCATGCTATAGACATAAACAGTCATAGATAAGTATGAGATGATATCCTTCCGATGGGATAAGAGAATTTCCGCTCTTATTTATTATTCTACTATTCTCTTTTCTCCTATTAATTGAAGAAATAATTAGAAAATAAAACAGCAAGTACAAAAATGAGCAATAACCCCCAGTAGAGACTGGTACGATTCAATTCAACATTTTGTTCGTTCGGGTTTGATTGTGTCATAGCTTTAGAATTAATTCGAATTAGGTTTATCGTTGGATAAACTGCATTGCTGATATTGACCCCAAAAAAGAAACGGTAGGTACAGCTAATCCATGAACAGCCAACCATCGCACTGTAAAAATTGGATAGGTTCGATCTATAGTCATTGGGGCCTCCTAAAAAGATCTACTAAATTCATCGAGTTGTTCCAAAGAATCAAAACGGCCAGTTATTAATGGAATTCCTTGTCGGCTCTCTGTAAAATATTCATTTGGACGGGGGCTTCCAAATACATCGTAAGCTAAACCCGTGCTGACAAATAACCAACCCGCAATGAATAGGGAAGGTATAGTAATGCTATGAATGACCCAATATCGAATACTGGTAATAATATCAGCAAAAGAACGTTCTCCCGTGCTTCCAGACATGCTGAGCTCCACATATTCTTGTCCAGTCAAAAAGGGATCGATTTCGTAAAAGATAAGATCAGGAAATGAAAATTCACCGAAATTGAATCTTTGTGAGATCGTCAATATTGTACCAAGGGTTTATTTAAAGTATACCGAATTAGTATAGCTATCCTTCTTCTGACACAGCAACGCAACTTCAATCAGTAATGAAGTCCTAAAAAATTTCTTTCTTTTTTTCTTGTCGCGGTAAAACCGTGTACCATAAATCAGGTTGTACCCAAGAAAGATGAAACTTGGAGGATGTGTGTTGATTGTCGAGCAATCAACAAAAATCACTGTAAAGTATCGTCACTCCATAACTAGATTAGATGACATGTCGGATGAATTGCATGGTTCTTGTGTCTTTTCTAAGATTGATTTGAAAAGTGGATATCATCAGATTAGGATGAGAAAGAAAGATGAGTGAGAAACAGCTTTCAAAATTAAGTATGATTTGTATGAATGGCTTGTTATGCCATTTGGTCTCACTAATGCACCAAGCACTTTTATACAACTAATGAATCATGTTTTGCGTCCATTCATTGGTAAATTTGTGGTTGTGTATTTTGATAATATTTTGGTCTATAGTAAAGCCTATAAAAGCATCTTGATCATTTACGTTCTATTGTAAGTATTTTATGTTCTGAGAAATTATATGCTAACTTAAAGAAATGTTCCTTTTGTACTAATCAGATCACATTTCTTGGCTATATTGTGAGTTTTAAGGTGTTGAGGTTGATAAGGAAAAAGTTAAGGCAATTCGTGATTGCTTACACCTAAGTTAATTAGTGATGTGCATAACTTTCATGGTCTAACTAGTTTCTATAGAACTTTGTTAGGGAACTTTAGCACCATTGCTGCAACCACTCACTGAGCTTATAAAAAAGAACATGAGTTTTAGGTGGGGTAGTGACCAAGACAAGGCTTTTAATTGCATCAAGGAAAAATTAAGTTCTACACCCCTACTTGCTTTACCTAACTTTGAAAAACCTTTCGAGATTGAGTGTGATGCTTCAGGTATTGGCATCGAAGTTGTTTTGATGCAGGAAAGACACCTAATTGCTTACTTTAGTGAAAAGCTAAATGGAGCAAGCCTTAATTATCCTACTTATGATAAAGAGATGTATGCATTGATACGGGCTTTGGAGACATGACAACATTACCTTTGGCCCAAGGAGTTTGTCATCCATACTGACCATGAATCGTTGAAGCACTTGAAGGACAAGGAAAGTTGAACAAAAGACATGCCAAGTGGATTGAATTCATTAAGACCTTTCCTTACAACATCAAATATAAACAAGGTAAGGACAATGTGGTAGCTGATGCATTATCTCGCATGTATGCCCTTATCTCTACACTTACTGCAAACTTATTAGGATTTGAACATATTAAAAATTTATATGTGAATGATCTGGACTTTGCTAATGTATATGGAGCATGTGAGAAGTCAGCCTTTGAGAAGTTTTATAGGCATAAGGGTTTCTTATTTAGGGAAAATCATTTATGCATGCCTATAAGTTCTTTAAAGGAGTTAGTTGTAAGAGAAACTCATGAGGGTGGTCTAATAGGTCATTTTGGAGTTAGGAAAACCCTAGATGTCTTAAATGAACACTTCTTTTGGCCACGCATGAAACGAGATGTTGAGAGGATATGTGAGAAATGCATAACATGCAAATAGGCTAAATCTAAAGTTTTACCTTATGGCTTGTATACCCTTTACCCATACCTAGCCATCCCTGGGTTGATTTATCAATGGACTTTGTACTAGGATTGCCACGAACAAAAAGGGGTAGGGATTCTATATTTGTTGTTGTTGATAGATTTTCAAAGATGACACACTTCATCCCATGCCATAAAACTGATGATGTAAACAATGTGACTGACTTGTTCTTTCGAGAAGTAGTACGTTTGCATGACATGCCACGGAGCATTGTTTTAGACCAGGATACAAAGTTCTTAAGCTACTTCTGGAAGACTTTGTGGGGTAAGTTAGGTACTAAACTATTGTTTTCAACTACTTGTCATCCACAAACTGATGGGCAGATTGAGGTGGTTAATCGAATTCTTTCTACTCTTTTGCGTGCTATTATTTGAACAAATTTGAAAACATGGGAAGATTATTTACCACATGTCGAGTTTGCATATAATAGGAGTGTTCATTATACTACTAGTTACTCTCCATTTGAAATTGTATATGGTTTTAATCCGTTAACTTCTTTGGATTTGGTACCTATACCTATCAATTAGTATGCCAGCGTTGATGGTGAACGCAAAGCTAACATGATAAAAAAATTGCATGAGAAGGTGCAGCAACATATTGAAAAACGAATTGAGCAATTGCATCCTATGTCAACAAGGGACGAAAGAAGGTGGTGTTTGAACCTGGTGATTGGGTTTGGGTGCATATGCGCAAGGAACGATTCCTAACTCAAAGGCGTTCAAAGCTACAACCTATAGGAGATGGTCCCTTCCAAGTTATAGCACAAATTAATGACAATGTTTATAAGTTGGACCTTCCTGATGAGTATAATGTGAGTGTAACATTTAACGTTTCTAACCTTTCCCCTTTTGATGTAGGTGATGATTTGAGGGCAAATCCTTTTGAGGAGGGGGGAATGATGAGAATTGTGGAGATAATGGGTGGAAGGCTTCAATAGATGCAAGAGGTCCATTGCATATTCCAAAAGACCCAATTACATGAGCTAGAATTTTAATGGATGCAAGAGGTCCATTGCACATTCTAGAAGACCCAATAACACAACCTAGAGCCAAAAAGATTAAAGAAGTACTAAATGGGCTGATTCAGGACATTCAGGCCAACTAAGTTTCAAATGGTGCGAATTCAAGTTTCAAAGAGAGTATAGGCCTAATTAATATAATTGGAATACTTAATAGGTCAAACTAAGTAATAGCATTACTCTTAAATAGAAGTTTATTGTATGTGCTGAAATTTGTCCGAAATTACTTCAAAATAAGGATTTCTCCTAATTAGAAATTTTGCCTATTTAGAATTGTCATCTTAACCTATAAATAGGCATCCCTTGTAAGTTTTGGAAATCAAACAGTTTTGAGTGAAATACAAAATAAGGGTTTTCTCTCCCTTGGTTCTTTGAGAACTAAAGAACTTATCAAGAGGTACTTTTTCTTGTAACGTTCAAATCAACTTATTACTCTCAATTTTTTTTTTGGAGTGTGACGTCTATATTTTTCTTGAATACCCTAAATTCGTGTTCTTTCGAATATTGGGTATGAATATTGGGTTTAGGGTTTCTGTTATTAAATTCTAATTTAACTTTCTTGATTGTTTTTTGATTCGTTGTGTGCGTTGAGTTTCTAAACTATCTCTTTTTGGGGTTTTCTACATCAATACTCATGTATATAAAACACAAGTGAAGATTCCTTGGTTCAATTCAATCAATTGGTCGTTTTGATGTAAGTTACTTATTGATATATACTTATAAAATGATTATAACAATATTAAATTTTGTGTTAATTTATTTTATTTTATTTTATTTGATCAAAATGAGTAAGACAATATCAACATTTTAGTATTGTATTTACAAATTTATTATTGAGCTATAAAATTGATCGACCCCTTCTTTATAATTTTACCCATGATTAGCTCAAAGTTTAATCATAGTTTAGGGGAGCTTTGGTCGACCATAACGGCATACTCTGTTCCAATAATTATTGAAACTAAATAAGGGCTGGCCTCTCAAACTTGGCTGGACTTTTCAATAATGAGTATTAAAAAGGCATATGGTTACTTTTTTCCCTGTCAAACATAGTTCGACCTATGTTTCATTCTTTCTACCCAACACCACCCACGCGCCGTGGGGGACTTGCTGTCAAGCTCGAGTTGACCTATATTGTTTTGTATCTATGGATTTCGGTAGGAAAGAAACTCTAGGACTCATTTACTATGAAAATTGCCTTCTCTGGCTCCTCTCAAAACAACAACTTGTAAAGAATATCTTTCCTGCCCTTACCAATCATCACTGTTGACATTACCACTCCTGTTTGGTGGTCTCGTCCCGTTTTAATTATATAAAGGGCAAAATGTTCAATTCATCGAGGGCTTCATGGGAATGTTCCGACCATAAATATATCTTTACCAATAACAAACCAGCACCGCTAGAGAATATTTCGCGCCCATTGGCTTACCTTGACCCACCTCGATCTCTTGAGTGCTTCGTAACCAAGCGCGAGCCTAGGCTTGGGGAACGATTGGTCCCTCTTTTGGTTGGTACTTCCCTACTCTCTTGGCGCTTCCCCGAGTTTAAACTCCACACACCCCAATTTGTAAGCGCTTCCCTTCCGAGGTGAGCACTATCCGGATGTTATTTCGTAACACACTTAAGAATTTGCCATTGTTTTCTAATGGCTACCTCGATATAAGTATGTATTGGCATTTTCGGTGAGTTGTTCTTTGCTTTTGGGAAAGAGAGTCCATCATTTAGGTTTGTTTTTGCAAGAGCCTTTGAATTCTTTCCCAAAGGCTTGTGGCTGTCTTTCACAAAAACGTAGTTGAAATGTTTAATATCCAAATTGAGGTTTTTGGGGTCTGACTTAAGCTCGAAAAAATCAATACGGTCCAAGTATGTTCTCTTGTAAAGCCCACCTTGGAAATCTACGATTTCTAGAAAGTGATGGCCATGAAATGTAAATGGCCCACAGGCTTGTTTAGTGGAAACCATGTCAAAGCGGTGCTTGTACGAAGAACTAGCGGAACATGAAGTTCAGTCGTAGGTTCAAACAATTATTTTTTGGCCCAACATTTTGGCGTCAATTAAGTACAAAACCATGAAAGCCAAACTCCCTCTACCTCGGAAATTGGTCAATTCTTTGTATTGTTGACAGATGATAGTCATGTCTGTGTTTTGTTTTCTCTCGATAAAAACCAGTCATGCATTTACCATGTTAACCATTTATCTGTGTACTTATGAACAACCCAAGCATTGGTTTTACTATTAAATTTAGTTCAATTCAGCTGGTTAACCTCATATGAGGACGTAGATGCATGTGGCATTGTATGCGCATCTAATATTGTTCCACGTGCTTGTGTTCATTTTTGTATGACGTGCACCTTCTGTGCATGGAATTGATTTATTCAATGCTTTGCAGGCCTTCAAGAATCTTCCATGTTTGAGTTGATAGAAGTTGTTGCCTTTGATTCGCCGGATGAATGCAATTTGGTGAACCACAATGCTGATGAGGGTGACACAGGTGGTCATATCAATTTAGACGGACCATATGTCATTTAGGAAGGTAAGCGAGAACAAGAAATTGCTGAGGCTCCTGCTGTGGGCATGTTGTGTAAACCAATTGGATGATATTTTGGATTTGTATCAACAATCTGTGAAGACAAAAGGCTTTAGTGTTGTAAAATGAGATTTGGGGAGGAACGAAGCCGGATGTCATGACGTTAAATATCAAACCTTTATTTGCAATTGTGCTAGAATTCACAAGTCACGAGGTAAGGATCTACGAAACCCAAGGCCTAGTTTTAGGGTGGGTTGTTTGGCACACGTGTGTGTGAAGAAGGTTGGTGATATTTGGAAAATAACTTGTGTATGAAGACCATAATCACCCGTTCACCCCTGAAGATGCTAGGTTCTTTAGACAACATCGACACATATTTGGTAGTGTTAAAAGGGACCTTAAGAGTTGAGAAAGGGTTTATATTAGACCAAGGTTATCCGGTTTGTGGTGTTGGAGTGTGGGGTTACGGAGAGTTGCACAACCACACTGATAAGGTAAGAAAATTTCAATTGTTTGAAGGCAATGCTAAAGCAATAAGCCGAATGTTTGAAGAAATGTAACAAAAAAGCTGAGACTTCTTCTATCTTTTTCAACACGATGATGATACATGGCAAATATATATATTGAGCCGATAGTTGTTATAGTGTTGCATATCATGAGTTATGTCATGTGATTTCCTTTGACTCAACCTACTTGGTCATGGTCAATCCATTCTTTTAGGGTGTACTCTTGTATGTACAACGAGACCACTAGCACTAATAATTGGCTCTTTCACACTTGGTTGTGTTGCAAAAATGACAAAAAGCTTGAGGTCATTGTCACTTATCAATGTAACCAAATTAATGTTGCTTTAATAATTGTTTCTCTTAAGGTTCATCACAAATAGTATTTGTGACATATAATGTCAACAATTTCAAAGAAGTTTAGGAGTCGAAAGGATTATCAATCACTAAAGTTGACAATGAAGCAAGTTGTGTACAAGTCTTCAAATATTGAGGATTTCCAACAACATTGAGAGCATATTGATGAGATTCATACAGAAGTTGATGTATGGAGAGTTTTTTAAGATTTATTAACTATTTATGAAGAACTAATGATATGTTTAAGGGTTAAAAAGATAAAAAAAAAAAAGAAAAACACTCAATTGGTTGATTACTCAATAGGTTGATTAAGGATATTTAGACTAAGTTATAAATAACATGAATCCAAATTTGAATGAGGACCAAAATTTTATTAATGTAATCGAAATATTTAATGTACTAGCATTAAGTAATAAAATCTATTCTTAAATATAAATTTATTATAAAATAATAGTTTATTATAAAATAAGAGTTTATAATAAAATAAATAAGAATGTTTTTATATTTTATAAGTATATTATTATCCTTACTTTTAATGATTTTAAGATTGTTATTTTAGTTGATAAATAAATCTGATTTCATTGTAAAAGACAAATAATTATGTGAGTTGAAAAGTAAAAATTTTCTTCTTTAATTCTTTTAAGAATTAAATAACTTATTAAGAACAAATTTTTATTATAACGTTTAACTAGATTTATTACTTCCAAATTCATTTTTTTTTTCCTAAAGTGTAGTTTACATATCTTTTTTTATACTTTAAGTTTATATTCTTTTAAACATTGGGTCGAGGGTTTGTATGATTGAAATTTGATTTAACTTTCTTAGATTCTTACTTGATTTCCTGTGCGTGTTAAGTTCCTAAATACTATCTTTTTGGGTTTACATTAGTTAATATCATAGTTTAACTCTAAATTAGGTTTACTTATCTAAATATAAGTTTTTATCTTGTTTTTATTCATGATAGTATTCTATACCTTTTTATTCCTTAAATTTGCAAATCTTAATTTTATCTTTTCTTATTAACTACATTTTATACATTTTTTCTTGTCTTTAAATTTTTGCAAAAAAATGAAAAAAATTAATAAAGAAACATGGAAAGAAGAAAAGAAGAAAAAAAGAAAAAGAAAAAGAAAGATTGTAATTGATTTCTTCCTATTTAAGAAGTAAACCCTTTTTAATTAGATCAAAGGGAGATAAAAGTTTTATTTTATTCTTAATTAAATATCTTACAATATAAGAAAACCCTAAATTAAAGGAGTATACTTTATTATTTTTCAATTTTTACAAAGATTCAAATTTAATTAGTTTTTCTTTGTGTATTGATATTTAATCTTATTGTTTTCTTCTAACCCATAACTTTTATTCATTATATTTTCTTAAATCTCTTTGATTCTAATTTGTTAGAATTAGTTAGTTATAAAGTGACTTTGATTGAAGTTGTTTAATTCAATAAAAAATTGAAAGAGAAAATTTGAGTGATAAAAGGTAAAAGTGCAAATACATATTGAGAAAAAACCTTAAAAAGTGTAAATACAAGGGGGTATGACATCATTTTTAAGTGAAGCATATAAGGGAGTATTTTGTGAGGTATTCTAACCATTTTATGCAATATTAACACTATTTCTTTTAAAGATGAAGGTGGAGTTGAGAAAAGAGGTAGTGATGTGTTGTTTATGTTCAAAGTTATACAATAACAATTTGAGTGCATGAATATCAAATTTGATGATATGAGGGATAAGATGAAGGAGCAAGCCAATATAATAGTGAAATTGTAAAGGAGACACGAAGACTATGAGGTTCCTAATATAAGAAAGCATGAGAGATACGACTATGACCATATAAATGATGTAGAAAACGATGAATTTGATGATCTAACTACTTTAGTAAGAATTACCAATAAAAAAATAGTCAAAAAGATTTTAAGAAGCCAAATGCCTATGATCGTGATTTTTGCAGTATTAAAATGAAAATTTCATCATTTTAAAGGAAAAATGATCTAGAAACCTATCTAGAATGGGAGCAGAAGTTTGAGTTAGTCTTTGACTATCATAATTACTCTAAAAAGAAAAAGGAAAAATTTGATATTGTTAAGTTTACTAATTGTGCTATTATTTGGTAGGATTAACTTGTTTTGATTAGGAGAAGGAATAGTAAAAGACTTATTATTTCATGGAAGGAGATGAAGGCTATTATGAGGAGGAGGTTTATCTTTAATCATTATTACAGAGATTTGTACCAAAGGTTACAAGGGCTCACTTAAGGTACCTAGAGTGAGAAAGACTACTAAAAAGAGACGGAGATAACCATAATTTGGGTTTATATGGAGGATAATAAAGAAATAATTATGACTTGGTTCTTGTAAGGGTTGAATAAGGACTTTTCCAGTGTAATTAAATTGTAATATTATGTAGAGTTAGAAGACATGATGCACATGACAATGAAAGTTAAGAGGCAACTTAAATGGAAGGGTTTTACACTATTTGGATAAAATTCAGGTTCCACTTTATCTTGGAAACTAAATTGGAGCAAAAGAGAAAAGAGGGTCGATTACAAGCCAAACACTAACTCATATAAGAGTAACAAAGTGAGTCATAGCAATGAGAAAGGTATTTTTACTTCCTAACCTAGTAAAAATAGAGATGTTAAATGTTTTAGGTGTTTGGAAAGGGGATATATTGCATTTAACTGTCTAAATAAGTGTATCATGGTGTTGTGGGGTAATGATGATATTAAGATTGAAAGTGAGTTTGATGATGACTCTATGCCACCATTGGAGGATGCAAGTGATAGAGAGGAGTACCCAATTGAGGGAGAAGTGTTGGTGGTTAGATAAGTATTAAACATACAAACCAAGGAAGATAATGAAGTATAAAGAGATAATATTTTCTATGCATGAGAAGGTGTGACAATAAATTGCAAAACCTACTGAGTAATATGTAACTCTTGCTAACAAAGGGTAAAAGAAGGTAATGTTTGAATTTAGTAATTGGGTTTGGGTGTATATGTGCAAGGAACAATTCCTAACTCAAACATGCTTAAAGTTGCAATGTAAAGGAGATGATCCATTTCAAGTAAAAGGATAGATTAATGACAATGCCTATAAATTGGACCATCTCGATGAATATAATATGAGTGCAACATTTAATGTTTTTGGTCTTTTTTTTTTTTTTATGCAGGTGATGATTTGAGAATGAATTCTTTTGAGAAAAGGGCGAATAATGAGATCCATGGAAGAGCCCATATATGGAAGGCTTTTAAGGATCCATTGAGCATTCACAAAATACCAATGATACGATCAAGGGCCAAAAAGATAAAAAAAACACTTAATGGGTTGATTGAGGATATGTAAGGCAAACAAGTTACAAATGACATGAATTCAAACTTGAAAGAGGACTAAGATTTTATTAATATGATTGAAGTGTTTAATGGATCAGTGTTAAGAAATAAAATCCGCTACTAAATAGAAATTTGTTATAAAATAATAATTTATAATAAAATATAAGTGTTTTTATATTTTAAGAGTATATCATTGTTTTTACTTTTAGAGTTTTTAAAGTTGTTATTTTAACTTATAAATAAACTTGATTTCATTATTGAGGGGTAAATAATTATGTGGATTGAAAAATAAGAATTTTCTCTCCTTTAAATTTTTAAGAACTAAAGAACTTATTAAACACTAACTCTTCTTATTGCGTTCAACCCAACTTATCACTTCTAAATTCGTTCTTTTTTAAAATATAGTGTCCATATCCTTCTTTATACCTTAGGTTCATATTCCTTTAAACATTAGGTCTAAGGTTTGCATAATTAAAATATAATTAATTCTTTGGAATTGAGTGATATGATTAAGAAAGAAATTGATTCAAAATTTTAGTCACAGAACAAAGCCATCTTTTGTGCAGTGATGCTTAATTTAAAGAGATAATTCCAAAAAACTTACACAAACCACCTATTTAGCATAGTTCAAACCAAGCTAATAGGCATGTTGTATTATGATGTCGATTCAATTGTTGAGGTTGATGACTTCCTTATGTACAATGTTAAAGAGTGTTAGTTGGGAAGTGATGGTACATCATGATTGTAGAGGTTTATGGTTGAAGATACTTTTATGTATAATAAGTTCAATTGAAACTATTTGTTCATTGGATTGAAAAGGATTGTTTGTGAAACAAAACATTGATGAGGTGCCCAAAAGAATATTTGTATAGTGGTGGGACAAGGATGTTGGCCGATGTCACACAAAAATTAACTGTGTCAAATTTAAGGATTGTTTCCTTGTTGATGTGATGAAGAACGTTTTTAATTCTTTTTTTCACCTTACCATTGGATGGGACCAAAACGACCAGATCTATTTGCAAGTGCACAAGGTCAATCGTAAAAATAAAACCCAATACCATCAGCATAAACATTAGGAAGACAAAGCATCATAACATGAAAAGCAATGCAACACATAACATGAGACATTGCGTTTAGAAATCAATAAGAGTCCCCTTTTATTCTTAATGCTGCTAGAATCTCATCCATCATCCTTTCTTGGGCATCCATTTTTTTGCCTTGCTCATCTAACTTCCTATTTTAAGTATCATATACCTCTTAAAATAAGAAAATAATCCAAAACCCAAAGAAAAAGGACTTACATGCGACTCTTTTGGTTTGATGGAATTTGCAGTCTCTTTAGTAGTATGATTTTGGAACTTAACCTCTAACTTAGCATCATCATAAACATCATTAGGATGATCATCTACTCATTCACTAGCACTAAATGGTTCCTACATTATGTTCCTCCATACACCTTTAACCAAAACATAGCCAATATTATAGAGTAGATCTGTGTCTAACACCTTTGCCCTTGTAGTCTTCATCGAGTGCTCATTATGTAAATTCACTTAGAAGTCCATAGACCACTTTGGTCAAAACCAAAGGAAAGCAAAAATTCTTGGCAAGGCATTTAAGTTTAACCACTTCTTGCATTTTCTGAATGATGAGGGAAGCCAAAGGTGTTCCCTTAATAGTGCCAAAACCATGAAACATCTTTCAAACAAAGTAAATATCACATTGTCGAATGTTATTTAATGCACTTGCTTTTGGCATGATGTTGGAGTTCAACATGTAAATAATGAGGCAGTCTTGAATCTTGAGACATTTATTGAGGATAAGCACCTAATCATGGTAATTAATCATCCAAAATTTTAATTCATGGTGGGTATAGAGTCCATTGTAAGTGGGATCATAGGCAATATTTAAGCCATGTGTCTTGAAAGGTAATCCCACATTTGACACTCCTAATAAGGTGGTAAGATACTTTTGATTAAGGCAAATTTAGACCTTTTTCACATAAGAATTAATCCTTTTCAAGCCCATGGTTTCCATGTGTTCAATATTGGCAAAAACTTTTCATACCATGTCAGGATAGTATGTGCCTCATAACTCCAAAATGGGTACCTAACCAAGCACATCAAATACAATTATTAAGTGAAATAAGGTATCAATCTCATTGTCAAAAGACCTCTTAACCATAATGCTGTTATTTTATCAACTTGTAAACCACACACAATTGTCAACATAGGTAAAGTAGCAACTATTAAATCGATTATTATCACCTATTCTAACTCTTAATGATCTACAATTAGAAGAGGCACTTTAACAAGCACCTTTCCACATAATAACAATTGTGGTCACCTTAGTTCAAGATGGTGGGAAAAGGGAACTTAAAGAGCATATAATAAGACAAAATCAATAGAATAGAATCTAAATAAACCAATAATACAATAAAATTCTTTCTCTTATTTCAAGAATCTCAAACCCCTACATTTCTTAACATGCCCAAGAATAATGTGAGTCCCTTTATAGAGGAAAGCAAGAATAACATTAACCTAATCCATCTAAACCTCAATCCATCTAAGATTTGAAGAAAGATAGCAATTTGTACCTTAAAAAAAGCAAACCCCAATTAGTGGTTGATGGTCAAACCTAAAAATCAAATTTGAAACTCCTCGAATCAACCTCTAATCAAAGTGTATGACTCATTGGGAATGCTAATAGATTCATTGATGAAGAAATCTAGGAGTGGGTCTTATTATATGGATGAGGATAGGTGGGGATTTGGGTGGGTGGTGGTGAGATAAGAAAGAAGGAGTGTTTGGGGTTTAGGGTGAGTGGGGGGTTAGGATGGTAAGTACGGACCAAATCCAACCAACTCTGTGATTGGTTCACCAACCGATATTAGTCTCGTTTGGTTATTTATCTAGTAGTAACCAACTTAGAGACTGATTCTTTAACTGGTGTTAGTGTGGTTCTCTCTCTCTCTCTCTCTCTCTCTCTCTCTCTCTCTATTTTTTTTAAAGGTAACTTTCTAGAAATGAATGGGCCTACTAATTGGTTTTGTGTCTAGTGTTGATTCAGCTTATATTATTTTACAATGAAGTTAGTAGGAAAATCAGTTATAGGACCAACATTAGTCCAATCAAGATGAAAATTTTTATTACTAGCTAATCACTATAACATCTGATCAATAAATGGGAAGGCAAAATAATCCTTCTAAATAATAACATTCAACTTCCTATAATCAATACATACTTTTCACTCGATGACTGTATTTGTAAGAATTAACTCATTCTTTCATTAGACACAGTTATCATGCCTCCTTTCTTTAAAACTAGTTGAAATGGACTAAACCAAGAACTATGAGAGATAGGATAAATGATGCTGGTATCCAACAACTTAAGTACCTCAACTTTAACAACCCCTTTCATGTTATAATTGAGATACTGTTGATGCTCTACATATAGCTTGTGGCATTCCTCTATGAGAATCCTATACATGTAAAAAGAAGGACTAATGTCCTTGATGTTGGCAATAGTCCAAGCTAAAGCATTTTGTGTTGCCTTAATACTAGTAATAACTTCTCTTCCTCAACTTCACTTAAAGTTACTAACATGATGATAAGAAATGTACAAGACTCACCTAAATAAGCATACCATAAGTGGTTTGAAAGCTACTGAAACTCAACTTGTGAGAGTATCTTTAGAGAAGTTAATGGTTTGGCTTTATAACACCAAGATCTTCAAATATAGGTCTTCCTTTTTGAGCTAAAGACTCGACTTTATCAACTCTTATCACACACTATGAGAGTGTTGAATCCTCACCCTTATCAATAATATAGTAAGTGATGTTAGTTACAAGTGGCTCTATGAGGGCTTCTTCTTTGAAAGTCACCTCTATGACAAGTTAATGACCTTTACCATGAAGTAAGAATCACCAATGATTGTATACTTCATAACCTTGAACACATTGAATTCCTATTCTTTATTACCCACTCAAAATGTAGGTTTTTCTTGTTCATCAATAAAACACCTTTAGTAGTTAGAAATGACCTCCCTAAAATTATAAGAATTTCCACATCTTTTTCCATTTCAGCATAAGAAAATTAGTAGGGAAATAAAACTTCTCCACTTTTACCAACACATCTTCCATCATACCAAGTGGGTACTTAATGGATTGATTAAGTTTCATTTTCTAAGTCTCTTAAAAAGAGATAAAGGCATTATATCAATACTAGCACCAAGATTACACAAGCATTTATCAAAACCAACTTTTCCAATAAAGTAAGGAATAGTGAAACTCCTCGAATCCTTTAACTTTAAAGGTAGCTTATTTTAAATGATTGCACTACACTCCTTTATCCAGGCTACTGTGACATGCTCTTCCTGCTTCCTTTTATTGAAGATAATTTCCTTAAAAGAATTAGTATATGAGGGCATTTGAATTATGGCCTTCATAAAAGGTATGTTAATGTGAACTTTGTTAAATATCTTTAAGATCTTTAAGAAGTTCTTGTCATCATTGTGTTTTTTCAACTTTTGAGGAATGGGATGGGTGAGGTATATGACTTGAACTCATAAGGTGGGGTGTAAGAGTCATCCATATCTTTTTGGTTAGGCAATAATCCCTTATCCTCCACTTAGGCTAGAGTTGACTCATTTACTTCCTCTTTATGCTCCTTGATGTCACCATATTGACCATACTTAATAAAGTAAGGATTCTCAACAACTTTTTTATTACTCAAAGCAATTGCTAAGGTGTCTTCCTTAGGATTGACATCAGTAATGCTAAGGAATTTCTCTTGAGTTCTACTAGACACCATATTTGCTAATTACCCCACTTGAATCTCCAAATTATGAATTGATGCTTGTTGAGCTAAGGCAAATTGTTCAACCTTTGCATTAAGCTTTGTCAATGCAACATCTTGACTATTCATCCTCTTTTCCATTTTAGACATGTATTGCATAAAAATGCTTTCCAATTGTGGCTTCCTTTTTGGATGTTAAAGTGGCTAACCTTGAAAAGGTACTCTTTGTTAGAATTTAGGTAGTGCATTTGGTTTATTTCTTTGTTCCTTATAAGCAAAATTTAAATGGCTATGCCATCCCTGATTATTAGTGTTTGAATATAGATCATTTATTGGTTGCTTCCATGTATAAGCCCTTATGTAGTTAACATCTTCCTTATTAGAATTAAAGGAATTTCCATACATGCAAGTGGCTGTGGTATGACTAGACATTCCATAATATGAACATTGTTCTCTGTGCATAGTCTCCTAATTCACTAAAAACTTTACTTGCCTTAATAAGTTTGTAACTTGAAGTGTCATATCATTTTGGGCTAACAACGTATAGGCTCATACTCTTCTTCCTCTGATAACCTTTTGTTGGGAATTAGCACCCAACATCTAATAGATGTCATAAACCTTGTTAGTAGTCTTGTCACTACATAGCCACTTGCTGTTGTATCAACCAAGGTTTGTAAAGTTGCATCCAATTCATCATAGAAAAATTACATTTGAAGCATTGTAGGAAATTAATGATAGGGATACTATATTAGGAGTATCTTGAATCTATCCCATGCCTTATGAAAAGGCTTTCCATCGAGTTGGGAGAATAAGAAATCTTACTTTTAAGGTACGTAGTCTTTTAAAGCAAGCAATACTTTGTCAAGAGCTTGTCATAGACTTAGTCCCAAGCAGTGAGTGATCCTTTAGGTAAATTGATTAACTATGTTTTCACTTTATCCTTAAGAGTATAAGGAAATACTGCATCTACAACTCATCCTTGGAACAACCATGCAAAGGGAAAGTTTGAATTATATTATAGAACTCTTTGATAAAGGTAAGAGGATCTTTACTCGATAACCCATGAAAGGTTGACAACATATTAAACTGAATTGTTTTCAACTCATAATTACATGTTGCTATACTAAACTCAACGTAAAAAGGAGAGACACTGGTCATAGGTTGTTGAATATCTTTCATATTGAGTACTCCCTAACCAATGTTATGGGATCAACAAATCACTTATTCATTGTTCCCTCCTTGATTTTATGCTATCTTTACTCTTTTTTGTACTTGATTACAATGACAAGTTCTTTTAATTTTAGGATTCAAAGGAGGTAATTTGGCACTCATAGACTTTCTTCAAAGCATATACTACCTACAAACAAAAATAACAATAAAAGGTAAAAGCTAAGCTAATAACAAAAAACCAAATAAAGGTAATAAAAAAGTGACTCACAAACACAATTAACAAAGTATAAATACAAATGAAACCCAATCTTATAAAATAAAGAAGAATAAATCAAATTATGTCAAAGCAATAAAAGACATAAATCACAATCAATGTCACTATTCCCTAACAGCAACACCAAAAACTTGATTGGACCTATTTGCAAGTGCATAAGGTTGATCATAATAACAAAACCCAATGAATATTTTAGGTATTGTACCCATAGAGAATAAGTACTACTTGAAATCAAACAAAATTGTTAAAAGAAATTTGATTTAAAAAAAATAATAAAATTGAATTAATTAATAAACTAACAACATGAAGAAATTTAAGACTTTTTCAATCAAATGGGGTACTAGGGCTATAAGGTTTTGCCCAAAAGAGGGTGAATCGCATTGTGTCTTTATAGGTTTGTGATTTAAATATCACTTTCCTCTTTAATAACAAGTGTTTTTTGCCAACCAACACCTATTGTACCTAATCTATATCCAATCCTTCATTGAGCTCATGCAAAAATAGATTAAATCCATTAAGTACAAGGAACTACATAATATCACCGAAACTTATTCATTTGATTGTCTCAAAGTTTGTATGTTTATATATTTGATACACGGTTATGTTTCATCCATTGATCTCAACATAACTAAAACATCTACTTTTATGGTGATCAAGCATAATAATATCAATAAACTCAAAATAAATAAATCAAATCACCATGCTCATTAAATAACTCAATTAATCCAAAAAGTATGAATAACTCATAAAAACCTAAGTGAACCAACTCCAAAATAGGCTATATCCCTTTACCCTAACTTAAGATTTTAGCTATCCATACTAAAAATCACAAATAAACAACTATTTAACATCTCTAAAATCATAATAAAAGGAAATAAAAAGGTAAAGAAAACTCTTATTAAAATGGACACCTTAATGCCACTTTCAACTTAAGTTGCTTACTTCTTTTTCCAAGAATCCTTTTCCCTTTTGATCTTAAGAATCTCTCCTTTCTTACCTAACACCCCTTAGGTCATCAACCATAATGGTGTTTATAAATCTCCCTTAAAATGACTAGTACACTCTTAAAACATCCTAAAAAATTGCATAGCATTCTAGAAATCACAACACATTTGCACTGGTTAGATTGAACTAGTGCTGCTTTAGTTAGTTTTGTTGAGCCATGCATCCAACATCAAACTAGTTTGTTGACCAACCCATGAACCAGTACTAATTGAACCTTCTAGTAGTAGACCAGTCCTCTAATCAATTTTATGACTAGTCCATGCCTTTTCTTATATATTTTAGACTTCGCTATGGACCTAATTTATTAATTTCATTACTTTGTTGCATTGATTCTTCACTTACAAAATAAAAAGAATTGCAATAGGAGTAAAACTAACCAAAACCAATCATAATTGCATAGTTTGACCTTATATCAAACTTAAAATTCAATATAAATCTTGTATAATTATTAGACTTATCACAAAAGTTATATAACCTTCTTTGAACTACACTTGTGGATTATTATAAGAAATTTCATGCTTTGTCAAATAATTCTCTTAGTAGTTTGGTAGAGAATATTGTGCCTATAGTTAAAACAACATGTAGTGCTTCTTTAAATCATAGTAGTGTAGCTAAAGCATTAGTAGGTTAGGGAACTAGTGACCTACCTATCATAAGGACTTGTGGGATGCTAAAGGGTAAGAGCATGAAATCTCAAATTGAAATAGTTAGCAAAAAAGGGACATGAGCATTATCGTATACTCGTTAAAGTTTTAAAGCACCTATATTATCAATAGCCCTTTCAATGAGAAATCAAATGTAAGCGATCTACTTTTACATCACTTTAGTCATTGTCTATGAACATTTTGTTGATCACATTTCCATTAATATGTGAATCATTATTAATTTTACTTTATGGGAACCTTATGTAAGGTAGTGGAACTAGACTTAACTTATTCTCTCTTATCACTTAACTTGAGGACCTTAAAGGTCACACTAAATGAAGCTACTTCATCCTCACTAATTTTCTTATAGGCATATGTAATAAACTTGTAATTGAGGTATATTTATCTTTTTAGCCATATTTGTTTATTTATGAGGCATGTTCTTATTGCCTCAATTACTTAATATATTATGTCCAAAGTATTTAGTTGTACTTAATGGAATCTGAGGTTCAATTTAATAGGTCTTTTCACAATAATGTAATAAAATCAAAACAACTTACAAAACTGTAACAACCTATATTTGTCTTTATGCTTCCCTTAACTCACTATTTCTCATATGTTACCTTATATTGGTGAGGCATTTAATATAGCCCCATATCATGTGGGTGGGGGGTCATGTCAATGAAACTTGTTTGGTGTAGTTACTGTGCCAATTATTGTTTTGTGATATACCTCGTACACTTCATATTCTTGTAAATTTCAATTTGGAGTTCTAACAAATAATGTTATTGGTGGACCGACCAAACCAACATTCTCTTTAAGGCATGTAACACTTAAAAGCACATCTAGTTGTGTTTGACACTTATATCTAGCTTATAGTGAACAAAGGTTTATTATTAAAAGCTTGTAATGACATAATATAATATTTTTTTTATGTCACAAGTAGTACTCTTCAAACTAGGTAGGTATCTAGCTAATGCCACTCACCTTATTAATCCTTAGTTGTTTCAATATATGTAGGTTTTGGCTTGAATGTCCTATGCAAAATTTTTTTCTCAACACTTTTTACTATAATTACCTTGGATCAAAGGGTACCAAGCTCTTGTGGAATCTATATAACATGACTTTCATATCTTCATTGTGTTTCTTTTTCAACTTTTTCCACCAACTCACAATTATGTTTTCTACTTACAAGTTGGGGATGAAGTTAATGCTGAAAGCAAATCTACTTCCAACTTTGTTTTAATCTATGAAAAGCACTTTTATTGAATAATTAAGTATGTATTTTGCTAAGCAAGTATGTTAAATTATTTAAACAAGAATATCATTATTAAATATTAATTTTGAATCTTAATATTGATTATTTTCATGTAAACAATATAATAAATAATAGACCTAAATTTGTAAAATTCAAAGCCATTAATATAGGTCTTAAGCTAATAATTAATTTATCTCTCTTATGCTTTACTATAATCATATGGTTTTAAATAGATTTTTTTTGTATATGTTAGGAAGAGAAAGGAATGGTGACACACACACACAATTGTACATGTTAAATTAGATTATCTATCAATAATTAAATTAAAGTTTAAGATTATAATTCTTAATTATATAGTAATATACAAAATTGTTCTTTATTAATTAGGATATATTATGATTGATTCCTTAATAAAAATATTATTAAAGAATATTCCCATATTATTAATGAAGAATATTCTAACATTTTTCTACTTAGCCTGATTAGAGTTTATTAATTGTTATGCCCAAATGACTAACAATCTCTTACAATTATATTATATTATCATAATAAAATAAAATGTTAAGTGTGAGTTATGGAGATTATGTTTTGTTGATTTAGAATACTTCCTTTCATATACTTTAACACTTGCAATTTACTATACAAAACTCATAATATATATATATATTTCATAATAATCTACAATAATGTCTTATAAAAACTTTTTTGTTAATTTTAAAATAATAATGTGTACACAATTATAAAATAATAGAAAATAAATAACGTATGTTATAAACACATTAATGAGCTCAAAATGTCAATGTAATCATAAATCATCATTATCACAACCAAGGCCCATTCTGAGAACATGTTTTTCAAATAACTTTGGTTGTAAACCTTTTGTTAAAGGATCTATTATTATGAGAATTGTACTAATGTACTCAATAGCCACTATCTATTTCTAAATCTCCTTTTTAATGAAAAAATACTTTAATTTCATATGTTTGACACATTTTAAGTATTTGTCATTTTTGGAGAAAAAACTACTACAAAATTGGCACAATAAATTTTCAATAGTTTGGTAATGGTGTCAACAACTCCAAGTCCTAAAATAAAATTTCACAACCATAATGAAATCTGAAAAAAGGAAAGGCATCTATTGAAATATCCCATCACTTTTAAATAATTAGATTTTTTTAAAATAATTAGATTTTTTATATATAAACATACAAATTTTTGTTACTTGTAGGTATCACATCACTTTCTTTGCAACTTTTCAATGATTCATTCTAAGATTACTTTGATATTTTCCTAGCATTCTAATGATGAAATTGATATATAGTTTAATGCAAGTTTGCAATACATCAGGCTACCAACAATAGAGGCATATAGAATAAACTTCATTTCCATACATTCTACATCTTTTTTGGAACATTGCATGAGACTACGTTTATTACCCTTTTGTATGGGAACAAGCCTAGGTCAACACTTATTAATATTGAATTTCTCCATAATCTTCTCAATATAACTATTTTAAGACAATTTTAATAGTCCTTTTGGTTTATCATGTAATATTTTTATTCCTATCACATATAAGATTAGAAAAATAAACTTATTCTCATTGATCTTTTGGTAAATACACCAATCAATAGTATTATTCTTAAACCCAAAAGACGTAATAATATCATTAAATTTAAGATAATATTATTAGGAAGTGTTTTTTAGTTTATATATTAACCTTTTGAACTTACATACTATTTGATTTTTACCTCTTACATAAAAATCTTTAGGTTGATCCATGCAAACTTTCTCTTTAATATCTCCATCAAGATTTCATAGTTATTTAATATAACTCTAAATCATATTGAGTCATCAACATTATAATTATTCTTAATAAATCTTTCTTTAAGTTGGAGAAAATCTCTCCATATAATTAATGCCACCTTGTTGACAACAAGTTTAACTTTATGTCACTCAATATTGCCACTTAGGTCACATTTAATCTTAAAGACCCATTTACAACCAACTTTTTTGCATCATTTTAGCAATTCAATGAGATTCTAAACATTGTTTCTTTTATGGATTTCAACTCATCTTTTACATAATCAATCCATTTAATAGATTTGGTACTTTCTATGATTTGTGAAAATGTAATTGGATTTTTATTAATTATAATATCAAAATTTGAGTTTTGTAAATAAATTATATAATTATCTATAATAACTGATCTCCTTTCTCTTTGAGTTCTTTCTATTGTTACTTGTACTTCATTGGTTAGTTGTTAGTTAGCTCCTTCAAGGTATGTTTCTTTATCCAAATATTTTTTGATTTTTGGAACAACATTTGGTGTAATGGTAGATGAACTTTTATGTGTAAAGTAATATTTATCCTAATTTCTTTTTTATCTAACTTTTGATGTTCATTACTCCCACTAAGTTCACCATTCTTAATAAATCTTGTAATACTAGTTTTTATAATTCTTAAATTATGATTTAAGTAATAAAATATACACCTTTAGACTTCTTTAGGTAATTAATAAATTAACCATTAATTGTTTGAAAGTCCAATTTCCTTTCATAAAGATTATCAATTCTTGATTCTATTAGGTATCCCTAAACATGTAGCCGTAACCTAGTTTTCTTCCAATTTACTGTTTAATAGGAACACATTGAATTATCTTACTAGGAACCTTATATAACAAATAATGTGCAATTTTTAATGTATACATTCACAAGGAGTTAGGTAGAGATAAATTACTTATCATGTTGTTAACCATATCTATTAATATTCAATTATACTTTTCTTAGATATCATTTTACTAAGAGGTGTCTGAGATAGTATATACTGTGTACATATGTTACTATTTTTGAGGTATTTTGCAAATAAACTTGAACATTACCATGATGCATTGTATTTATTGTAATATTCACAACCTTTACCATAGTTTACAATTTTCATCTTTTTGTTTAATTAATTTTCTATCAACTTCTTTTATATATACTTCTAGAGTATCCAAAAATTAAGATCTTTCATGAACCAAATAAATATAACTATATGGTAAAAAATTATCTATTCGAGAACAATTAGGAATTTACCAGAATCCTACGTCCTGAGCACAGATCCTTGTAAGGAATCACTCACTTGAGAGCAAATGAAAATGAACACGACATTAGCTACTTTATGTATTCAAACGCACCGTCTTAGCAGTGGTATTCATTTATCTTTGCAATATGTAATGCTAATTTTGTTGAGTAATGAAACACAACACCACCAGGTAACGATATTGTTCATTTCGGAATTGTTGTGCCGCCTTCCCATACTAAATCTACAGTTTCTCATGGCAAAGGCGTAATTACGCGTTTCATGCGAGGACATTTGTTGTCACCTATCGAAATTGTACAGCTTGACAAAAAATATGTATTCCATACGTGAAGTAGGAATTCAACTTTGAGAATACACATTACTTATTCCCGCGATAAATTTGGGAGAGTGATAACTCCTCATTTTATTTCAAGAATACAAAAATTATAAGTGCAAATGGGTTTGTACTTTTAGGCTTAATATGTGTGCACACAATGCATCATATTTTGTGACTATCCTGGCATAGATTAGAAATTATACTTAAAATGACAAAACGATAACGGACTACAAGTTAAGGTAAGAACGGTTTCTCGGTTACGGAAGGGATATGCACGACGAACTAAGGACGGGCGAAACACATATACTGATAAAATTCATAAAAGTTGGGCAAGTAAACATCTAGCGAAAGTTGAAACTTGTGGAAATAAAGCAGAGATATGTAACACACTCGTTGAACAGAAGCGGACTGACGAAGGTGGAATACATCGCAGTTCAACTACCATTCCATTAGTATATATTCCGCACTACATATACTGAGTGACTGACAATAACAGCATCCACCCTAATTAGAGTCGGAGCTTGTGTATGGACCATTTAAGGCAACATTTTCACAACATGACTCGATAATGGATATAAGAGCCGACATGGGGAAGGAGGCCTGAATGGTAGTGCTAATAAGGCTAAACACATCAACGTTGTGGACATAACGTAGATGCGTGAGTAGGTGATGAACCTCGAAGACCAGGGTGCTCTTATCTGAATTACAATGTCATAGCCTCGCCTTGGCTGACACTGCACCAGCATCTTGGTTTGTTCTCTTTCCATTACATTCCTAGAGCTTCAAGCAAACTTGAGCTTCAGGCATGCCAGAAAGGTGAACTAATTCCCAAAGTGACATCAATTAAGGAGTGAAAAAAGAATTGGACCTTGCAATGTGCGAATTGCTACTGATAGCCGCTAGGAGAATGGGGAGGGAGCGAAAATGACCATCCCGATCCACATCCCCATTTTCACCCTCATCCCCAAGCTTGGGCATTTTGAAAGTCTGTAATAAGTAGATCTATATTCAGGGCTAGTTGTTGTTGTCTCATTAGCCCATTTTCATGAACTAACCTGTTTCCCCACTTAGCATGCAGTTCCATAATCAAGAGTTGTTCCTCAGGTGTAATATTCCCTCTTCGCACGTCGGGACGCAAATAGTTCAGCCATCGGATGCGGCAACTCTTTCCTGTGCGTTTTCAGACCTACCAGGTTCGCTGGCCATAACTCTAATTCCCCATGTGTGTAATTTATTTCTTGGCTAGCAATAACTCAGACCCCACCTTGCAATCCCTCTCTTTCCCTTTCTCTTAGATGGACTCCAAGGTAATACAAAAAGGTGTTTAACAAGTGTGCTTTGCTTAATGTTGAGTGCAAGCCGATCATGAGGATATGAGTCTCTTATTGGTATTAGGGACAGTAACTCAACGTAAAGGGCATGAACAATCTTTCTGTTGCAGCAACAACTTGAGAATACAGAGCAAGAGATTTTAAAAACCACAGATCTATTCCTTTTTAAGCTTCATTTTATATAAAGCATTTACAATATTTCAATATAAAGTACAATTAACCCGTACATAAGTAAAAATTAGTCATACTTTCACTAATAATGAACTTAAATCCACTTTACAGCAAAGAAAACAGAAAATACAAGTAATGTTCATACTTTCACATATTTTAGACAATTTTAACCAAAAGGGCATCAATTTAGTTAAATACAAACTATGTACCACAAATAGACTTTGAAATGGATTTAGAATAACATAGAGGATGCTGAAACATTGGCCTTGAACACTTATTCCTTTCTTGGTGTCTCGTAATTGAAATAACAAATTTTTGAAATTTTAAACCAAGTCAGAATTTTCACCTTCAATCAACTCAGGGCTATGATGTTCAAGATCAATTTTCATCACTCTTCTTTGATATTGAACAGCTGCATTCCAAGATTCTCTTTGAGGAGTTCAAATCTGGTTTTAAGGAGAGGTTTTGTGAAAATGTCAGCTAATTGGTTTGCAAACTCACAATATATCAATTCAACTTCTCTCTCTTCTTGAGCTTCTCTTAAAAAATGAAGTTTGATCTTGAAATACCTTGTTCTCCTATGATGAATTGGGTTCTTTGACACAGCGACTGCAAATTGATTGTCATAATGGATCACTATAGGTTTATTTGGTTTTTGGTGCAAGTCCATTAGCAATTTTTTGAGCCACATGGCTTGATTCACAATTGCTATGGCTGCAGCATATTTAGTTTCTACTATAGATTGTGCCACCACGCTTTGCTTTTTGGAATACCAACAAAAGACTCTTGATCCCAAAGAAAACACATAAATATTTGTATTTTTTAGACAATCAATTGAATCACTTCAATCACTATTAGTAAACACTATCAAATTCGACTCTCCTTCTCTTTTAAACAAAATCCCAAGTTTAACAATCCCTTTTATATACCTTAATACACTTTTTGCTGCGTTGAAATGCATCTCACTAGGATTGTGCATAAATCTAGAGAATAGGTTGACAGAATGCACAATGTCAAATCTTGATGTTGTTAGATATAACAAGCATCCAATAAGACTTCTTTAGAAATTAGGATCAAACTTGTTTGCTCCATCTTCTTTCATCAGCTTCTAATTTAACATTAGAGGAGTAGAGACCTACTTATAGCTTTCCATCCTAAACTTTCTCAACATTTTTCTAGCATACTTCACTTGATTAATGAAGATACCAAATTTATGTTGCTGAACTTCGAGTCCTAAGAAGAATGACATCTTATCTAAATCAATCATCTCAAAGATTTGAAACATCTCCCTTTTGAACATTTAAACTAGCTTTGCATTACTACTAGAAATAAGGGGATCATCAAGATATAAAGAGATGATGAGAATGTCAATTTTTTCAAGCTTCATAAACAAGGCAACCTCATTTTTGTTTTTGAAAAAACTAAGCTGTAAAAGATGGTCATTAATTCTGCTATACCATGCTTTTGGAGCCTGTGTTAGGCCATAAAGAGCCTTCATCAACCTATAGACTTTGCCCTCTGCTCCCTACTTTCCAAATCCCTTAAGTTATGCAACATATATTTCTTCTTTCAAAATTCCATGGAGGAATGTTGATTTTACATCAAATTGATATACAATCCAATTCTTTTGAGTTGCAAGTGCCAGTAGGAGCTTAATTATATCAAGCCTAGTTATAGGAGTAAAAGTTTCAGAGAAGTTAATTCCAAATTGTTGTGTGTACCCTTTTGTTACCAACCTTGCTTTCAACCTCTTTGTAGTACCATTAGAATTAATTTTGGTCATAAACTCTTGTTTTAAACCAATTACATTCTTATTGTTTAGTTTATCTACTATAATCTAAGTGTGATTCTTCACAATGGCTAAAATCTCCTTTTATATAACTTGCTTCTAGCTTGCAAATTATAATACTTTTGTCTAACTTACAAGTTCCAATACAACCACATTGCTTTTTGCATACATATTTGAGAGAAGTCTAGTCCCTCTCACAAGGATGTCATTAGCATCCTCATCTTAAGACACTTTTGAATCATTGTTAATACGCATAAGAATTAACTCAATCACTTTTATATTTTGTTAAATAATTGGATTGTCCCAATTCCAAGTTTGGTTTTCTTCAAATCTCACATCTTTACTAATTATCACCTTATTAGACTTAACATCATAGATTCTATAAGCCTTTAAGGTTGAGTTATATCCAATAAACATTGTTGGCTTTGCTTTCTAGTCAAGCTTTCTCTTTTCTTGTCAAGAACATGCACAGAACACAAACCTTCAAAAACTTTCAAATGATTATTTAAGGGCTTTGAGTTATACCAAACTTTAAAAAGAGTTTTTCCTTTGATAGTTTTAGTTGATAGCTTGTTTAGCATATACAAAGCTATATTAATAGCTTTTACCCAAAATTTTTTAGGCATATGTTTCTCAACTAATAGGCATTTAGATATCTTTATAACTGTCCTATTTTTTCTTTCACACACTCCATTTTGCTAAGGTGTGTATAGAACTATAAATTGATGCATGATCCCAACTACTACACAAGTTTGCATGAAGGCTTCTAAAGTGAATTCTATTCCATTTTCTAACCTGAGTGTCTTAAGTTTACAGGCAAATTGATTCTTAACTAATGCTTTTAATGAAAAGAATATTGCTTGAACTTTAATCCTTTGCTTTAAAAAGTAAACCTAACAATATCTTGTAAAGTTATTAATGAAAAGAATAAACAGTTTGCTATCATTCAATAACTCAATCTCCATAAGACCACACATATTAATATGGATTAATTGCAACTTTCCTTGTGTTCTTAAAGCTTCATTCACAGGAAAGGAAAGTCTAGATTGTCTTCCTAAGTGGCAAGCTTTATAAGTTTTACTATCATAAGCTATTTCAAGTAAATTAAATACACTTTGGTTTTCTTGCAAGCGTTGCAATCCAATATAATGATAATGACCCAATCTCTTGTTTTAGAGAATTGAATCATCAGTGACAGTAGGTAAGGCCTCATGATTTAGTTGTTTAAGTTTCAAGAGAAAACTTTTCTCTCTCATTTTGATAATAGTTAGCTTAGCTTTATGTGAATCCATAATGGTGCAAGCTTTCTCTTTAAACACTAAAGAGCAATTTTTCTCAAAAAACTATCCTACACTCAAGAAATTTTGAATAATCTCAAATACCAACAACACATTAGTGATTAATTTTAGACTTGAAGAAGTTTGAATTATACCTAACCCTTTGCCTTGAACAATATGAGAGTACTATTGCCAATTATGACTTTAGAAATATAGGATCTATCAAGTACCTTGAATACATCAAGATTGGGTGACATATGGTGTGTGTAACCACTATTCATGAGCCACTTATCACTATATCTATTACTTATCATGCTTGTTACAACAAAAAGTTCCTTCATTTGCTCATGAGTATCTTCTACAATTACGCTTGTTTCCCCATTTGTTATTGTTGCTACTTTCTTTTACTTTTACATATTTTCTCTACATTTCTTTTCATTTTACAAAAGGAACACATAGTATGAGTTGTTTTGTTGCAATATTGACAAGGATCCTAGATCATTTTTTCATATAAATTTATTGCTTTTAGCTCCTTTACTGTCTTCCTAAATGTGTGTTTGTTTTTTGTGTTGATTTTTGCCTTTGAAATTTGCTTGAAGAGCTCCTTCTATAGTTCCTTTATCTACAACTTCCTTTTCTAAATGATTTTCTTGTCTAAAGATTCTTCTTTAGTCTTGTACTTGACAAGCATTAAGAAGTTCAGAGACTATAATTTTGGTGAGATCTTTGGAATCCTCTAAAGAAGAAATTTTTGACTTAAAGTATCTTGTCAACAATTCTTCTATTTGAGAGGTCATCTCCAAGTAATCTCACTTGATTTATTATACTTTGATAGTTTTAGTCTATCTCATCTTTAAAATCTCAAACTTCCTTTTGAGATTCAACAACTGCATAGTTATGGTTTTATCAATGCCTTCATATTCTACCTTAAGTTATGATTTCCTTCACGTGGTATGATTTTACCAAATATAGTTTCTATCACAACAATTTGAATACAAGAGGGTGCCTTGAAATATCTTGCTACTTGCTTATTGTGATTTTTCAACTAAGAAATTATGGGATTAGCAAGAAGAATTGGAGGTTCACCTTGTTTTATAACCTCCTAGAGATTATACTAGAGATTATATATCTTTAAGTATATCTTCATCATCACAGTTCAATGCAAGTAATTATCACTAGAGAACTTAGGGGGGGTAAAAGTGGTGTAAAACTTGTAAAGACCATTTAACAAGTTTTGGTTTGGTTTTTGCAACAAATGGTGATAAAGGTTTATCTTACAAATTTTTGGTGTTTTCACTCAATCTCACAACTCTTTTGCACTCTTTTATAAGCCCTTAAAAATTATTTATACTTTAATACCAATTTATTGGTATTAGGGACAATAGTAACTCAATGTAAAAGGCATGAATAATGTTTTTGTTGTAGCAAAACCTTGAGAATACAATAGAATAAGAAATTTTAAAAACCACATATATATTCCTTTTAGTCTTCCTTTTATATAAAGTATTTACAATATCTCAATAAAAAATATAATTAACTCATATATAAGTACATATTAGTCATATTTTTACTGATATGAACTATAATCTACTTTATAGTAAGAAAAATAAAAAAAAAAAACACAAATAATGCTCATATTTTGATATATTTTAGACAATTCAAATTAAAAGAATATTAATCTAAGTAAATATAAACACTTTAATGTAATTAGATTTCAAAATGGATTTAAAAGAATTTAAAAGATGTTGAAAAATTTGTTTTGAACACTAATTCTTATATTAATGTCTCATAATTGAAATAACAGATTTTTGAAATTCTAAACTAAGTTAGAATTTTCACTTTCAATCAATTAGAGGCTATTAGGGACTATGATGTTCAAGGTCAATCTTCATCATCTCTTATTGTTCTTCCAACAATAACAAACAATTGAGGTTTTTCTAATGAACCACGAGTTCCCCCCAAATTGAGTGAGTTAGAATTACACGAAAGGAAAGGGGACCAAGAAGTCAAGGCAAGAACGATTGGTTGAACAGTTTTCGATCTTTTGGATACATTTTCGGTTCCCAGTACAAAGTAATTGATAGGGGAATCTAGGGGGTACATTGCAAAATTGATCTAACTTCATTATTTGTTTCCATATTCAATTCAATAATTGCCACATGGTGATAAAAGGGTTCCATTCTCTGTTTTCCTTCTCTTTCTTCACTTATTCACATGGTAACCAAGAGCCCGTCTTGTAGTGGGGTTTTGTAATTCCATTTGTGCAGATCTTGTTGACAAACATGTGAGGGATACTGCCCTTTCTCTCTTAGACCCAATGGGGTAGTCTGCATATGCTCTCTTCACAACCCGTTTCTAAATCATTATTGAGGGTAGATAGAAACAACGGTCGTAAGGAGTCCTATTGAAACCAAGAATTATAGGCCTGCCTGCCATCCACACTAGAATAAATGGAGTTTTCCGAAAAAAACCTGCTAGGTGAGGAAGACCTCTTATGGATAAGAGACGTAAGGCTAAAGAGAGGACCAAAAAAGGATCTTTCGTTCATGACAGTCCCCAAGCCAAGCTAGTATTATTGCTAAGATTTGTTACTTAGGCGATCAATATTCACACCATGAACTCGATGAAGGTGTGTCATCAAGAATCGGAGTTCGTTAGTTAAATCTCGTATCTCTGCCTAACATTGATCCAGTTTTGTTGCGAACCCAAAATTTGCAGGGTTGATAGGAGTCGGAGGGCTGGAAGGATCTTCACTACTACATTTCATTGAAACAAGAGCATAATATTTAGTACGACGAAAACTAGACAACACAAACAAACTTGAACGTGCTTTTTGTGCAAAGTACGTTGCGATAACTAATTACCTTCCGCTAGATCCATTCGTAGCTGACGACATTCAATGGAGCTACTCTTTAGGGCTTGCTTATATGGATATATATACATGAACAACATGGGTTATCTTAGCTCACTGCCCAAGTTGGGGTTTGTTGATCAATAATATTTAAGAAGAATTATATAAATGGCTATATTTGTTAATTTAGCCATCTCTGATGTTTGGGTTTGAACAACTGTATCGTTTGGCCTTCTTTATTTTAGCTGTTCCCAAGTTGCAAACAGTGACTCTAATTTATCTGCCAACTCTCTGCTTTAGAAATGGTGTTCAAACGTAGTACCACCAGCCTGCCAGGGAACAGCTTACCGCACAAGTAGTTTTGTCCCCTTATGGAATGGGCGTATCTTTTCAAGACAAAAACCTCATGTCAGGTGACTCCGTGAAAGCAGTGACTCCATTGTTTTTTAGGATGGTTCAGAAGGAAGTACAAATAAGGACCTAGGATAAACAATTGCTTCATAGACTTAGGTCCTAGGTTGTACAGCAATAAGCATGTGATTGGCACATAGAAAAAAGGACAAGAACTTGCTCATCAAACACCTTTTGCGGACTTATCATAATTTATAAAGAGGGCCAACTATCAGGTAGAAGACCCACCTAAATGCCTTGAAGGCTCTTGCTAATGGATCACTTCCTCTGTTCCTTCATGGATGGGGCAAGCTTTGTTTTATCCTTCTCTTTTGTTCCCATGGTCGAACCGTGCACAGCCTTATTCACTTGGTTCTCACTTTCGCGTTATTTACAGCCATGCAAAGCCCAATCATGTTTTACTTCTTTTTGCGGCTTAAATGTAACTTTTTTTTAAGGGAAAAACCATGTTGTAACAATTTTTAGTTTGTCTTGAGCAGCACAGGTGAAGAGTAGTCCAAAGGGACTGCACTACTGCTACAATCGATGCAGAGTCAAAAATCTCGGGAAAGCTGAGGAGATGCGCGAGCTAGCAGTAAGATTAGTTCAGAAATGCGTGATGAGATGCCATTCATCTTAGCAGTTTTGAGGGTTGTTTCTTGTTGAAACAGCTTTGAATAAAATGCTGTGCAGTTCAAAAAAAAAAAAAAAAACAAAAAAATCAGTTAAGATGAATGGGGGAACATGGTGCAGGGAACTTATAATGGAGCCCTTTCCGCCGCCCTGTGTGGTCGACCAAGTTGAAGGCACGGTCTTCCATGTCAGCCTAATTCGAAAGTTTGAACCCGCTAGGGCGGCGGTGTCACGTGGGTCCACAGGGAGTGAACACCACCTAACTGATGCTTTAAGCAGTGCGCCCCGATGCATGCTCGCGAGTACAGGGAGAGCATCCGAGAATTCAAACAGTAGGTCTAAAGGAAAAGGGATATGATATTTGTTCCTATTCGTCGCAGTCCCCAACTTTTCATCCGTGTCTTGCGAGCTAAGTTTGTGGGTTAAAATGTTGTTGACAGTCCACGAAACGCCTTGTAGGTGTAGAAGGTGGAAATTCCCGACCTTTTCCTTCTGTTTTTGATTGTGATGTTGCTAGCGTCTTTTATTGTGAATCACTTGTCCACTTCTCCTCCAATGTATGGTGGTGTTATTTCACTAGGCCTAAAATATTGTGGAAATCCTTTTTCTCGCTGGAATACGAGTCGGCTTAAATGACATACAATGCGTTTACCCGTTGCATACTACTCTTATGAAAGGCGTACGTCTCTTAAGGTGCGGAATACTCATCGTAACGCGTGGGAATAATTCTGACATGCGTATCTCTCGTCCCCAAAGACATTTTCTATAGAGGCTCTATCTTTTGAGTCCAGTCTACGGTAATTTGGCTCATCGCTTAGAATCAGAATCAAATTCCTTCTCGTTTCCTTCAGTTCATTTTATAAACACCAATTAGAATATAAAGTTATGATAAGGAACAAAAAACTTATCAATGATAATAATGATAAAATATTCATAATCAACAACTATAAATAATTATATATACACTATGGAATTCGTGTAATCATAATATAAATCATAGTAAAAATGCAAGTACACATTAGTAACCTGTGACAATATAATTAAGAATACAACCTTTAACCATAAAAGGTGCATAGTAGGAAGAGTGATTCATTCTGACCAAGTCTAAGACAGATCTGGAATTTTGGCATCATAATGACCAAACGCTATGGTGGAAGGAATACTAGTTGTCTATAACGACGTTCATTACTGTAAAAAAGTAAGAGGTTTGACGAAATTAAACGATTATATTGGGTTCCTGTGCAACAAGATGTAAAAGAATTGAAATTAGTAGACAAGCTCAGAGACATTAACAAGTAACTATTTTCAATTGCACTTCAGACATTCTTTATTCGGACTGGGTGTTTATGTGCAGTCAATGCCTTTTGCTATTACATGTGCCGAAATGGTACTATGGGACCCTAGGGTTCACACGCCCCCAAAAAAAAAAAAAGTGCAGAGTAACAATAGCCATTTGCACGATCTGGTCTGCTGAATTTAAATTTGGTCAAGTGGAATGCATCTGTTCATGTATGGATACAATATTAAAATGTAAACGACACCTTCCGAGGAGTTGGATTCCTTGCTTCTGCTATGTTTTGACAAAATGACAATTGTCTCGTTTTTCTCTTCCATCGATAAAAAATTTAATGTAACGATATTCCCCTTTGTTAGAACTGATGCAGCTTGGACTTATTACTTTTGGAAGCACATTCGTTGATATGGTAGTTATCATGGAAATACAGGATTAGGAAGCCTTTAACAACCAATCATAGGTATTAGGAGCACAACGCAATAGGAGCAACGACATCGTTTTCGACCTTCACGCGCAAAAACACATGTCCAAGTATAAGATCCTCCTATATAGCATACAGACACCATGGATGTCAGTTTTGGAGATCTCGCGAGACTCACGACATCACGTCATACAGCGTTTCCTAAGGTCATAAATCTCTTCAAATCCCATTTGGATTCACCGACGTGCAAATAAATTGACTATGCTCCTACCCTTATTTTCGTTGATGTGAATAAAAGTAGTTTAAGATGATGTCAATGAATTTAATAGTGGAATACATTTTGAATAATTTAGCATGCATTCAAATTGGAGTGAGTTCTCCCTCATTAAATTAGAAACTCGGGAAAAAATGCAGATTCATGCAACTCTTATTAAGAGTCTAAAATGGAGACATTTTCCTAAGAAACCTCTAAAAGACACTAAGAATTATCTTCATAGGCATACAGCCTACATCCATAGGCAGCCATTGGGCAACAATGGCCAATGGTATTCACTTATAATATTTTAAAATTGTGGCCAAACGAGAAGATGTGTCAAGTGACTATATTATTCACTTAAACGAAGAAGACGTGCTTCTTCTTTTTAATGTCGAAAGAAATCTTCCATGTTATCAGCTCAATAGCGTTAGACCCGCATAATGAGCATGGCCAACGCATTTTGTTTTTTTTTTTTTTTCTTATCTGCTTATGTTAGCTTATTTGGAAGTCGATGTTTTGGTTTCTTGTCTTTATAAGAAATCAATAGGTAAAATAATCCGCGGGATTGACCTTTTCCTTTTGTTTTTTTGGTGGAAACAACCAGAATGAGAAGGTTTGGTTTTTCTCGTTTTCCTTGGATTAAGGCATTTCTGTTTAATTTTTTCTTGCAATGCTTTTTTACTTTGCAACCAATGGACAACAAACACGCATTATGGGGCATAAAAATTACGAGTTATTTGCTCCCTATTAGGGAAACAAAAAAATTAAGTTGGGGTATTCCCTATTTAACACAACAAAAAGGACTAACTGAGAGTTTTTGTTTTCCTCTTCTATGGAAACTACTGACTTTGGGATATTTCTTTTCCTATTTTGAAAAATGAAATGATTTCTTTTGAAAGGATTTTGGTTTTGGCTTAGCATATGTTTTCCTTTTCTTAATTATTTCAACTTGAAAAATTATTGTAAATCACCTCACAAGGAAAAGTGGTGTCGTGCTTTTAGGAGAAAAACTAATGGCTTGTTAGCTGCAGCAATTTATCTTAACTTATAGATAGTCATGTTCAATTGGCTCTCCCAATATGGTGCTATGAAATTTTAATTTGGGCCATTCCAGCAATTATGAATAGATTACACGACACCGTATAAGACAAACTGCCCCTAATTTTTTGGGGGAAAATAAATATTTTAAGAATCATTTCCACCAAAGGCTTCTTACTTGGAGCCTCGATTTACTTTTATCGAAGGCCTCAGCAAAAAATTACGGTGGTCTGTACAATTCTTATAACCCTAGTCGCTATGACTGCATACCAAAATTTGTTGCCTTCTTCACATAAATTTGTAGATATATATATATATAGTCAATCCACTCTTTTTCTCGTATATAAGAAAATACTATTTAAATACGTATAATAACAATAAAATATCAAAAAAAAGTTATTAAATTAAGGAGAACTTTTTATATGTATTAATAATTTTAATTTTTATAAATTCAAATATGTTATTTACAATATTATATATATATATATAATTATTATTTTCAAAATTTAAAATTAACATTTAATAATAATATTTTCATTTAAAAAATTTAATAAGTGGTATGTGTTTTGTTTGTTGATGAAATATATATGTACCTTATTTATGATTATGTTTAGTCCATAAAGAGTCGTGGCTGAAGTAAATAAATTATTTAATTATTGAAAGTAGATATAGGAGCTATTACATTTATGTTAGATTTAAGGAATTATATTCCTTCAACATTTATATGGTTTGAAAAAAATATATATATATATATAGTGTCAGTACTCTAAAGAAGCAGTGCGCCTCAAGGAACTGTGGATTCCTTTTAAGACGACTACTGCACCTTTCCTCAATTCCAAATAATAGTCCCTTAACTATCTAAGAAAAGGACAACACTTAATTGGTACAGGCCTTTGGGTTTTAACTTGCTCTCGGAATTGATTTGTCCCTTTTAGTTACACTAAAGCAACCCGACCCTCCTATGTGCTAGAGCCTGGAGAAAGGAATTGACCATAAGAATGGTCTTGATTAAAGAGCACGTATCGTGGAATCGTATGTTTAGAGAAGTGTAAATTTCCTGCCTTACGATTACATGAAGAAACGGCACCTTAGGATTATGATATACGGGCGACTTTATGGTAATCAAAAAGACAAAAACCAATTGCAACTTATGTACCTATGCTATATGATTATAAGTGTAGCCCAAGCGTGCATAGGTCGCATGTATTAGAGTAATTCAAGAACTTTCATTTAATCAACTTGAAGGTTGTGATTTTCGTTATTAATAAATATTAGATTGTGTTTTTACATGTAAATATTAAGATTATAGTTTGTTAATTATCAAAGTGACCAAATTAATATATATTTAACGTCATTATGATTATATTTTAATTGTTATTAAAGTAACCAAATTAATATATTTAACGGCATATGTAACTAGGTTATTTATTTTTCATTTTAATGAAATATGTATAAATAAAAAGTAATTGAATAAATAAATATTATTAAATATTGAAATTTTATAATTTATTTAAAGATAAATTATTATTCCATAATTAGTAATTTAATTAAAATATATTAATATTTTTGTTTAAATATATTTATTTATTTAAAAATGTTAAATATATTTAATTAAAAATATTTAATTATTTATTAAAATTAATAATATTATTTATAATAGTATATTGTAGGATCATAGTATGTTCTAATTAGTTTATCTAATTTATAATTAATTATGAGCATTATAATTATATAATTGGTTTAATTCACTTGTATACTAAATCTATTATTTTATTTAGTGGATTAAACTTTTTAGAATGATATGAATAAGTTAAAGTTTATTTATGTGTTATAAATATTGACTTGTGTTATTAGTACGTAAATTTGTTGTTATTATAGATTAGAGTAATAAGAATAGAAATTACATTATAAATGTAAAAATGAAATAAGAGGTTGAGTCTTGTGTTCATAAAAGTAATTGTTGTCAACATTAAAAAAAATATTTTTCAAATAGAAAAATGCAAAAAAAAATTGCAATTTATTGAAAAATGGTTTCATTTTATTAATAAGTCACTTGATGATATTTTTATACAGAGCTCGTGACCATAAGATTTATTAGATTACGAATTATGCAAAAGTATGTTTTTGAGACAACTAATTTTGTGGCAAAATTTAAGATTTTAAAATTAATGATAAATGACTCTTTTTGGTACAGTTCATTTTGAATTCATTACTGGTTGGATATGAATCATTTCAAATTCATTATAACACTAATTAAAGAAAAAGTGGAATATTAATGAAATAAATAGTATGCTTTTTCAGGATGAAATAATATAGAAAAATTAGGTGAGTTATTTTTGATAATCTCATGAGTAAGAAAGTTGAGAAAGAAATAAAAGTAAAAATCAACCAATTTAAGAGATAAAAGTCTACTTATACTTCTCAAGTTAAAATAAGGAAATGAAAAGACGATAAGTGTTACTTCTGTAAAGAAAGATGCTATTAGAAAAATACTTGAAATATAAGGTTTGGTTTAAAAAAGAAAAGTAAATTAAATATCTTAGTAAATTTCAAATCAAATTTAATTGATATTTTTCATAATAATTGGCAACTTGATTAATGCTATTGCTTATGTATCTAGTATAATACAAGTGATTCATTATGATATGATTATTTCAATTTATATAAGAATATAATTATTATTGATTCATATATTCTTATTGATAATTTATATATACTGAAACTTGATAGTATTTTTGTAGATTTCTTATTTAATATGCATCATAATAATGAAATTAAGTGTAGTATGATGAATAAAACTTTTACTTGCTTATGATATAAATAAAAGATTAGTGAGATTAGTTGATAATGAGATTCTTTTACATCTAAATTTTGCTCATCTTAGAATATACATGACATGTATTATATGCAAACAAACCAAACATAATACAAAAGAAGTCACAAGAAGTACTCAACTTTTTGAAATTATATGCATAAATATTTATAGACCTTTTGATATTTTAATTCTTAATGAAGAATTGTATTTTATTATTTTTATAAATATTCTTTTTACATTATAGTTATACTTATTTGCTTAATAAAAACCTTAATCATTAGGTATCCTTAAGATATATATATATATATAAGAGATTAAAAATAATTAGACAAAAGGTGAAAATTGTAAGACATTATAATGGTGGTAAATATTATAGAAAATATAATAATTTAGAATAGTGCCTAAATCTATTTGTGAAATTCCTAAAATGTGACATATGTATATAGTTAAATATATCAAACACATCTTAACAAAAAGTGTGATAGAAAGAAATAATTAAATATTAATGAATATGGTTAGGAACATAATAAGTTACTCCTCCCTACTTAAATTTCTGTAGATGTATGCAATCAAAATTGTAAACTATTTGTTAAATAGGATTCTTAATAAGAAAATTCAAAATAATTTTATTAAATTATGGATGTGAAGGAAATTTAATTTAAGTTACTTGAATGATTAGGGTTACTAGTGAAAGTAAGAATCCATATGAATGAAATTAGACTCTTAAACCATCAGTGACTAATTTATTAGTTACCTAAATAAATCTTAAAGTTATAATCATAATCCAAAAATTGTAACAACTAGTAATGTAATATTCATTAAGAATGGTAAAATTAGTAAAAGTAATGAATGTTAAAATATGAAAATAAAAAAATTAGGATAAATATTTTTTTACCAAATGTTATTTCAAAAATTAAAAAACATTTAGATGAAGACACTTTTCAAAGGAACTAACTTACAACTGATTAATATAAATAAACCATGAGGGGTAGTAGTAAAAAGATTTCAAAGAGAAAGGAAATCAATTATTTCAGATAATTAAGTGATTTATTTACAAATATCAAAATTCTAATATTGCAATTAATGAGGATCTAGTTTTTATAAGTATGAAAGTATTAAATCTGATTATGGTATTAGTGGCTTAGTATGGATTGGAGTTACATCAAATAGATATTAAATTTGTCTTTCTTAATGAAAATCTTGAAGAGCAAGTTTATATAAAACAACTTGAAAGTTTTTTTTTTCTCCTCATAAAAGGTAAAGATCAAATAGTATGTAAACTAAAGAAGTTAATATATAGACTAAAATAAGTTTTCTTACAATGATATATTAAGTTTAATGATATTATGAAATATTTTGGATTTAAGAAAGTATATTGTTGATTGATGTATATACTTAAAGATTAGTAAGAGCAAGTTTGTTTTCTAATTTTGTATGTTGATAATAAATGTTTTGCTGTTAATGGTTTAACTATATTACATGAGATTAAAAAATTGCTTTAAAAGAATTTTATAATAAAAGATATGAGATAGATATCCTATATGATAGGAATATAAATGTTTCATGATAGATCAAAAAGGCTATTAGGATTGTCTCAAAAAGACTATATTGAGAAAATTTTAAAGAAATTCAATATGAGTAATATTCACTTAAGGTTGTTCTTATTCAGAAAGGTGACCAATTTGGTCTTATACAATGTTCTAACAATAATGCGAATCGTAAGAAAATAGAATTAATCCTATATATCTTTGTTATTAGCAGTTTGATGTATTTGCTAGTTTGTACTGGACTTGATATCAATTTTGTAGCTAGAATGTTAGGCAAATACCAAAGCAATCCTTTAATGGATCATTGGAAAGATGCAACAAAAGCTATGAGGTACCCATAAGAACAAAGAATTATATATTCATGTACCAAAAATATAATCATTTAGAAGTAATTAAATATTTGGATTTAAACTTTGCTAGATACGTTGATAGTAGAAAGTCTATTGTTAATTATCTACTCCTATTAAAAGAAAGAGTAGTTTTGTAGAATAATGAAAAACTATCTATCATTACTTTATCTATTATAAAAGTAGAGTTTGTAGTATGATTTAAAATTATAATTTATGCATTATTGCTGTAGAACTTTATTTCATGATTTGATGTTTGTTGATGTTATTATTAAGCCACTAAAAGTTTATATAGTAATTATACATAGTATTCATAAGATCCTATTAATTAGGAAATTATTATTATCAATTATGTCATTTAATATTTTTCTTTTATTTTTTTTTAGATTGGTAGGAATAATTATTTTTGTATTAGTGAATTGTCAAGTTATATATATATATATGCTTTAGAGTTTTCTATTCAAGCAATCAAATATACAAAAACTTTAAACTTATTAGATTTTTGTCAAGTGATCATTTGAGATTGATCCTCTTAAAGAGATTAATCTTTAACCTTTATTTTCACAAATTTTTTTATTTTTAATCCCTAATTTCTTATCATATCATAATAATGTTCTTAGGGATTTCACTTTTATTCTACAATCACAAAAAGAAAAAAAAAAACTATTTGATTTATGCCTTTCACCTAATAAAAAAAAAAAATCTTGGCATCACTGATTTGCAATCCTATGCCATATCTTCACACAACTTGTCTAATTGTAACACTAAAATATCCCATGTTGAAGAATTAATATCTCTTATGTAAGAGTCTCTCTTAAAAGGATCAAATAAATTGTCCTTACTCTAGGAAAAAACCAATGGGGAGTTGATACATTCGAATCTACCAATAAATAAAAAAAACCAGTGGAGTCCTTTGGAGGCACTAACCATGATTACATACAATCATTTATGAATGTGGATTTTTTTCAATGGGATGAGAGTGATCCTGTTGGAAGAATTTCCAAAGCTAAAAAATGTTTTTGTTTTGTATTATATAACAAAAGACTCTAAGGTGGAAATTGTCCCTATTCAATTGGAAGGTGATGTCATCCAATGGTATGATTTGTTTGAAACCTATACTAGAGTACTAACTTGGGTTGATTTCACCAAAGTTCTTCTTGTGATTTAGGCCTTCAGAATATCACAACATTGATGGAGAGCTCGTGCAAATTTATCAAATGTCAATAGCTTTAGAGTATTAGAGTCATTTTAAGTGACTTATCAGTTAAGTTAAAGATTAGTTAGCAAGACAATTAGTGGGAATGTTTGTTGAAGGGTTTATTTTTGACATCTAACATGAAGTTAAAGCTCGTTAAGCATGAACAATGGTAGTGCCTATCTCCTTTGCTCACCTATAAAAGGAAAAGCCAGGCATTGAAAATCATCACCTAATTATTAAAGAAGTCAGCAAAACTACTGATGGTAACACTAACTCATCCTCTTTAATTCATCTCATTAATACTAAACACTTGACTCAAGAGAAGCTAAAACAATGGATGACAAAGGGACTATGTTGGCACTATAATAAGAAGTGGCATAAAGAGCATCGATGTAAATAAGGGAAGTTTTTAATGATTGAGTTAGTTGAGGAAGCTACTAAGGTAGATGATGATCATACATATCCAAATCATGATGACATCCATGTTAAATATATAGGTGAGCTTGAAGCTTAAGTTTTGGCAAGATATTTTAATCCATAAACCATGAAAATTGATGGATTCCTTAAGGGATAACTATTGGTGGTATTAGTTCACTCATGTAGTACCAACAATTTTATGGATGAGAATGCTAAAAAACCTACTTTCTGAATAGAGAATTACAACAAATTTGTTGAGAAGGTTACAAGTGGGAGAAATTAGACATATTAAGGAAAGTGTATAAAGATAAAGCTCTTATTGCAAGGTTAGACCATTTACATTGATCTCTTTTTATTACCTTTAGATGATTATGATATTGTTCTTGGCATTTAATAGTTAAAGCCTTCAGAGATATTACTTGGAGTTTTTATAAGTTAATAATGACGTTTTCGTTAAATAGGCATGCAATAGGGTTACTAGGAAGATGTGGTGGCAAAATCACTATTGTCACAAGCCATCAAATAGAGAGAGTCCTACAAAAAGTGAGATAAGGGTTCTTTATGCATCTATACAATACAAAGGTGATGGAATCTCATTTTATAGAGAAGAAAGAGGTTGATGTTGTATTAATTGAATTTTTTCATTTATTTGTTGAGCCTATAAGTTTACCCCCAAGAAAGATACATGATCATTGTATTCCTTTATTGTTTGGTACTACACCTATTGATGTCCAACCTTATCACTATTTTCATTTTTAAAAGGAAGAGATTAAGAAAATTGTGAAGGAGATGTTGGAAGCTGGCATCATCAGGCTTAGTGTTAGTCCTTACTCCTTTCTTATTCTCTTAGTAAAAAAGAAAAATGGATCTTGAAGAATGTGTGTGGATTATTAGGCACTTAATTGCATCATTATGAAGAATAAATATCCATTCCTATCATTGATGAGCTATTGGATGAGTTGGGAGGTGCCTAACTATTCACTAAACTCGATTTGAGATCGAGTTATCATTAGATTCTGGTCCATATAGAGGATATTCAGAAGAAATCTTTCAGGACACATGATGACCATTATGAGTTCTTGGTTATACCTTTTGGACTTACCAATGCTCCTTCAACATTTTAGAACTTAATGAATGACATATTCCAACTACATTTGCTATTGATGTAGGAAGGTTGTCCTATAACCTTTACTAGCAAGGCTTTATTGCCAAAGCATCTTAATATGTATGTCTATGACAAAGAGATGTTAGTTATGGTACATGTAGTCAATAGCATCTCTACTTGATTGAAAGGCACTTTCAAATTTGGATTGATCACGAAAGTCTGCAATATTTATTGGAATAATGAATCTCTTTTATAGAGCAGTAAAAGTGGATCTTTAAATTGTTAAGATATGATTATGAGATTATTTATAAGAAGGGAAGCAAATATCTTATAGTTGATGCATTATCTTGCATTCTAGAGTATGCTACACTGGTGGCAATCTCCATCTTTGTTTGTAATACCTTTATACAAATTCAAATTAAGTGTTGTAATGATTTTGACACTTGGGAAATTATTGAGAAATTATAGGAAGATTTTAACTTGATTGCCTATTGCATTTAGGATTCCATCAACTTGTGTTACAAGGACAAGATGATGCTTGTTCCTAATTCTCATTACAAGGAAGCAATCTTTCAAGAGGTTCACATATCTCCAATTATTGGACACTCAAGATTTCTTCATGCCTACAAGTGCTTTTGTCATGAATTTTATTGGAAGGGTATGAAAAGTGAAATAAAAAAATTTGCAGCTGAATATGATATTTGTCAACGTCAGAAGAGTGAATCTCTAGCATATCTAAGTTTTCTTTAACCTTTGCCTATTTTAGGAGAAGTTTAGACAAATATCTCTACAAACTTTATTGAGGAACTTTCATTGTCTTAAGATAAAACTACCATTTTTGTTGTCATGGATTGTTTGACTAAATATGTTCATTTTTATATTGTTACTCATCCTTATATTACTACTACTATTGTTTGAGTTTTTGTTGAAAATATTGTGAAGTTGCATGATATTCCTAAATCTATTATCAATGATTAAGATAAAGTCTTTATTAGTAATTTCAGGAAGGAGTTGTTTTGTTTGCAAAGGACAATTAAATATGAGTACAACTTACCACCTACATATGGATGGATAGAGTAAGGTAGTTAATAAGTGCTTGGAAAACTACTTTCACTACTTTACGAGTGATAAGCCAAGGATTGAGTGAAATGACTTCCTTGGGCTAAGTGGTGTTACTAGATTACTTATCACTCTTTAACAAAGATGCCCCTATTTGAAATTATTTATGGTCAAACCTTACTTACTCTTGCAAGGTAAATAACTAGGTCATTTTACATGGACCAAATTGATAAAGATTTATAAGATAAGGACAAGTTGCTTTAACTTTTGAAAGACAATCTTATTCTAGCCCAAGCCTAGATAAAGTAGTACATTGATACATATTGTATTAAATGTGAGTTCTCAAGATTTAACCATATCAACAGTTATTTATCACTGTTTGCTAATTAATAAAATTATCTTCTCTTCTTGAACATATTGGTATTGTTGTTTATCATCTTAACTTACCAATAGAGTTCAAAATACATTTCGTCTTTCATGTCTCTTGCTTGAAGGGAAAATTATGAGAGAATGTTGTTGCACAAAGTTAACTACCTAACATTACTTCCATTGGAGAGGTTAATTTTTAGTTGCAGGCTATCTTAGACTAACGTATAATGAAATGTGAAATTTGAGTCATCACTTAAATTCTTATTTAGTAGATTAATCTTTTTTATTGAGGAAGCTACTTGAGAATTTTATTATTCTTTTGTAGAGCAATTTCTGAAACTTATTATTGGCCAACTTAGAAGACAAGACTAATTTAAGGAGTAGGAGAATGGTATAATCCTATTAATTAGGAAATTATTATTATTATTAATTATATCATTAATATTTATGTATTTATTTTTTATGAATTAGTAAATATAATTATTTTGTATTAGTAGATTGTCAAGACAGACTTTTGAATCTATATATATATGTAATGCCTTAAGATTTTTTTTAATTCAAATAATTAAATATATCAAAATTTTTAACTTATTAAAAGTCGATCCCTTTGAAAAGATTAGTTAAAGTGATCATTAGAGGTTAATTTCTTTAAAGAGATTAATTCTTATCTTTTATTTTTGCAATGTTCTTATTTTTAATCATTAATTTCCCATCAAGTATTCTCCTCTATGAACGATAAATATTTAAAGGGTACCAAACTTATAAAAATTAAAGTATTTTGTTATTATAAAGAAAGTTTATAAATAAAAAATGTTTATAAAATATTAATTGATTTCATGATAGTTAATCAATATAAAAGTTTACAATTGACATTATATAAAGAATATATATTTTCAAAATGAATTTTAATTATACTAATGATAATTGATGATATATAATATAATGACACCTTAAATTTACTAATATCTTCTTGACATATGTTATATATTTTATATTATTTTATAATCATGTGCACATTATTATTTTAAAATTAATAAAAAGTCTTTATTAGATATCCTTGTTGACCATTATAAAGTTATGTTTGATATATATAAAGTGAGAATGCTAACATAAGTAACGAGAAATCTTGTGAAAAACACAATTGCTTGCCAATGGAAGGCTTTGTATGTTCAGTCAATCTATGCAGAGTGAATCGGTCTTTAAGGAGCCCCTGAGAGGGCTATTGTCCAATGAGTACATGAAAGTGATGAAGTTGCCTTGATTACAGAACCATGCTTGTCTGTTGGAGTGAATTGTTTGATTAGGCTAAGGACTACCCCTTTGGCTTAGGCTTAAATAAATTGACACTAGGAATGGGTAGTTAGCATTGGAGTATTTTGACTAAATAGGATATAATTGTTATAACTTATATTGAATAATTTATCTATTATTGTATTATGATGAAATTGTTATTATTGTATAATAATTAATATGGTAAATTTTTAATTGGGTCAAGTAAGAGAATATTAAATTTTTTTGATTAATAATATTAAAATATTCTTCACAATTTTCTTATTAAAAATTAGTTATAAAATAATTTGATTAACGATAAAAAATTTATATATTATTGTACTATTAAAAATTATAATTTTAAAATTAATTCAAATATTGATGAATATGATTAATTTAAATTCAAAAATTGTGTGTAGTTGATCTTCTCTTTCTTAATACCATGAAAACTCTATTTAAAATTGTGTGACAGTAGTAAAAGGTCAAGAAAAAGAAATTTATTATAAAATTAAGGCAAATTCTTGAAATATATTAATAGTTTTAGTTTTTATAAATTTATATATGTTATTTATTATATTATTTATATAAAATTATTTATTTTTAAAACTTAAAATTAATATTTAATAATGATATTCTTATTTAAAAATCTAACATTCATCGCAACTTACTTGTTGTGGCCCCAATTATGAGAGGTACTCCTCGTGCACCTCCAACATCCACTGAAGATGCTGCTAAACCTGCGGTGCTCAACGCATCAGATGACCATGTCAACAATATAGAGTATGAAGCACTATTAGAAAGGCATCTGGAGCATCGGGCTGAATTTGAGGGATTTTGATCGGAGACTAGGGAAGGGTTAGACAGCATCACTGCCCCGCTTGGGGAGCTCATGCTCTTGGTGAAGACTATAGCACATATGCATTTCGTTGTCTGTGCGATCACTAGTGTATCTTGTAGTCATCAGTTACATTACACTTGTGCAAATAGCTACTTGAAGCATGTGTTTTATGGACTATATTTGTGGACAATTACTTGCATCATTAATCATTCCCCTGTTTAGCTTGAGGGAAATTCGCAATGGAAATGTTCAGTTGCACAATTTGTCGGATTAATTTGAAATGATTGGCTTCATTTGTTGTGTGTTGATGTAGCTCGTTTTTTTTTTCTCAATAAATTTGTCGTGCCTGTGGTATTCTTTAATACTCGAGTGAAATATATTTGTGCATTTCATTCCAAATCTAGTGATGTGGGTTTGATGATAAACGCTGACAACCAAAAAAAAAAAAAAAAAAAGAAAACGTGGGGAAACAAACATATAAATTGCTAGTATAGTAAGAGAAATCAGTTTGCGTATTAAAATGCACAAGGAGCAAAACACGTAACGAAATATCAAGCTCTATTCCTACTAGATTGAAACAGCGGGCGATGTCGCATAAGGTGAACAAAAATGAGGTAGAAATCTTTAGCAAAACCAGTATCATGAAAAGGTCCATCTATCATATAATATGGGGCGCAAATTAAACCTCGTTCCCTTCCAAGTCTCGCATTTGTAGGCAGAAGTATCATTTTTCTTTGATATCTCGTAACAAGTAACTACCATATTGAAAGATGAAGTGCCTTTGTCTTTGATTCCAAAAGGAACTAGTATGGGTTGATGTATCATGCCGTAGGTTGACCCAATCAATCTAGCAGGGAAGAGGACTTTAGGCAATTGGGCGGAAGTTGTAGTAATGTCCGTTCGGTCGACCCAACTAAGACAGAGAGTTGAGCCAAACATCTTGTTCAAATCATGGTAAATGATAGATCTGTAAGGTCAACCGATGTGGGGCAGTATGCAAACAGCGAACCCGGTGTCTGCTATGCAAATTCCATTCTAAAAAGCAGTAAATCCGAAATAGTTGGACAAGCTTTGGGCACACAAGTGGATAGGTATTGAAATTGACCTTATGAATTTTATGCGACGTGCGTTTAGAAAACAATAGTGGAATGGTTGGGATTGATTCGATGTCATTTGGATAGTAAACAAGGTAGATTGGGCAAGAATTTTTAAGTACATCTTCCTGTTGATTAAAATTCGTTTGGATACATCGGCTTTGCAAAATATGCAGGAAATGCGTCATTCGCATACAATTTATACCGTTTGGAATTCCTCTCACTTGTCCCCTATGTTCTGTAAGTCGTTATTGTCACTGGAATACTATTATTATCATTGGCATTCAAGTTGAATGCTAATCATACTTCAGCTGAAGTTGCTATACTTTTTTGAATAACCTTCTATCTTTTTTAATTGGCCAACTAATTTCAAGACGTGTATTATTCGGCTGATCTACTACCGGCAACCTTTATTGTGCAATGTGTTTCTCCATCTATGGTCTATCTCGCTTTCAATAGAGGTTAGGCATCAGAGAATCCGTAATAACAGTTCCCACTCCCAATTCATACCATGAACCTGTGAACAAGTATTCGTTATGAATGCATAACACTTTTCGATATCTCGTGACACCATCGAGATCACGACTGTAGACGGTCGGCTAAAGTTTTGGGCTTCACACTTAGGATTTACGACGGTGCAAATAACAGTACCAAACTCACTGATCCTCCATTTTCTTGATGCGGTTTTAATTATTTCAAAATGTTGTGGAACAATTTAATATTGGAATATATTTCATTCTGTATAGCGTACGTGTTGCGATGTGTTCCCAAGGAGGAGGACGTGGTAAATGTGGAAGAGGAATGTGCCTATCTGTACCTTGGGCTTAGGATGGGGCACGGATTTTTCTATTAATTGACTTAGAGTTACTGCTAATTATTTCCAATATTATTATTCATCATATTAAATATGATTAAAATATTATAAATTATCTATTATAAAACTTATTATGACTTTTAAATCAACCAGACTTTGTCTATTTCACTAAAATTCATCAAGGTTTGAGAGTACAGTTATGTTGGATAGAGGACATAATTATCCCAATTGCGACCATATTATTATTCACCTACTTTTGCCTCTATGCACATAAACCCTAGAGTTTTAGAGAATTTGCTTTATAACGCTTTAATCAAACAATAGAAGTTAAAGATTTTATCAATGGGATGTTAGCCATGGAAAAAGAGATGAGTTCATTATAGAAAAATCATACATGAGAACTAAATTAATTACTAAAAGGCAAAAAGACACTAAAAAATAAGTAAGTTTACCAAATTAAAGAAAAATATGATGATAATATAAGATATAAGATAAAGTTGTTTGTGAAGGAATTTCAGCGAAAAAAAAAAAGTATTGACTACGTTGAAATTTAATGCAGATGTGACACCTGCCATTGGTCTCTTTTGCCACGACCACATTTGTAAGCCAATCGTAATAAAGGACCTCTTGGACGAACCTTTCTTAAAGGAGGTCGTTCCTTTCTCTTTTACGTTGAGTTGCCTTTTGGGGCCAATGTTCTACCTTTTTTATTTAACATCATCAATAATGAGATTATGGGATGCTATTATTGGGTCAATGTTTGCATGGCCATAAAGATCCATGAAATCTTTTAGGTGGCTTCATAGAAACAACTTCTTGAAGAGCCCTAAGTAGAAACTGCCAAGCAAAAGGAAATTTGAAGAAACAACTTTGATCTACTTCTTCTTGTTAGTGTATCTCCAAATTCGAGCCTTAGTTTAGCAACTATTTGAAACAATTACCTTAAAAATCTCTTACTAGCTTAGGCCAAGCACTAAAGGCATTACCAAATTCTAAGAGCATTGTTTGGGTTAAGGCATAGATGCAAATAATTGTGTCCATTCATCAAGAAAACCCCATTTCATTATGACACTCATAATTGAGTTCCAATTGATTGTGTTTCTTTAATGCATTTTATCAAACATTTGTGTCCATCAACCAAGCAACTGGACCTTTCATAGGTATCGATTAACCTATTCTATATAAAAATTCTAGAACAAAACCATCTAGTTTGTCCACTCTAATATATGAATTGAAAATTGTTGACATTATATGCTTTGCTCTTACTACAAAGAGAGACGGAAATGATTATTGTATAATTCAAGTAAGAAAATATTTGCAATAGTCATGATTTATTTTGCACTTTGTTTTTCATTTTAATCATTGTTTTCCTTAGGGTTTTTTGGTTACTTATCATCTTGACTTAGTAGTAGGGTTCAAAATACATCCAGTCTTTCGTATCTCGTACTTAAAGAGGAAATTAGGAAAGAATATGGTTGCATAAAACCAACTCACTAACATTACTTTTATTGGAAAGGTTAATGTTCAACTGTAGGTTAATTTGCATTAACGTATCATTAAGTGTGAAAATCAAATAGTCATTTAAATTCTTATTTAGTGAACTAATCTTCCTATTTAGATGTTACATGAGGAGCTTTTCGCCAGCTAACCTTGAGGACAAGGTTGTTCATGATTGAATCTATTTCTCATTGAATGATTTACTCTTTAATGGTTACTTTGGGTGTAAATTCAAAGCAATAACACCATTTGAAATAGTAACCATTACCCCTATATGTTTACCATCCTTGCCCTTCTTCATCTAAGTAGTTGTTTTATTAGTTTAGAAAATATGACATTATTCTAAATTGATAGTTTATGGTAATACAATCACATCTTAAATGGTTGGTAATAACTCCAAGTCATTCCAAAGATCATCTTTGGTGCACACCATCATTAGTTAGTATTGGTCATATCCTCCTAGGGACACATTACGACAATAGGTAATTAAATATTTCTGACCATATATATTTAATATCTTTAAATAGATAAATATATTTAATCAAAAATATTAATATACCTCAATTATATTATTAATTATAAAATGATGACTTATCTTAATTATACCTTGAAGGGATCAACTTCTAATGATTATTTCAAGGAATCAGCTTCCAATAAGCTAATAGTTTTGATATATTTGATTACTTAAATTGAAAAGTTATTACCTATATATAGACTGAAGAGTTTAATTTGATAATTAAGAAAATATTTACTCCTAAAAGACTATTAATTATGCTTATAATCTTGTTGCGAAATTTATCCTTGTGGATATTACTTATAAGAGATAGCTAGTGATTTAAAATGCAAGATTAAACTATGCTCTTCTAGGGAAATGTCTAAAAATTTCAAATAAACATTCACATGGAAAAACTTCAATGGAAGCTTAACTTTTTTGCTTAAAACCCTCTTTGTTGGAAATAAATGGAGCACTAATGCAAAACCTTTTGCATAGAGGAAAATGTACTTGTACATGATGACTAAGGAACAAAAAGAAGCTCGAATCCTTTGGGTTTGAGAATATTGACCCTTCATGGAAAAATCATCACTATTTGAGCAAGCAAGATGAAATTTTCCATTAGTCCAATAAACTTATAGGAATATTTCAACCTAATTCCACAAGCATATTGCAATCAAAATTTTCCATAATTCATAATCCTAGTTTTAATATGGCAATCTAATGCCTTATACTACAAATTCTTTATGTATTTCAAAGCCAAGAGAACTCATGTAGAACAAATACACTTTTACCTAATGCAAGTTTCTTTTCTACGTTTTCTTTTATGAAAATATTTGTAAGGACATGTCAAGAATAATATATAAATAAAAAGTCTATGGTTTTTACCAAGGAAATCTAAAAGTAGATAAACTATTAATTATCATGGTTTTGGTTAAATAAAAGAGCATCACTACGTTATAACACATAAGGAGCACCAATAATTTCATTTATTTATGGGACTAAGTAAGGTGTGATTTATTCAATTTTTTTTGTTACTATCATGTTACTCCCTATGTATTACTACCTAGTTTTTCTCTACATAAAATTACATCTATTAATTATTTTTTGTAAGCTATGTTAATGAAGGATAACATGTATATCACATGGATTTCCAGTTAAGATCATTAAACATTTAACATCCCACCCTTTTTCATTTCATGTTTCTATATTCTATATGGATTTAATTTATTACCTTAAAAAATATAGAATAAATATTGCTTGATCCATAAAGAAACAAATAGGGCCCCAACACAAATTTTCAAACCACATAGATCACATTATTAGATCTAACATAACAAGGCATAATCAAACTCATAACTCATCATGGATGGATCCTCATTAACATAAGAATAAAACCACATAATTCATAGAAAATCATGGGTAACTATATTCCAATATTCTTAAGCTACAACTAAGGTTAATGGAAAAAGGAAAAGGAAAAAACCCATACAAAATATTTGATTAAGAAAAGCAAAGATACATCTATAAGATACAAATTACCAAATCCCATAATTCTTTGAAAAACTAAACAACCATGATTCCACAAATCTTAAAGCACAGATAATCTTAAAAAATAAAGCCCAATAATTCATATATTAAAAATTAGAAGATGAAATGATTCCCTTAATCGAAACAATAGCAAGCCATATGCTTAAATTAAAAGAAAGACCTAGAAAATAGACCTAACTTGTCCGATCTATTGAAAATAATCCAACCAAAAAAACTTGACTACAAAATTAAGTTGAAAATAGAAAAAATTGAAACTAAACTAAATAAATTGAGAAATCAATAAGCTTACAAGTGGGACTAAAGAGCTTAGACATGGGTTCACAACTAGGGGTATTTTCACATATGACATAACGTATGGTGTGTGGCTTTGCTATATTTGTTTCTTTTTCCTAACCCTAGCAACTACAAATATAACTAGAATTAATCCAACTAGAATTAAATTGATATCATCAAAATTGTTGAGAATGAATTAGATGTAATTTAGGTGAATTGTATTTAATGGTTTGGCTATTATTTTATAAATTTAATAACTATCAAAATCAAATTGACTATCATATAATACCAAAACCAAAAATTACATTTTATAAAGAAGATGATAGGAAACATAAGAGCTCAAAATCAGGGAAAAATTCAAGTAAGATATAAGTAAACAATAAATTTGTGGGTTTGATATTACATTGCCACTCAAAACTTTAAAGCATTGTGTTTATAAGTTCTTTTTACTTATATGTTACTTACTCTTCCCTCTCACTTTTAAGGTGGGAGTTCTTAATCATACAATTCACCCTTGAAATTCCAACAATCTCCCCTTTAAATGGTCTGCTTTTAGTGAGTCTAATTCGTCTTTTCCTTCCTTATGGTAGCAACAACTATAGGAAACATGTGCTATATATACTTATCCCTTACTAAACCATCAATATTGATACCACTTGTTGGGAAAAATGCGATAGCGTAAAATTGGGGATAAATCTAAGTAGAGTCTAAGTATGTAATAAACTTAAAGGCTTGATAACATATCTTCATCTTAAAACTTAAGACATTAAGTTTTATCGATTCTTCCTACTTATATGTTACTTACTCCAATCTCTCACTTTGTGAGAGATTTCATACTGTCCTATACGACCATAAGCTGCATGAAGGATTTGTACTTTTCCTTGCCTAAGTTAAATAAGGTATAGGTCGAGTTCTAAGGCCTTTGTGAATGTGTGTAATGAAAATTATGATGCAAAAGACAGTTATAAATACCATAATAAGAAAGATAAATAATTAAAGCATTAAGTAAGAGATAAATAATAAGCATATCAATAAAAACAAGTTAAAGCAGTATAAGTCTATAAAGATCCCCAATGGCATTGTTAAGCTGTCCTGATGTGCCTTCGGGAGGGAAATGTAATGAACATGGAAGAGCTATACTTGCTTAGACCTTAAGCTTTGAATGCGGTCCAAGTCTTTTTGTTGATTGACTTAAAGCTGCCATTAGCCATTTAAGGTGCAATTGGAACATCGCAAATTTTCAACTTAAAAGACTATCCTATCTTTTAAATTGATGAGACTTGATCTACTTTATTAGGATTCGTTAGGGTTTAAGGGTATGGTTACGTCTGACAAGGGTTGTAACTAACTCAAATGCCCATCATAAATGATAGTACCATTGTTCACCTTACATTATTTCCATGCTTTTTCCTACTTTAATACTTTATTTACTTTTTCTCTCTCTTTGACATTTCAAATAGTACTCATCAAGGATGCACACACTCAAATTATAAGAAATTTAGATATCAATAGTGTTTAAAGAAAGGAGGGAACATTTTTATAGAGGCCTTATGCTCAGATGGGAAAATTTATTAAAGTTAAGGGATGACTTCGGGATGAGATCTAGAGAAAGGTTTTGGGATGCTTTTAATGTTGATCTTTTGCATTGATATGGGTTTAAAATCATTTTTACAATGATCTCTTGCACTAACAATAGAAATGAGATTTTTTACAAAGTTTTTGAAAATGTTCAGATACTTTTTACTCTGATTTTTCTTATCAAAAATAGGAAAGAGATTTTATGAAAAGTTTACGAAAGTGTTCAGATGCTTTTTATGGAGATCCTTCACAGCAGTGATGTTTTGGAGATTGAAATTTAGAGATTTTTTGTTGGGAATTTTGGTTTTAAAGAATTCTAAAGTTTCTTTGTGTTAATATATTTCAACATGTAAAGGTATATTTTTGAAAAAAAGGTTTATTTAAAGTTGATTGTTAGATCATTTACTTGCTCACTTAAACATCCCTTGGTCAATCTGTTAGTCTTTTATAATTTCAAAATTTTAGAGAATTTGATTCTTTGAATTTGAAAGTTTTCCTTAAGAACTTGAATTTTTTTAAAAAAATATTTGAATTATTTGAATGTTGCAAAAATAAATTGTGCAAACTTATTGTTATTTTTCTTTTTTGAAGATATTAGGTTTTATATTTTGATTGGACTATTTACTTGTTTAAAATTCAACTGATTTAAATAATTTTAAAGAAGATTTATTTATTTACATTTTTATGTGAAAACTATCTTTGAAACTTGAATTTGGTGTTAACAAAATTAATTGAACCACTAAATTTTATTAGAAGACAAAATTTGTGTCTTAGAAAAACAAAAGGTTGTTAAGAAATGAGAATACTTGGAATTTTTAATTATGAATTTTAAATGATCTTTAAGCTTTTATGAAATTTTTGATTTAAAAGAAAAAAAAGAACACAAAAGTATTTGAAACTTATTTTGGAAAAATGGGCTAAAAACATTTGGAGTTCATTTTGGGAAATGGGATTCAAACCAACATTTTTTGGAGTTAGAATTAGACCCAAGCCCAAGAAGTTTTTAAAAACCCAGTTCGCTCACCATCCAAAACAACGTTGTTTTGGTTAAACTGAAGGCCTCCTCTCATTGATCAAAATGATACGTTTAATTAGACTATAAAAGTATTACAACACTTGAAACCTTACCCTTTTTCAATTTTTCCTTTTTACTGCTCCTTACCCCTTTCTTCTCTATAGCATACCTCTAAACCCCTAATTGCTACCTTCATCTTGTTTTCCCCATCTCTAAAATGCCAACTCTCCATTTTTGGCTATCCTTCGTTTCTTATTGCGTTGGCTGATTTTGGAGCTTTTTAAGTTGGGTTATTTTGCTAAATACTTAATCCCTCAATAAATGGTCGAGTTTATGATAAGATTGATGAGTTTATAGTACAATTCAAAGAGGGGCAGTCAAAAATGGAGATTTGGCATTTCAGAGCTAGGGAAAATAAGTTGAAGGTAGCAGTTAAGGGTTTAGAGGTGTGTTGTAGAGAAGAAAGGGGTAAGGAGTAGTAAAAAGTAAAAAATTGAAAAAGGGGTAGCGTTTTGATCAAATAAGAGGTGGCCTTTAGTTTAACTAAAATAACGACGTTTTGGATGGTGAACGAACTGGGCTTTCAAAATCTTCATAGGATTGGGTTTAATTCTAACTCCCAAAAATGTTGGTTTGAATCCCATTTCCCTTAGCCCACTTCCTAAAATGAATTCCAAATGTTTTTAGCCCATTTTCCCAAAATAAGTTTCAAATACTTTTGTGTTCTTTTTTCATAAATTGAAAGAATAATTTCTTGTCTCTACACATTTTTCAAAGTTTTCTTTTAATTTTTTTCTTTTAAATCAAAAAATTTCATAAGAGTTTAAAAATGATTTAAAATCCATAATTAAAAATTCCAAGCATTCTCATTTCTTAACAACCTTTTTTTTTAAGACCCAAATTTTGTCTTTCAATAAAGTTTAGTAGTTTAATTAAATTTTTTTTAACACCCAATTCAAGTTTCAAGGATAATTTCACATAAAAAAATATAAATAAATGAACCTTTTTTTTAAACTATCTAAATTGGCCGAATTTTAAGCAAGTAAATGGTCCAATCAAAATATAAAACTTAAACTCTTCAAAAAAGAAAAATAATGATAAATTTGCATAATTTATTTTTGTAACATTTAAATAATTAAAATATTTATTTAAAGAAATTCAAGTCCTTAAGGAAGACTTTCAAATTCAAAGAATCAAATTCTTTAAAATTCTTAAATTTCAAAAGAGTAACCAATTGACCAAGGAATTGCTCAAATGAGCAATTAAATGGTCTAACAATCAACCTTAAATGAACTTCTTTTTCAAAAATGTACCTTTACATGTTAAAATAGATTAACACAAGGAAACTCTAGAATTCTTTAAAACCAAAAATCCCAATAAAAAATCTCTAAATTTCAATCTCCAAAACTTCTTTGACATGAAGGATATTTGTAAAAAGTATTCGAACACTTTCAAAAGCTTTTCATAAAATCTCATTCTTATTCCTAGTAAGAAAAAATACTATAAAAGGTATTTGAATGCTTTCAAAAACTTTTGAAAAAATCTCATTTCTATTACTAGTGTGAGAGATCACCATATAAATCATTCTAAACCCATCTTAATGCAAAAGATCGGCATTAAAACATCCCAAAACCTTTCTTTAGATCTCATCCCAAAGTAAGAGATCTTTTCTAAAATCAACTCTTAACTTTAATACATTTTCCCATTGGAGCATGAAGCCTTTATAAAAACATTCCCTCCTTTTTTAAAACTTTATTGATATCTAGTATGTACATCCTTAACAAGTACTATCCGACATGTCAAAAAGAGAGAAAAAGTAAATAAAGTATTAAAGTAGGAAGAAGCATGGAAGTAAAGTAAGGTGAATAATGATACTATCACTTGCAACAAGCATTTAGGTTAGCAGTAACTTTTGTTAAATGTAACTATATCCCCTAATGCCAACAAATCCTAGCAAAGTAAACCAAGTCTCATCAATCTAGAAGATAGGGCAATCTTTTGGGTTGATGATTTATGATGTTTTGATCACATCTTAAATGGCTAGTGGCAACTCCAAGTCAATCAACAAGAAGACCTAGACCACATTTAAAGCTTGAGATCTAGGTAGACATAACTTTTCCATGTTCACTGCATTTCCCTCCCAATGGCATGTTGTGATAGTTTAGCAATGCCACAGGGGATCTTTTAAGACTCATATTACTCTTAACTTGTTTTTATTGATATGCTTATTATTTATCTCCTTTAAATGCTTTAATTATTTATCTTTCTCATTATGGTATTTATAACTGTTATTTCTATCATAACCTTAATTGCTCATATTCACTTCTGCCTTGGAACTTGGCCTATGCTTTATTTAACTTAGATGAGGGAAAGTATGATCCTTTCGTGTAGCCTATGGTTTCTAAATGGGACAATCATGAAATCTCTCACTTAGGTAAGTAACTCTTGTTTGAGTCTCTAATGACAAGGGAAAGAACCTTATGGAAGCCTTTGTCATAGTTATAGATCCGTTAAACCACACACCTTATTACATTAGTAGAGTCATCTACCTATTAGTTCCTTTGGTCAAAGAAATTAAAAAGCTATTACACTTGCTAAGCCCTTTCAATTGGGATGTTTATTCTTTAATTCCTAATCTAAACTATGTAAAGAAGTTGTTTGGGTTAATGTACCAAAAGTAAAGAAAGATAAATATTGTGTTTAAAGGGCAACACCAAAAGGCATGTATTTTGACCAATTAGATTATTAATCATATGATGGAATGCCTTATATCCAAGTTTGTTTATATGGCACTACTCATATATGATCTGACATTGCTCTTAAAGGTCATCGGGCAATCCACGAGCATGTTATTAAGCTATTTTACAAAGTAAAAAATGTTGAGGCTAACCCGGCGCATGCTATAATAGCTTAAATGATCCTATCTTTGAATCATTATCAAATCTATGGAAAAGGATAGTTCAAAAGAAGTTTAGCATTGTTATATGTGTAGCTTATAAGTCACATCAATACTCCTCTACACAAATTTACTCATTTCATGTGTTGTAATAATACATCTCCACTTAAAGGAGTTTTATAAGATTAAATGACCTTGCAAATCTGAGATTTAAAAGTGGATGACACATTTTAGGGAAAAAAAACTTCTAATTGTATGCCAAATGACTAATGAAAGATTCAGTTTTATACTAATGTGGAGGATATATCAGTGGTTCCTTTTATAAGAATAATTGGAGTTATTGCTTACACACTAACAATGGCCATTAGACAAATGAGATTTAAGAGGTCTGTCATAATTACCCATGGAATGGAAGTCATCCTAAAGAAGAAATGAGGAGTTAACTTAACTCTCTCCAACAAACCAAAGATTCCCAAATATAGGAATAATGGGAGCTGATCATGGTTAGTTATAAAACATTCTTCTACATACTTTTAATCAAAACAAAGTTCTTCAATAAGTGAATATTCACATTTAAGGACAACTAAATGATGTGAATGCCCCTATATTCGATGAACATGAGACTTATGCCATAAAAGTAAATTCGCTTGTGGGCTAACTACCTAGGTTCAATAATTGATAACCCTTAACCAATAACATGAGTCTCAAATGTCATGTTTGATCAAAGAGGTAGTATAGAGAGCCTAATATATGTGGATGAAGACAAAGAGCTAAGTGTTGAAATTCCAACATTAAATCCATTTGATGAACATCTTATTCACTTCCTTGAGGAGTCCTACAGGTACTATGAGTTCATTGCCCACTTAATGTGAAAAACCTATTGTGTATATCCAATGGAGTAATTATCATTATAAACCTAACAAAGGGAAATCTCCCTTAACTTTTGGGACTGTAAACTTAATAGAGGGATATGTCCATTGGCCTTTTGGACTATAATATAACCTTAATGAAGGGAAATATTGCTTGACATTTTGGTTTTGTAATATAAACCTAATAGAGGGACATGTCTTTTAACCTTTTAATGTATATATATGAATCTGATCTACTGTATAATTATGTTCATTACATTAATTAATAGTATATGAGGTGAATTATGCACATATGCATATCTTAACATTTATTAGTTAGCATACATGCATGATCACTTTAACATATATATTTAAGCCTTTATAATTAAGCTCGTTTACTTCAAATGGAAAGCTATAGTCTTTAATCAATTTATGAGAGAATTGGTTAAGTATTTGCTAAAAGATTTCTCAAAGGAATAGCTATAGCTAATCATATCTATGAATAGATGCATTATGTAGGCATAATTAACGATGTGTCCTTTCATCCAATAAAAGGAACAAATGATTGTTATAGGAAACATAAGATAAAATCACACACTAGGAATGAGTGTGAAAGGTTTCTTTAGTTCTTAAAAGGGAAAATGATGAATGGAGGAGTTGTTATGACTTTAGACCCATTTCAAGCAATGCACCTCGATATTTAGTCACACAAGTTAGGAGGACCATGACTCCCTTACTATAAGGCTATGACAAGTCCCTCTCAGTCACTTGCAACCTTTTATGTTTTAGAGCTTGAGGACTTAAAGTTTGATTTTGAAGAAGTAGAAGAAGATCATTTTGAGTCATCAAAAATTTATCTTACTAATGATGAGCTAAATCCATCTTTGCCTAATCTTACAAACATTCTTCCAATGGCATTATTAGAGATGGTTGCAAGGGATGCTTTTTAAAGATAAAAGGCCTTTATGATAAATAAGTTGCAAAGGCTTCTTCTCAAATGTTATGGAATCGTTTGTCCTCTCATCAAGTTTATAAACTAACATCCTACTACCTTTTCATGTATTACTTCTTCATCCCTTCAATGTACTTCAATAGTTTCCTTAAGGAAGCTTTTTGGCTACTCATGTACTTGGCCAAAAAATACACCATAGGTATGCTTATCTATTAACCATGAGTTAGTGCTTTTATGAGGCATTGGACGTAGAATCCTTGGGCTTAATCTCAATTATACAACTGGTTTTTACTCTTTAACTCCCTCTTGGAATGGATGAATATCTTTAATATATTCTAAAGACCCTCCTTTCATTTTCTATATACTTCCATCTCCACTTGTATTTATTGGTCCAACATAAGGAAATTATGAGGCACATCACCCCTTATGTTTAAAAAGTCTTCAACTTTCCACTTAATGTTTTGGAAAATCCTTATATAATCCAATCTCATGGTGAGATATCAAGAATGTCCCTTATGATTGCAATAAGGTGGATCAAGATATTCCTTCTTAAGTCCACTTTTAAGTTGGCATTTACCACAATGATGAATGCATTAATTTGGATAGTATGGCATTGCATAATCGTTAAGCCCAATTCTTGCACCATTAACAAGTTTACTATCGTGTGAAAAGTAATATGAACTCCAAGGACTTGGAGTATATTGACAATGAGTAATAACGTGGGGCAATTTGTTTAAGGTTATGGGTTACTTAAAGAAAGGGAATTTTAAATGTAATAAATCTTTGTATGGATAAGCCAAAGTTAGGCATCCCCTTCTTGCTTTTTTGTAATAATCCTATGAAATAACATTGCTTGATTATAAAGCCTTATTTATGTATGTTTAAGCATTTCATGCATTAAACACATCATTTGCAAGCATAACAAATGAAATTACGCATTATAACATGTCAAACTTCAATGGTACAATAAAATAAACAATAAAAGCTCACTGTTAACAAGGCATACAATCTTAATAAGATCTCAAACAAAAAAAAAAAGGAAAAAGTAAAGGATTGTCTAACCATATAGATGGAATTCAAACTTCAATTGTGGTGCTAAAAGAGTAGATACAACAAATAGCCCAGGCACTTGCCAAAGGAAAAACACTTAAGGAGATGTGGTTCCTCAGGCGACCTTACCTGCCATAGCTAAAGGATTGTTTCAATCAACCTAATGTTAGGGTCATCCCAAGTACTTTTTACTTGCCATTAACTACTAATTCATTCATCTCTTAGGCAAATAATGGCTGCCCAATCATCTAGCACTAAACTTTATGCCTCAAATCCCTTGCTTAATGAATTCAAGACCACCAATAAGTTAAAGACAAAACTACAAGGATTGCCAAAAATTTTGTGAATTAGAAAATTGACCTATTGTAAGAGGAAGTTAAGGCCATCAATAAGGAAAATATTCATGCCCATCTAAATGCATCAGATCTCTATTTGGTGTGAAATGTAGCTTTTCCACCAAAATTAAAGACTCTAAAATTTGAAAAATACAATCTTACAAGATCACTAGCAAACCACCTAACTATATACATTAAAAAGATGGCAACATATGCTCATAATGAGAAACTCTTAATGCACTACTTTCATGATAGCTTAAAAGGTATAGCCTCCTATTGGTACATTAAGTAGGATTGAAAAAATGTTGGAACTTAGAAGGAACTAGTGTTTGCTTTCAAGACCAAATTCAAATATATCTTTATACTAAAGTCAACTTAATTGGATCTCTATAATATGGAAAAGAAGCCAAAGGAGACTTTTAAGCAATATGTTTAAGACTAGCATAATATTGCTATCTAGGTTCAAACTCCTTTGTTAAGGAGGGAACACATCTATACTTTTCTCACTACCTTAAAATCTCTATACTATGACAAGATGGTAGGAAGTATATTTGAAAGCTTCTTTAACTTGGTAAACATATGAAAGAATTAATGAAGGGATTTATAAAGGCTAGATCGTTGATGCTTCCTATAAGTCCTCAACATTTAAGAAAGTCTTAGTAAAAGGAAAGAAAGGGAGGTTTATATAACAAAACAAGCTTATAGATCAAAAGTATGTTTAATGCATTTAGCCCCTAACTTGGCAACCTCATTATCATATCAAAGAGAGCAAGTGAGACCTCCTTAAGGTAATATCAAGCCATTGGTACCTATTAGCAACCCGATTGATAAAAAGAGACTAGGAAGGAAGAAACATGATCCTATTCTAGTATCATACTCAGAGTTGTAGTCATGGCATATCCACAATCTACTAATCACTATAATGAAAAGGTATTAATTGCAACTATTGTTGGCCACTCAAATGTAGAATCCAAGAATTGACAAATGGTGGCTGGATTGACTTTCCTAAAGAGGAGAAGAAGCTAGTTACTAACTCAAACCTGATCCTTGATCACAAGGCAGCCAATTTCTTAAAAATTTAGATGGACAAGGACTACCATAAGGTGAGCATACTTAATACTGCCATAATTGTTTGAAAAAGACTTTTATTGAGACATAAATAAAACCCAAAAACTCCCAAGATATTTCAACCAATAACTTCACCTAAGGCAATCTCATGGTATCATAATTGCCAAAGATTCCCAAGCTATAACTTTGGTACTTGCCATAATCATAGATATCTTAGGTTTGGGAGGTATGATTTGAAATGAAAGATGTTGCACCCTAGAATATATGGAGAAACTTAGGCAAAATAAGTTGAAAGGTGTAATAATTTCAAAAGATATTAAAGAAATCCTTCTCAATCACCCAAGGGGTAGAGTGATTATGGAGGTGAAATCTTGAGTCCAAAGATATAGTTATCGACAAGGACGATGGGTAATTTCTTAGATATATGAAATAAAGTGAGTATAATGTAGTTGATTGGCTTAGTTGCACATTGGCTAAAATTTCATTCTTGTCCTTACTAATGAACTTTGAAAGCACATCGTAAGTCTTTACTATATGTGCTTAATCAAGCTTGTACTCTTCTAAACATTTTACTTAACTTTAGCCACATTGTTCATAACATAGTAGCAAGCAATTGTATCTCTTTCTTCAATGAAGAAATCCCATTGAAAGAAATGGCCATACTAAAACATTACATATTTTGATCATGTACCTCAATTACAATATGTCCCATATACTTATTGATAATGGCTTATCCTTGAATGTCATGCCTAGGGAATCTTGGTTTAATTGTTGATTGGCATTTGCATCATGATCCCAAGTCACATTATTGTCTGAGCATTTGATGGAACTAAAAGGGAAGTCATAAGGACTATCATGCTTCCCATACAAGTGGGAACTTGCACTTTCAATGTACAATTATAGGTCATGGACATCAAGACCACTTATAGTTGCCTATTGGGTCATCCATAGATCTATTCAATAAAGGTAGTTACTTTAACCTTATACCAAAAAATGAAATTTATTGTAGGAACAAGCTAATAGATTTTGGGACAAAATTTGACTTATTGATCTCAAAACATCCAAAAATGCTCTATGTGGAAACATTAGAGGAAGTAGTAGATTATTGCTTTTTGTCTTTCAAAGTAACAAATGCCATTCTTTAGACATATGATTCCTTTCTCTAGAAACTACCCCAATCATTTAAGGCTTTACAAAAGCTAGCATAAATAATGGTAAAACATAGTTATTGCTTTAGGAAAGGGATTCATCGACATCTTTAAGGCATCGCTGCCCTAATATAGATCCTTGAGTAACAAATGTATTTAGGAATTGGATTTAATCTTGATAAAAATCCTATCAACGAGCACTTGCTCCCTCTTACTTATAGGTTTCATAATGAAAGATTCATCAAATAAGCTAATAACAAGGATAACGAGGAAGCCAAGATAGCTGCAAAGTTCAACATGTTAGCAATTTACATGACCTTTGGACAAGAAGTAGATAAAAATTCCTCCTATACCTCTCTAGTTTCCCTTTATAGCTTAAGGGACTTGATGAATAATTGGTGGCCCTAGGAGATTTCTTAGTCTTAAAAGCTTATAAAAGAGTAATGTAGCCTTATGCATCCTCCCCCATTTGTTTAATCCTATGGCATCTAAGGGATAGTGATGTAAATAAATTGGGCAACCTTTTGACATATGTTAGCTAATAATTTGTACTTGTATTAATTACATTTACAATAAATAATTCTTTGTCTCCATTAAGAGCCTTGATTATCTTTCCCTCTCATATATATAAATCTAACAACTTTTATTCATTTTAAGCCTCGTTTCTTATTTGGGACCTTAAGAAACAAGATCGGTAAAATGACTAGTGCTTATATGGAAACTTCATCTAAGTCTCCTTTCGAGAGACTAATTCTACAAGACTCTAAATAAGAGTTAGTTTTAATAGACTTTTAATGTCTAATTGAGTAGGAGGAAAAACAACCCATAATTAAAAAAGAATTGGTTCAATTGATCAATTTGGCTACCATGGAAGACCTACAAGAAATAAAAATTAGTGCAGAATTTCCCTAAGAAAGGTTACTGGGCATGGTTTAGCTATTGAGAGAATACATAGATGGGTTTGCCTAGTCATACCAATATATGTTTGGACTTAATGCATATATAGTAAAGCACAAGCTAACATTCAAGCCAAAAGACAAACCAGTCAAACAAAAACTCAAAAGAATGAATCTTAACATTTTATTAAGGATTAAAGAAAAGGTTAGAAAGTAATTGGACATAGGCTTTTTTCATGTAGCAAATTATCTTGAGTGGGTAGCCAACATCATACTGATGCCTAAGAAATGTGTCAAGGTTTATATGTTTGTACATTTTTTAGTCTTGAATAGAGTAAGCCCTAAAGATAACTTTCCTTTCCCATACATTAACATCATTGTAGATAATATGGCTGGTCATTCAATATTTTCATTCATGGATGGATTTTTTTTTAGTATCACCAAAGCAAAATGGTGCCCAAATCTATGGAAAAAAAACTACTTTCATCATAATGTAGGTAAGTTTTTGTTGTAAGGTTATGTCATTTGGTCTAAGGAATGTAGAAACTACTTATTAATGTGTAATAGTCACTCTCTTCCATGACATGATGCATAAAGAGATTGAAGTTTAAGTTGATGATATAATCACCAAATTTTAAGTTAAAGAGGACTATATCTTGGCACTTAGGAAATTGGTTAACCAATTGAGAAAATATCAATTGAGGCTTAACTTGGTAAAATGCACATTTGGTGTAACTTTAGGCAAATTCTTGGCTTCATTATTAGTTAGAGGGACATCAAAATTGATCTTGATAAAATTGAAGTCATTCAAGAAATGCCTATGCCATTTACTCCTAAAGAAGTATAAGGGTTTTTGGGGAGACTCAACTACATCACAAGATTCATATCACAATTAACAATAACTTGTGAACCCATATTCAGCTTGCTTTAGAAAAACAACCCAAACTAATAGGATGATATACGCTAAGAAGCCCTCGAGAAGATCTTGCATTATCTCTTTGATCCCTTAATCTTAGTACATCTAGTCCCAAATATAACACTTATATTGTATTTTACAATTTGGCAATAATGTATGGGTTATGTCTTATGCTAGCATGATGGAACAAGCAAGAAAGAGAAGGCCATATATTACTTTAATAAGAAGTTCACTAGGCACAAAATTCAATACTCAAAGTTAGAAAGACTTTACTATGCCTTAACATAGACTGCATATAGGCTTTAACAATACATGTTATATATCATATAACTGGGCTTATTGCAAAAGATGATCCCTTCAAGTACATCTTAAAAAATCAATGTTATTTAAAAGAATAACTTGGTGGTAGGCCTTATTATTAGAATACAACATTTAATATATCAGTCATAAAGTTATTAAAAGAAGTGCAGTTGTTGACATTTTAGTGAATCAAGCTATCTAGGATTATGAGCCAGTGATATTTGATTTCCCAGATGAAGACATCCTAATTGTGGATAAAGGCCAAGAGATGGTAAGATAGATAAATGACAAATGTTGTTTGATAAAACCTCAAATGTGTTAAGGCATGGCCTTAGGCAATTTTAATTTCTCCTAAAGGCAAACAATATCCTATTGTAACTAAACTACAATTCAAATGTACTAACAACATAGCAAAATACAAGGTGCATGCCATATGACTAGATTATGCTTTAGAAATAAAACTTAAAAGTCTCAAGGACTATGGAGATTTAGTGTTGGTCATATCAATTGAAAGAGGAATGAGAGATGTGAGATCATACATTCATCCCATATCAAAGTTGTATTAAGTAATTAATAGCCCGATTTGATTACCTTTAATTACATGTCATAAAAAATTAATTAGATCTTCAATGCTCTAGCAATCCTTATAGCAATGTAAAAAGTTGATTTAGGAGCCAAGCCTCAAGTAATCCACATCGATGTTTGTGATTCCCTTGCTCACTGCATGTAAGTGAAAAGGGAGGCGGATGACCAACCTTGGTATCATGATATCATGCACGACCTTAAACCTCGAGAATATCCCTAAGGGGTAACTAAAAATGACAATTGAACATTGTGAAGAATGTCCATGAACTTTTTTCTCTAGTATGATTTAACTATTTCATGATGCATGGGTGCAATAAAGTAGAAATAACCATGAATGAAGTGCATGAGGGCCCTTATAAAATGCATGCTGGTGGTCTTACCATGGTTAAAAATATCTTAAGATCAAGATATTATTAGACAATTATGGAATCAAATTGCTTTTGGCACTTCAAGTAAGGCCATAAGTGCTAAATACATGTAAACAAGTTATGTGTAACTGATGCTTCCTTGCTTCCCATGACATCCTTATGACTCTTCTCCATATAAGGTATGGATGTGATTGGCCCTATTTAGCCTAAGGCATCTATGGGCATTGATTCATCTTAGTGTTCATTAACTAATTTACCAAATGGGTTAAAATAGCCTCATATTTGATGTTACAAGTTAAGTAGTTATTAGGTTCATAAAAAAAGACATCATTTACTAGTATTATGTGCCCAAGTGCTTAATCACTAATAATGCCAATAACCTAAACAACAAGATGATGATAAAGCATTACAAGCAGTTTAAGATTAAACATCACAACTCAGCCTCATATAGGATAAAGATGAATAAGGTGATTAAGGTAACAAATAAATGTTTGAAGCAAATTATTAAGAAGATGATAGTCACATATAAGGATTGGAGTGAAATGCTACCATTTTCCCTGGTAATCCTATTTTCTCTAGTCTATGGAACCAAGAAAATTCTCTAATTGCATATAAGATACCTTCTTTAAGGGTATTAATGGAAAAAGAATTAAAAAAGTTAAAGTGGGCTAGAATCAAATATGAACAACAAATATTTATTGAAGAAAATAGGTTAAATGTTATATACCATAGACAATTGTACTAAAAGCAAATGATGGGAGCCTATCAAAAGAAGATACATCCCAAGTACTTTGAAGAAGAATATTTGGTCCTCAAAAAGATCTTACTAAATCAGAATGATCCATAAGATATGTCAACACCAACTTATAAAGGCTTGTATGTCATAAAGAAGCCATTTTAGGGTAAAGCATTAATTTAACCAACATGGATGGTGAAGATCTTCTTATAATATGCCTAGACAATGGTAAGCCAAAAGAGGTCTTCTTATAAAAGAGTATAGAAAGAATGTAAGGTAAAAACACAAAGATAAGTTCATGAAAGAAGATGTACAAATCAAATTTTCAATCATAAATGACAAGAGCAAGTCCTTAAAAGAGGCTTAGAAAGGATGTAAGGAATGATCAAGGAAATTAGTTTGTAAGGGGAATTATACTAGCCAAACTTTTGTCAACTAAGGGCAAGAATAGAGTGTTCCAAAAAATAGGTTATAAGCAAACACAAGTCTAAGATATGAGAAAGGGAGTTGTACATGAGAGGTGTTCAGGCCATGTATTAACCAAGTAACTAGCAAAGCTATCAGTCTAAAGCCTGTTCCTATTGCTTCATCACTTTATCCTTTCTTGCTTGTAAATTTCCATATCCTTTAGTAAAGATAAAGAATTCTTTATATCTATATACAGTTGATTTAACCATACTTTGTTGACTTATCATGTCAATGGGTTTTCAAATAATGATAGCTTACATTAAATTTCTTTGTTGAAGATTGTAAGGGCAAGTGATGATCTTCCCAACATATTTACTAGCAATTTCCAAATGACATATGACCAACATTCAAAAGTAGTCAAGTTAATAGGCCTAATAACTCCATATGGATTTCAAAGCCAAGATAAAGATCCTAAGCTTGGGTATAAAACCCATAGGCAATAAAAAAAATAAATAAGTGCAATGAAATCAATGAATGCCATTACATGACAAGGGTATTATGAGATAGCCCCTAAAAAACTGCAAGCATATGAAATAGTTCTCAACAATGAGTTGAGAATACACAAAGTAAAGGGGAAGATGTTATAATAAGCAAGAATTGTCAATGATGCATATGCCTTAAGAATAGTTTTCATTGATCAATTAAAAATGTGTTATACAAAATAGAATCAAAACATGCTATAATAAGCATGAAGCACTAAAGATAACTCATAATTATGAGTTGAAATCCAAAAATAAAAATCAAAGGTATCATAAAAATGAGAATCTCCTAAACAAGGGCAAGGACATAAGAAGAATTAAAAGCTAAGAAAGACTTTTAAATGTTAACCTTACCTACAAAAATATTTGAAAAGAATATGAACAAATGCTAATAAAAGAAAGCAACATTTTTTAAGGGTTTATTAAAACACACTTTGAAAACTTTAGCCATATTTGAGCATGCATTGCAATCAAAACCCTTAAAATTTAGGGCAATATAGCCATCTTTGATAGACCTTTACACATAAAACAAGTTTGAAGTGACAAGTCTAGATAACTTCAAGTATGATTTACAATAAAAACCCTCAAAGTTAAGACAATGTAACCATCTTAACAAAATTCAAATGACATGTCTAGTTCCTTGTAAAATTTCAACTACAAAGAGTAGTAAAAAGCCCATTTTGCACAAACTTGAGTATGCTTTGCAATTGAAACCCTCAAAAGTTAATGCGATGCAAACATTTTAAGTAGCTTCAGATGACATGTTTGTTTACTCCTAAAATTTCAACTGCAAATGGCAATTGGAAACCCAATAAATGCAAGCTTAAGTACACTTTGCAATCAAAACCCAGCCTGCATACTCGATTACACATTGCAATCTATTCCCATGAAAGTTAGGGCAATAAGATTATTTAAAGCAAGCATATTTCAACAATCTTACTAATTTGCTTAATTAAATTTTATCAATGGTAACTATCACAATCATTACTAAGCCAAATAAAGTCAATGTTACCATATAAGATTTGATCAACTTCATCCAAATCCATAAGGTAACCAATATAAATCTTTGCAAGGAAGAAAATCCCTAGTGGAGACATCTTGACTCTTGAGGCATAAAAGTTCTCTCACATGAGCATTATACAATTAAGAAGTGCAAAAAAAAATAAGAATTCAAGAAAATCTTTGTTTGTTCCTTTAATTTAAAGCAACTCTCAAGGAGGGGCAACTACTATACCTTCATTTTGTTTGGCCTAATAAGAGACTATGTGCTTTCTTTTTGTTTTTGTTTAGGTATAGTTTTATCATGGTTGATCATTGGGTTCCAATTATATTGTATTTGGGTTGTAATTAGTTTTGTAATTGGATTGCAATTAGCTTGTATTTTAATCTAAGTGAGATATTACTTAGACATGAAAAGAAAGAGAAAAAAGAAAAAGGAAAAAATTGAATAAAGAAAAAGGAGAAGAAAGTAAAAGGAAAAGAAAACCCAAAAAAGATGGGAAAGAAAAATGAGAAAAAAATGAAATGAAATAAATAATACTTAAAGTTTATTTACAAAAGTTAAAGCTCAATTACAACCAAAACCCACAATAAGCCTAGAAAAAGGGAATGCTTTAACCCACATTAGGCCCTCAGAATAAGTCCAAAGCCATCTAATTTCTAGGCTTAGATCAAGGCTAAGCTAGGTTGCTTTTAGGTAAAAGGCTAAGCTTAATCCATCATTGGGCTAAAAGGGGACCCTCTTCTTCTCAACTCTTAATGAAAAAATGGGATTGTACTATTTATTGTAGGGAGCCTATGACCCAAAATACAATAAAAAGACCAAGGACTTATTACAATAAAGCCTATGTGGTCACATAAGGTAGCAACATCATTGGGTTTTAGAAAGCCCAATCTTCAAATCCAGCTAGCTTAAGGTAGTACATGAAATCTTGCATTAAGGGCTGAATAAGGCCCAATAACTTAATTTGCAAGAAGCAATCCATAACAATAACTTTAGCAAGCCTAGAAGGCTTCTTAACCCAACTTCAAGGCCTTAAAGGCAAGCCTAAGTGCAGCATTCACCTAAGTCAATTACCTAACACATATTAAAAACTAGAAAAGCAATAATGATGTGACAATATAAATAAAGAGGATCTCTAAGATATTTGGAACAACCTTTTAGCAGCAAAATCATATGGGAGCATCCCATCTATAAAATGAGGGGGGACCTCAACATTTAGGACATGGAGAAAGAGATAAAGGCTGAGAATACATAGGATAAAAAAGAGATAAAGGTAGAGAACACATAAGAAAAAGAAAGTTACAACAAGTAAGCATCAGAGAAATGTGAAGAAAAAGAGAGAATGTTAGAAAAAGCTAAGGTTTCATGAAAGAGAACAAAGTTAAAACCTTCATTTAGTAAGAAAGAGAGAGATAGAGTCCATTTCAAAAAAATCTTATATTAGGAAAGGTGACAACCCTCTCTTTACCCTCCTAGTTTAATATTATCTTTATAGGTATCAATTTTTATATTAATGATGCTCTCAATTCTTTTACATTTTTGATACTTAAAACAACCCATTAATATGCATGCATATAACTAATGCAAAGAACTAATTGATCAAACCTCATTAAAAGACTCTAAATGTTGTTAAAGAACCCTTTTTTAGGGAGTTAACAAAAGTATAAAAAGCCATAATCAACATATATAACCAAGATCATATATTAAATCAATTTATCCATTAAAATGTACTTATTATTCAAGAAATGGCTAAGGAAAGCTCTTTTAAGGGACAAGTAATCATCCAAAGTAAGGAATTTTTCATCTTTGGGTTCTTTGGAATATACTATATCTTTGATTAATTATCTATATATCCTATTTTATATTGCATGTTATTTTTCCATCATTTACGCTTATTGCCTTTAATTGTCTTTGTGTCATTTATACCATATTTGGCAATATCTTTGATGTTTGTATACTTAATTTAGTTTCTTAAATTGATATATATATACATATATATCTTTGTGTAATCCTATGTTGCTAAGATAAGAATGGTATTAGAAACTTGAATCAAATGGAACATTGATCTTCTAAGTAGTTGAAGAGCTTAAACTTTTCAATGTCTTATTGTTGAAACCTTAAGTTATGCTGCCTTTATACCTGTGTTGGTCATGTGTAGGTGTATAGGGTTACAGTTTAAGACGTTGACAATGATATAGTGAGGCATGGATAGGTTAAGATTTGATTAACTATTTAGAGGTGATAATTCTTTTAGGAGTAGGAATAAAAAAATAATAATTAGTGAAAATTTAGATAATAATTATTTGTAGAATTGGACTCTTCCTTCTTCTTCCTCTTCACAAGTTTATAAATAGGAAAATTTCTTTTCTAAAGTTGATTATGTTATTTAAATTATAAAATAAGTTTCACCCTTAACTTAAGACTATAATGATTTCTTTCTACTATCTCAAGAACTTATTAGTTTAAATCAACAAAAGTATAAATTTTTATATATGGGATAGTAAAAGTAGCATTAAAACCTGCTACTAGATTGGGTTTAAATAACTTAACAATTATATATGTCAGAGATAAGAGGCATAATTGCTTCCATAACGCCTTATTAAGAGTAGTTGAATCCACTTTTAGTGATGGACCTATATGGTTTTTATGCTCGCTGAACTTTAACTTGTCATTATTAGATCTTAATATGATACATACTTTACATTTAGATATTAAAACTAAAGGATTTGATATGATGCCTACTTTAGAAAATATAATCTTTATTTATAGGATGCACCATAAAGTTATAAATTCCATTGTCTTAAGAATTAAATAAATTATAGTAAGATATGTGGATAAAGAGACTACTACATTTTTTTTGACTAATAAGTCAAAATCTAATGTTTGGTTCCTAAAACTATTGCTTGGGATCAAATTAAGTTACCTAAAAGATGGATTATAGAAAAAGCAGTCGAACATGTTAAATAGGTTAAGAGACAAATAGAAGAAATAATTGAGTTTAAAGATGGGGACATTAAAATTTGATTTGCACCATCTAGAAGTGTAAGGTTAAATCTCCAAAAAGGAAGAGAAAAGGTTAAACCTAAATTTTTGCCTCCTTGGTGTTAGTCATTGAGCTAAAAGGTGTTAGAAGAACAAAAGAGTAGGTCACTCAACCTTTTTTAACTTCTACTTTTATGGTTAATGAACCACTAGAAACATCTAGCCAAACTTTTAGGCTTAGGTCTCCTTCCTTCTCTAGTATGGGATATCAAGATGAAGATAAAAGTCTTTATGTCCTTAAAGTGGTTAATGAGGTAGATGAAAAATTAAGAGAGTTATTTTACTCTCCTGAAAATACTGTTAAAAGAAAATAATTCTTTATGACCTTTAATAAAAAATAACAAGAAGTATGACATAAAAGCCATAAGATATATATACCAATGATATAAGAGCTATAGATATTTACCTATTTGAAAAAGGTTTACAAATTTCTTTTTGAAAAAAGAAACCTTGCTTAAAGTTTTCTACTTTGGAGGAATGTATGGTCCTAGAAAAAGTATATTAGGAATACATTACCAAAAAAGGAAAAAGGATTATTAGTATTCATCCTCCTACACTAAATTTGAATGTCAAAATAAAAACAATGAGATTACAACTTCACCCTTTAAGGTAGAACTCTCCATAAGTGCTATTATACAAGAAGAAAATTATACTAATTTTTCTTTTCAATATATAGGAAATCAATTTAATAGAGTTAAAGATGACCTCGGGTTAAATTATGCTAATTTGAACCCATGTCATTTAGAGAAATAGATTATAATTTGTCAAGTAAAAATCCTAAAAAGTTAGAATTGATAGATAAAATAATTAAAAGGTTAAAAAGCCTTAGACTAAAAGAAAATGAAGCCTCTGTCTTAGGAAAAAAGGAACAAGAATTTTTAGAAACTAAAGATTACATTGAGAAAATAGAAGAAAAGTTCTTATTAGAATAAAAACCTATGACAAAAGAACCATCACCTTCTTATAAGAAGGAACTTATAAATATTAACAAGATGACTTTTGAGAAAGTTCCCACGAGATTATAATACCTTGGACCAACCTCAATTGACCTTTTATTAGAGGAACAATCTGAGTACAATTATGTATAATATGTGGTAGTAGCATCATAGAATGGAACTTGGATGGGATGTTTGAACAATTCTCATCATGCTCCATTACATGATGATGTTTGCTATTACTGCAAAATCAAAGGGTAATTCTAACTCACAAGTAGCATAATTTATAACAAATGGTTTTACTACATAGGTTAAAGATTGGTGGAATTTTTATTTATCAAATAAAACTAAGTCTAAGATATTTGATGCTATAAAAATATAGTAAGGGACAAAACTTGCTGCTAGTATAGTAATAAATACATTGACTAATCATTTTATTAGTATAACCACCTTATTAATAGACAAGACTTATAAACAACTCATTAATTTAAGGTGTTTGAACTTATCTCATTTTAAGTGGTATCAAGATGTTTTATTCTTTAAAGTTTTTCCTAAAGAAGGCAATCAAAGTGTTTTTAGGAAAGAAAAATTTTTATTTGGATTACTTATCTTATTTGTTGAAAGAGTTAAAACTAGATTAAAATTCTATCATGGAGGAGTTATTGATTACTCTAGTTATATGTATGGAGAATTAGTTGCAAAGTTTGTAGCAAAAGGTGTTAAACTTTGTAATGAAATAAAACTACATAGGCAGTTATAAAATGAGAAAGTATGAGGTAAGATAGCCCTAAGAGATTTTTGTGAACAAATGGGTTATTTAGCCATGAAATACCCTAAAACATTTAGAAAGAAAGGTTTTAAACTTGTACCCCAAAGGAAATCCTTTTATGAAAAAGAAAAGTTAAAGAAAAGAGAGCCTAGTTTGCAGCAAAAAAGGAAAAAGGAAATAGTTGTATATTATAAATGCAGAAAAATAGGGCACTATTTAAATAAGTGAAAAATGAAGCCAAAAAATTCAAGAATTACTAGTAGATGAAGACCCTAAGAGGTCACTAATTCTTATTTTCTTATTTCTCTAACAACTCTCTTTTCCCTTTTGGATCTAAAGTCAAACTTAAAAGTAAACCTTCTTTGAGGAGAGGAAACTACCTATAAAGAAGATTCTAATAATAGTTGCAACGCATAATGTTACTATCATCAAACTTTATGTAAAAATAATGGCTTATTAGTCCTTACAAAAGAAAATATGATTTTGGATCTTATTAATAAGATTTTAGATCTAAAAAAAAAGAGTAGTTGGAGAAATATCTTCATCTATCTCAAGATGAGATTAAAGTCTAAGAACTAGAAGATTATTATAGTTTAAAAACTATTATTTAAAGGGTTAAAAGTAATCACTCTAATTTAAAACCTATAATAGTCATAATAGAGCCTTTGATTAACGAGCTTAAAGCTGAAATCAATCAATTAAAAACTAAAATAAAAGAATTAAAAGAAAGAGTATTAGTTCTAGAATTTATATTTGATAAAATAGATGATCTTCTAGACATTATAAATACTTCTTTAAAAGAAGAGTTTTGTACTTTTTAATATGTCAATTTAATTGAAAGTGTCATTATCCATAAATGACATACTAAGATTATTATAATAATCAACAAAGAATATATCTTGTTTTCCATTCTCTTAATTGATTCAAACATTGATATGAATTGTATTAATGAGAGAATAATTTCTTTAAAATACTTTTCAAAACTATCGAAGTGTTAAATACTACTGATAAAAGTAAACTTGTTATTAGGTACAAGCTATCACAAGTTATTATTGTAACAATGGAATCTGTATAAAAATTCCTTTCATATTGGTTAAGAACTTGTCTTAAGATGTTATTTTAAGTAATCCTTTACTGCACGTGATATATCTTATTAAGGAAATTAACAATCAAAGGATTTACTTAGAAATAGATGAAAAGTTTATTAGTTTTAAATTTATATTGACCCCTTAATATAGAGAAATAGATTTGTTTTAAAAGTTAATAAGAAGAAAATATAGATTTATTCAATCCCTTTAGAGTGAGGTAAAAAATAAATATTTATGAGAAAAATAAATACTCATATTATACAAGTTAAAATACAAGAATTACAAAAAAAGTTAGAAGTTATGGTTTGTGTAGAAATACCAATAGTTTTTTGGGATATGAAGAAGCAAGTGGTAAAATTACCTAATGAAATGACTATTAATGAAAGTCAAATACCTACTAAAACTAAGCTTATAATTATGGGACCAAGGCATTTAGAAATCTACAAAAATAAGATCAATGATTTCTTTAAAAAAGGACTTGTTAGAAAAATAAATAGTCCTTAAAGTTACCAAGTATTTTATGTTGAAAATGTTGTCAAATTAGAAAAAAGAGTTCTGAGATTAGTTATTAACTACAAACTTTTAAATAAATCATTAAGATGAATTAGATATACTATACCTAATAGGAAACATTTGCTTAATAGAAATTATGAAGTTTGAATATTTTCAAAATTTAATATGAAATTTGGTTATTGGCAAATCCAAATTCATGAGAATGATAAATATAAGGCAACTTTACAATTTTATTCGGATATTATAAATGGAATATAATGTCTTTTAGGTTAAAGAAAACACCCTTTAAATTTCAAAAAATCATGAATGAAATATTTAGTACTTATTTAGCATTCACAATTGTTTATATCAATGATGCATTAGTATTTCTAATACAATCAACAACACTTCAAATATTTAAACCTATTTGTTATTGAAAAGATGGTTTAACTTTATTGGTTAAAAAGATGAAGTTATTTCAAACCAAAGTTAATTTTCTTGGTCATTTCATTGAAAATGGAACTATTGTTCATATTGACCAAACAATTAAGTTTGCCTTTGAATTTTCTAAGGAAATTAAAGAAAAACAACAATTACAAATGTTTTTAGGATGTTTGAATTATATTTTAGAATTCTATAAATAATTAGCTTATGATGCTAAACTTTTATTTGATAGGTTATAGAAAAATCCTCCTGAGTGGACGAATGAACATATAAAGGTAGTTAAAAAATAAAATTAAAAACAAAAGAACTATCATGTTTAACTCTTTCTTATCTTATTACTTTTAAAATAGTTGAAATAAATACATTATACAAGGGTTATAGAGGAATCTTTAAGTAAAAGATTAACTCTAAAGAATAGCTTATACGATTTACTTCAAGAATTTAGAGAGCAAGTAAAGTTAATTACTTTATTATTAAACAATAAATTTTAATCATTATACTATGTATTTAGAAATTCAAAAGTGATTTGCTAAATAAAAACTTTCTCTTGAGAATAGATTGTAAGACAACAAAAGATGTTCCTACTAAAGATGTTAAACACATTATTTCTAAACAAATCTTTGTTAGATAGTAAGGAATACTTTATGTATTTAATTTTGATATTGAGTTTATTAAAGAAAATTCTAATTCTTTACTAAATTTCCTAACTTCTAAATTTTTATTGGGAACTAAGATATGAGTAAAAGGTCTCTCATACAAGAGCCTTAGTCCCCAGTAAAGTCAATTAATTTATCGACTAAAGATGCAAAAGCTAAAAAGGTTGATAAACTTTGTGATGATGCTTATGGGTAAACTTTGGATAAATCCATTACATATTTTTTAATTCCAAAGCATATAGATTTTTTTATGTGTTATTGAAAATAATTATACTTAGTTTACACCAAATGAGGTTGCACTTTTTTATCTTAAAGATGATATGTATCATACTAATAATATAAAAAATTATTTGTACTATTAACAAATACTACATGAAATAAATTCAATGGTTATTGAACTTATAGAAAGAGGATCTAGAACTAGATCTGGTTATGACTTTAGAGATAAAGCTTATGCCAAATTCAAAATAAAGAATATCCTTTATCTAGAAGATTGACAAAGGAATCTCATTAGCTACAAAGAGTTGAAAGAATGGTGGAAAGTTAAAATCTAAAATAACTTATATTATATTAATGCATGAGAAAAGACCTTATTATATAAAAATATATAAAGAAAATTTAGTTGGTTTATTTAAATACATCTTCTAAATGACTCAAAAAGATTTCCAAGTTAATTTGAAACCTGGTTTTTCAAGTGGAGTTTACATCTTTTAATCCTATCTTATAAAATTAAAACTATTTATGAACAGTTTTATGTAGTTAATAAAGAGGTTAAATACTTATTATTAATATTTGCAAATTGGTATCATATCCTTTGAATTATTAAATGGGCTATAAAATTATGGTCAAACAAGTTAATGCCTTAAATGTTGACATCATACATGTTTTATGATTGGTAAGACAAATTAATATCTAATGATAGAAAAACTCTAACTTTTTTGATGACAGAGTTTATATAGGAAAAAGGAGTTTTGCATAAATCATCTTAAACTATTTTCAATGTAAGGGATTATCATTAAAAGTATTCCAAAACCTTTTTCCAAATCTTGTTTTGAAGCAAGAGATTTGTACTAAAATCATCTTTTAATTTCAGTAAATGTCCACATCAAAGCATGCCCCTTTATAAAAGTGTCCCCTCCTTTCTTTGAATTCCATTTATATGCAAATTCCTTATAATTCTAGAATGTGCATCATTAACAAGTATTATCCCACATGCTAGAGAAAGAGAAAAAGCAAATAAAATATTAAAGTGAGAAAAAGTATAAAAGTAGAAGTAAGTGAATAGTTGTACCATGGTTTGTGATGGATATTTGGATTATACTCCCAAAACCCAATGAATCTTAGTAAAATACACTGAGTCCTATCAATTTAGAAAATAGGGCAATATGAGCTAATGATTTATGGTGTTCCAATCACATTTTAAATAGTTAGAGTGACTCCAAATCAATTAGCAAGAAAACTCAGGTTGCATCCAACACCCAAGGTTCAAGTAGGTGCATATCTTACGCGTTTGCTGCATTTCCCCTCCCGAGGGCACGTTGCAACAAGTTGCAACTAACTATTTTTGTAGTTTTGCGCTGAAGGCTTTAATGAACTACTTGGAACCAAACTTGCAAAACGCATAAATTGTGGAAATGATTACAATTTTTATGTTATCGCAATTGGAATATAAGCAACACTTCTAAGTGAAATCATATCAGAGATGTCAACAAATTTTGGCAGAAAAGTATATGACCAAAAAAGCAAATTGAGGCCATTCTATTTAGTGTTTTACAGTCTATGTAACTATTTTTATTTAGAGCAGAAAGGTCTAAGCAATTGAACGGAACCAAAATTGCAAATCCTCAAAATTGTGGAGCAGATTAGGACTTTTATGTTACCAATAGTGGAGCAGAAGCAATTTCCGGCAAAAATATCGTTTGGGCAAAGAAAATATTGTCGCATGAACGAAAACTGATATGGGTGATTTCGTATGTTGGGTGGATAAACCCTTACAACCCAAGCAAAGATATTGAAGCCCGCGATCAGGGTTGTTTTAAGCATCCATGTTTATCTATTGAAGCAAACTCTCAAGCAATAATAAATGTGCAACGTGTTATAATAATTATGTTGCTGCGTTAGAATTAATGCATCCCATGGAATAACATCGCTGGACACAATAAACTATTGCATATTGAAAGATTATGCATATAGGTGATGACTTCAATATGTTGATCGCCCATTTCATTTAGTTTACAAGAATTAACGTGATTAAGGGTTTGTTCCTATTCTTTTATTATGGTCTAACACCGGTCTTTTGTCATTTTTTACCTAACTATTTCGTACTTACCAATTATATGAGCCACTTTCATAATTTACAATTCAATAAATGCACGAGGAGTTACAGGAATTTTTTAAATTTCCATTAACATTGTTGAACTTATTGCCCGTCTGAAACATTCAGCACATTGCTTCCTAAGTATCAAAATGGTTGTTTATCCCTTTCAATATGGTTTATTCAGTTGAGGAAAATTACAAAAACCTTCCTAAACCATGCAACAAGTATGAGTACACTTGCAGATTTTAACTGTTTGTGGTCCAGCAAAGAGTCTAGGATTAATAGACACAAAGCCGGAACAATCTGATTCACGTTCAGCCATCAGGTTGAATTTCGTCCCCCCAGGTTCTGTTACACCAAATTTTAGGTCCAAACTATACCCCAATAAAAAAATTTGATTATGCATCCACCTTGAACATTTGTGCAACAAATGCTAATATTACTGTAAAAATTGTCTTCGATTTTTGTTCATGCTATTCTCCCCATCAAATTCCTTCAAATTATCCGGGTTGTATTCCCTCGCTCAAGACCATAAAGTAGTGTTTTCTGATCACGCTTGAATTTGCAAACCCCTTCAATATGTGTTTAACAAGTTTGGATACAAATTTAATAGAAATATGTTTTTAGTCCATTTATTCCAACTGGATGCATCACGGTCCACCAATCCATTCCATCAAATAATGCAGGCGGCCAAAGTATTGTTTCTAACATGGGCGCTACAAGCATTAATATAAGAGCAAAATCATTATACTTTTATTCCATCAAATTCTGCACTATACAAAACAAGCACGTATGGAGCTATCCACTCCACCAAATTCTCGAGGTCGTATTCAGCCACTCCATTCACGCCAAGAACAAAATGTGTCAGCCTTGAACAGATTGTCCAGTGTATTTGCAAATCAATGATCACTACTCCAATTGCGACCCATCAAAAACATGGTGAGGCAATGTCTGAACAAACATGGATACATCTGCCTCAATAGAGTCAACGAGATCAAGACATCATTCTGCAATATGTCGAATTGGAAAGGCGAGCAGTTTCCAACATGAAGAAGGCCAACAAAGGTTCGCCATTACTAAAGAAGTTGTTGGAACACCACAAATAAACATTGTCCATAACAATACGGATACACAGCACATGCCCTATAGTTAAATACTATAAATTATAAACACAACAATATACCAAACCTAGCACATAGGGAGGCACAATAAAACTATCGTTTAAGTAATTAATTAAACTTTTTAGAACTACTGACGGAGTTCCGCGCACTCGGATGACCTGGCCGGTAATAAACAGGCAGCAAGGAGGAGGATATGGTGCAAGTTATTTGTAGCCGTGGAACCTGAGTTTCAAAACAAAAATACATTGACAGAAAAGGTTATCTTCACATGGTCCTCAGACAAGGCAAGCATAAAAAATTTCATGTATTAACTTTGTTTTAATGTATGTACATAGACTTATGGCAGGGATACTCAATATTTGCAGCATGAAGGCAAGCCCGATAAACATCGGTTGCACTGTATCCTTACCTTACCAGCATGGCTACATTGGCTGCCTCCCAAATGGAGGATGAGGATGACCTTGACTCTTACACACTGCCTTCTTTACCCTAAATGCACAGAATAAAACAATTTCTAGGCTTGACCTCAGCTTCTACAACAAATAAAAACCGAAATTGCTTATTTGATAACCTTCGCAACCTTTGGGTGAATGCATAAATTTGGATAATAGGCTTATAGAGTACATGATATCTAGTTTGATGGCTGACAGATACAACAAATAGCTCTTGACACTTCTATACTTGTTCTCATGCATTTCAAGGCTGACATCTTCCTTTGGAAGTTTGTCCCCAAGTGTAAAAAGTGTTGCTAAGCTTCTACAATTAGCCATGTGAAATTTTTGGAGTAAGTGTCTTGTATACTTTCCTTGGTTTAAAAAAATCTCTTGTAAGAATTGATAGAGTTGCACACCAAGAAAGTAATACATTTTACCAAGATTAGTCATTTGAAACTGACTCTTCATGTCTTGCTTAAACTTGCTTACAAAGTAAGTAAGGTTTCTAATGACCATGAGATCATTAACATAGAGTGAAATAGAAAGTAGTTAAGGCCCAACATCTCTAATATAGAGAGTGGCATCATTATAAATTATGTTGAAACCTAACCTGAGCAAGTACTTATGGATCCTAGTATACTAGGCTTTAAGAGTCTATTTCAAGTCATAGAGAGTTTTCTTTAATAAATAAACTTTGTTTTCTTCACCTTTTTCACAAACCCCTTAGACTAATTGACATAAATCTCTTCTTAAAGTACATCATTTAAGAAGATAGATTTAACATCTAACTGATGTACAAACTAACCCTTTTGTGTTGCAATAGCAAGTAGTAGTTTGATGGTATCTAATCCAATAATTAGTGCATAAATTTTTGTATAATCTATACTAGGTTATGGTGTAAATCCCTTTACCACAAGTCTAACTTTTAGTTTGTTGATAAATCCATCGATATTAAACTTTATTACAAAGATCCATCTTATAGCTATTGGCTTCTTGTTATCTAGTTTAGAAATTAGAACTCAAGTGTCATTTTTGTAGATGGAATTCAACTCCTCTTGCATTAATTTTCTCCATTTTACTAGTTGTGATGCTTCTTGATAAGTTCTAGGTTCAAGGATAGCTTCATTAAATCTTTTATAGATGTCTACTATGCTTCTATTTCCTTTAACAGGAGGACCATCCTCTTTTACAAAGGAATAAGGCTTTTGATCTTGTATTTGCAGGTCATTGGAAATCTAATTTTTTTGTTGCTCAACTTAAAAAATGTCCTGATTCCGTTTCTCATCTTCTTGAAACTTAAGAACTCTATTAATTGAAATCTTACCAATGTTGAGGCTATAGATTTAATAATTGGCTAGAGTAGTAGAGTAACTAATAAAGTTTGTTGGAGTTGCTTTATAGTCCAGCTTGGTTCTTTTGACTTTTGGTATATGAACATAGTAAATACAGTCATATACTCTCAAGTGATTTAAAGAAAGCCTGCTGCCAAACCATGCCTCAAAAGAAGTTAAGTTGGACGGTATTTGGTTGGCAGTTTATTTAAAAGGTAGACTAAAGTTGCAATAGTTTCAGCTCAAAACCTTTTGGGCAAGTCCTTTTCTGCCTTTAAACACTTGATCATCTCTATTATGGTTCTATTTTTCTTCTCACAAACCTTTTTTTGTTAGGGTGAATAAGGAGCAGTCAACTACAGTTGTATACCAGCTTATGCATAGATTGCTTTGAATGATTTTAAGATAAATTCAAAGCCATTGTCTATTCTAATAGCTTTAATTATGCTTCCGAATTGCTTCTTTATCCACACTTTGAACTTTTGAAATATAGCAATCACCTCTAACTTTAATTTAAGGAAGAATGTCTAGCAAAACCTAAAGAAATCATCAATAAAAGTAATAATAATGTAATATATGTTGCCATTCAATGAGTTAGTTCTCATATGTCTACAAAGATCTAAGTGGATCAATTGTAGCTTCTCTTTGCCTTTAGAGAATTGTGTTGAAGAGAAGGGGAGCCTGGATTATTCCCTTAATTGATAGGTCTTGCACACATGGTCAATTTGAGATATAAGAGGTAGATTATGCACCAATTTCCTTTTTTGCAATTTTTGAATAACAGTATAATGAAAATGACCAAGTCTCTTGTGCCATAGTGTGGAATCATCAAAGATAGCAAATAAGGCAAGATATTGTGTCTTCTTTGTGTCTAAATGGAAATTTTTTCCATCCATAGGCACAAAGACTAGTTGAGTACCAGAATGATCAAAAATAGTGTAGGTTTTGTCTCTAAACAATAAAGAAAAGCCTTTTTCTAAGAGTTGGTCAACACTTAACAAACTTTTGGAAAATGTTAGGCATAAATAGAATATCAAAGATGAATTTGATACTTGAATCAGTTTCAAGAGCTGCAATACCTTTCCTTGGACATTAAGGAATTCTCCATTGCCAATCATCACTTTTGATTTGAAGGTTTGATCAAGGACCTTGAAAACTTCAGGTGTCAAAGATATATGATTGGTACCCCCATTGTCTACCAACCAAACTCCAATATTATTTCTTTTAGTTCTCAAAGCTACTACAAACAAGTGCTGTTCAGGAAGTTGATCTTCATCAACAACTTGTACTTCTTGTTTAGATTGTTAAGGTTTCTATTAAGGGAGCTTCTCAAGAAAATTCTCTTTGAGTGCCCTTTTTGTTGTAGAGCTTGCAAATAATGTCTGGTTTCCTATAGCAAAACTTAGACAAATAATTAGTCCTTTTGCAATATTCACATGGTGAATACTACCTTTTAATTAGCTCTCCCAAAAAGATGGTATTTAGGTCTTTTAAGTCTTCTAAAGAAGACATTTTAACTTCAAACTTCTCTGAAATGTTCACTGGGACTTTTTGAACAATATTTTTATTTAAAAAATCCTCTTCAAGCAATTTGATTTACAATCTTTAATAGCCTATCAATGTAGTCTTTTACTATTTTTGTCTCTTTCATCCCTAAGAGTTGAAATTCTCTCCTAAGGTTAAGCAATTGTATAGTTTTGATCTTCTAATTGCAACCATACTCCTCCTTTAGTCTATCTAAAGTTTTTTTTTTGTTGTTTCACATATCATAATCCTATTGAATATAGACTTAGAGATAGTTATGTGTATACATGTGAGTGTTTTATATTGTTTGGAAACCTACTCACTATGGTGTTTCAATGGAGTCATAGTTGGATTAGTTGGTAAAAGAGTAGGTTCTGACCCCTTTTAAATGACCTCCAAAAGATCAAAATCTCTTAGATAGGCTTCTATCATCACTATCCATTATGTATAGTCATCATTAGTGAATTTTGGAAGTAGAAGAGGAGAAAAACTTGTTGAAACCATTTAGGACTACCTTTCAAGATTATATAGATTAGTTATTTGGTGTTTGCTCTCCCTTATAGGTGTTTAGACTCTCTCTATCTCTCAAAGAGTAAGTAACACAAGGACCTTACACCTTTGATACCACTTTTGTTGGTTTTAAGTTGAAATCCTCTGAAGTTTCTTGCTGGTTTTGGTAACAGTAATAACACACGATACTGATAGAAAAAGCTAAATGAGAATGGAAGAAGAAGCTGATGGTATCAAAAAATGGCACTCTTGCCTTTCATTGCACCTCAATTTCATTATATATGAAGTATTTAAGTTACATAATTCAAATAAATAGCTATTACAATATTACAACCTTTTTACAATTTGAAATTGAGATTCAAATTAGAATGGTACAATCAAAAGTTCTGATGGTGTTATTGGTGCTACTGGATTGCTGGGTTGTCTCTATATTGTTGTAACTGTTGTTGTCCAGAAGCAGCATGTTCAAGTTGTGATTTGTAATTCCAACAACTTTTGAATGTAATTCCAACCTTTGACTTCCCTTTGACTTGTTACTGTATGCAATTGTCATCCATCTATGATGGCCAGCCATTTCATCCTTTTTACCACCAAGCTTTACAATTCTCTTGGATCTAGCATAACCCTTGTAGAATTTACATAATTGTTCAATTTCCTTGAAAATCATTTCAACCCTGGCTTCTGCATGATCTGACTGCCGATGATTGCTTCCACCATTTTCCATACCATTGCTGCCACCCCACTATCAATGCTTGCATCTACTTCAATGTCCCTCTCCACCTCTAGGACATCATCCATTGCAATTCTCGAAATATCAAAACCTTCCAGAACACATAGTGTATTACAATCAATCTCACTTACATGACAATCAGCTAACAAATAAGACAAATCATTGCAGATGTCCACCCAATTAAGAAAAAAAAAAAACAATTTCCCTCCTATTCAGCTCACACTTTCCGAATAGCAACCCAACTTCATGGCATTTCGACTCATCTATAACTTACCAATGCAACAGAAAAATTGAACAATAAAATTCCTATGAATTCTTATTACATTCCATTCCATCATTTATATCAAAGGGAACAGTAATTACAATTGGAAATTAACCACAATCATATTGGATATCATATAATCAAATAATTACTCCCAACGAGGCTTCTACTTCCTGTATCCTTCATAACAAAGAGGTAATTAATGCATTACATTATATCAATCAATGCTTTTTATTCACCTAAGTAGTAACTATGACTCTAAAAAAATCCATATACCTCTCACTATAATTATAGCAAACATGCATAGCAGTTATGTTAATCTCCTTTAGTCTTCTTAATTACAGGGTCTCATTTACCCAATCTAACCATAACCCACGATTAAATACCACTCAATTGTTTATATAGAAATTAATTTGGCTTCGAATACCACTTTGCACTCACTGCTAACTCCATATAGTAATTATCGCATGCTAATTCCACATAAACAACCAAGACAATTAACTGTTCAATTTTTCGAATTACCATAAATATCGAATGTTAAGCCATGGACACTTACTATAATAATGCTTCGCATGACCCAAAATCAGGATCTGCCACAAACTTCTGCTTCTTGCCCGCACTTTTTATCTCACAATCAATATTGGACAAACCCCATCTCATAAACAAATTTAATTCTCACTACCATTTGTGCCCACGATAATTAATTCTATTTCTCAACCCACTTGGTTTTACCATCCGCTTGCAATGACTAGTTTCCCAATTTCAGATTGAACAACAAGCTAGCAACTGTCAGGCCAAGCCACAACTCCCATCTGCACACGGGTAGTAGGCACCAAAAATTTCTGTAATCCAGGGGCAACTTTTCATGCCCAAATAGCACGAAAACACTAGTCTTTTTGTTGGTATATGCTCAAATAATCAGTGTATTAATTACTATTATGAATACATTTTTATACATATATCAATTAATGATATTTTTTATTTTCATCATTATTTATATAATGATATAGTTGTCAATAAAATTTAAAGAAAATTTCTATAAAATAAATATATTTTGTAAAGATAATTATGATAAAATCATAATTATGAGATATTTATTATATTGAACTATTATTTCTAAATATTTCTAGTCAATACACTATCAAGATAGGATATTAATAGGGTTGTAAGACTAGCACATATTATATTTCTTTTTTTATGAAAAAAAGTAGTCAATCTCATAAATTGAAATATGGAGATATTTAAACAAATATGTAGATACTTATTAATGGAATAAGTTTATTGAATTGACTTGTCATGAAAATTGTAAAATGGAGTATTACTTTTGTGTTTGAGAAATTTCTCATATGATGGTCATGTAAGTCTTCCTTAAACTTAGGAATTGCTATACTTTGATCTCACTTTTAAGTTTTTATAATCAAGGATCATTTATGGGGATGAAGTTGGATATATCATGAACTATATGAACTTAGTTAAGTGATTAATAAAAGATTTATCACCATAAAGTAATCATGGATAAATGTTTTGTTTATTTTCAACAAGTATTGATTTAAGAAATCTTTGAACAAGATGAAATGATGATTCATAAGAAGTTATGATCTTGTCCATAAAATGAGTGACCGTATGAATGTTTGCAAAATAATATGATTAGATAATATGAAGTAGATACTAATTCTATACTTTATGTCTAATTAGAATATTAGTATGATGAAATAATTGAATTGTATTAAGAGACTATATATTGAAAGGATTAATCAAATCACTTTGACAATTCTAAAATTTGGGTGGTCATGATACATAGTTAGATATCAATTTTAATATATGAATATGAATTGATTAATTAAAGATTTAATGATAAAGTAAAAGAGTTTAATTTATCTAATTATTTGAAATTATAATTCATATTTATTATCAACATGTTATGATCCTAATGGGTTACATATATAAGGACAATTGATGAAATATAAAATGGCAATCAAGTTGAACTTAAGTGAAAGGTTTGAAAAACTTATGGGGTCAAATATTTGATATTTGGAAATATAAAGGTTAAAGTTTAATTTATTAAAAATTTACACAAATCACTTAAACAATTGTTGCTATAAGCTTCGTGGTGAGAGAGAGATCAAGAGATACAAAAGAGGGGGGGACAATGTTTAATGCTTTAGGTGGTGTGTTAGGATCAAAGGGCACCATAAGTAACTTTGTCTACTTTAGTAGGATTTTTTAGAGTTCAGGAGTACAATCAAATTTGACAAAAGTCGTAACCAACCCAAACATTCATCAAAAGTGACAGTATCATTATTCATTTACTTTTACTTATATGTTTATTTTGGTGATACTTTATTTGTTTTTCTATCTTTTTCTTACAATTTGTCATAAAAGTACACACATTTGAGTTTCAAGGAATTTAAACGAAGAAAATATGGTTTTTTTTTTTCTTTTTTTTGGAGGGATTAACGTAATTTTGCATTTTTGAGCCCACTTAGTGTGTTTCAAACTGGTATTATGACCAATAACTTTATGTCCCTTTTCTTTTCCTTTCTCTTTTTTATCTCTTGTTTTTACTTTATTTTCCCATTTTCTTTTTTTTTCTTTGCTTTCATTGAATACTAAATGTCATTACAAGCTTATATTTTACAAATATGAGAGAAAAGAAGAGAGAGAAAAGCAAACTTAGAGGAAGAAAAAAAATGGACTATACTTTTCTTAGTATATATGAGGTCTATTTATAATTAGAAAAAGGTGATAATTATAATTAAATGAATCTTCTTTTTACAATGTAAGTTGTCCGATCTTCCTCCCCTTTTGTTAAAATAGATTTATTAAAACTATCTTTTAGGTCCCATGACAATCTTTTCACAGAAATTCATTTGTCCTTTTACCTTTTACAACTCATATGAGTTTTGGGAGTCTTGAATAACATTATCATTGAGGTGCCTTTGACTACTTTTAGTTTGGTCTACTTAGGTGCTTGATTTGGTTGGAGTAGAGCAATCATCATTTCCAATAACCACACTTTTGATACAAACTTCATTAAAGTCTCTAATATTTCTTTAGGACTAGTTAAGTGAGTTTTCGTGATGGAGCCTTAGGTCCATTTATGCAAATGAATCCTTTTCTTGTATAAACTCCCATCATAAAAAAAGTCAAAATTTTCCCACCATCAAATATTAATCCGTCTTTCCAACCATGGAACATGTTTAATATCAACACTAGGATGTTAAATTCTTTGGCCATAATTGTGTAGTCTCATTTAATAATCCAAGGGAAATAATACCAGACTATGAATATTAATAATGGGTCTTTAATCTCTTCATTTGTTTCACAAAACTGTTTATAAACAATTTTGACTTTATAAGGTAGGGTTAAATGATGTAAATCTCACTTGAAAAATCAAGTTTTAAATTAATTTGGAAATCTTTTTGGGTCATTTGAAATATATATTTGAATAAACCAACTAAATTTTTTTACTTATTTTCATATAATAAGGCATTTTTCCATACATTAATATAATCAAAATAATTATAAATTTTAATTTTTCACCATTTTTTCAACTCTTTGTAGTCAAAGAGATCCTCTTGCCAATCTTTTAGGTAAAGAATTTTCTTTATCTTAAATTTGGTATAGGCCTAATCTCTAACGTCATAACCATATCTAGTTTTAGATCCTCTTTTTATAGTTTCAATAACCACTGAGCCTAATTCATGTAATATTTGTTAATTATACAAGTAATATTTCATATTATTATAAGAATATATATCATTTTTAACATAAAAATGTGCAACTTCATTAGGTTTAAGTTGAGCATAATTATTTTTAGTAACATATAAAAAATATATATGTTTTGGAATCAAAAGATACATAATCGATTTATCCAAAGCTCACTCATAAATATTATCACAAAGTTTTCAACTTCTTTTACTTTTGTATCTTTACTCAATAAATTAACTAATTTTACTAGGGACTGAGGCCTTTTATTCATTTTTTCATGTCATAGTTCCTTGAAAAAACTCATGAGTTAGGAAATCAGGTAAAAAATTAGAATTTCTTTTAGTAAACTCAATATCAAAATCAAATACAGAAAGTATTCCTTGTCATATGGTAAAGATTTGTTTAAATACAATGTTTTTAACATCTTTAGTAAGGACATATTTTGCTACCTCACAATTTATTTTTAGAAGAAATTTTTGATTTAATAGATCATTTTTGAATTTTTGAATATATAGCATAATGACTAAAATTTATATTTTAATAGTAAATTAATTAACTGTAACTCAAATTGTTCTTTGGAGTTAATCTTTTACTTAAGGATTCTTTTATAACCCTTATTTAATGCATTAGTTTTAACTATTTTGAAAGTGTTAGGATGAGAAAGACTAAGACATGACAATTCCTTTGTCTTTATTTTTATCTTCTTAATTGTCTTTATATGTTTATTCATCCACTAAGGAGGATTTTTCTATAATTTGTCAAAGAAAGGTTTAGCATTATAAGTTAATTATTTATAAAATTCTAAAATATATTTCAAACATCCTAAAAACCTAACTATTGCTTTTCTCTAATTTCATTAAGAAATTTAAAGGAAAACTCAATTGCTTGGTCGATAGGAACAATTGTTCCATTTTCAATGAAATGAGCAAAGCATTTAACCTTGGTTTATAATAACTTCATCTTTTTAGCCAAAAACCATTGTTTTCAATAGCCTTTAGAAATAGGTTTAAGTGCTTAAAACATTGTTCAATTGTATTAGAAAATATTAACACATCATTGATATAAATAATAGTGAATGTTAGATAAGTATTAAATATTTCATTCTTGATTTTTTAAAACTTAAAAAGTGCATTTTTTTACTCAAAAGACATTACATTCATTCATAATATCCAAATGGAACTATAAATAGTATTTTGTATTTATCTTTTTTATGAATTTGAATTTATTAATAAACAAATTTCATATCGAATTTTGAAAATATTTAAGTTTCTTAAAGTTTATTAAACAAATCTTTTTTATTAAGTATAAGATACCTAATCCATCCCAAGGCCTTATTTAAAAGCTTATAATTAATAACCAATTTTGGAACTCTTTACTCTAATTTTGTAGCATTTTCACTCTATAAGTTGTTACTTTTTCTAATAAACCCTTTTTTCAAGATATCACTTATTTCATTTTTGTAGATTTCTAAATATCTTATTCCCATAGCTATGGGCCTAACTTCAGTATGTATTTGACTTTCATTAAAAATCACTTCATATGGTAATTCTACAACATACTTTTTCCTATCCCAAAAAGCTGTAGAAATCTCTGCACAAACTATTGTTTCTAATTTTTTTTTGTATTTCTCATATTTTAACTTGAATAATAAGAGTATTTATTTTTCCTTTGAAATATTTATTTTTTACTTCACTTTAAAGAGATTGAATAAATTTCTCTTTTCTTTTAATTTTTCTTTGAAAGAAATATATCTCCTTATATTGAGGAGTAGATACAAATTTAAAACTAATAAACTTTTTGTCTATTTATGAGGAAATCTCTTCATTGCTAATTTTCTTAATAAAATATATAATATATGCAAGAAAAGATTTCTCAAAATGACATCCTATGATAGGTTTTTCACTAATACGAACAAAATTTCAATAAAAATTTCTTTATTGCATATAGTAACTTGTGATAACTTATGCATAATAACAAACTTGCTTTTGTTAGTAGTATTTAAAACTATGATAGTTTTTGAAGGGACTATTCCTTCATTAATACATTTCATTTTAGCACCTAAATTAATTAAGTTATGGCAGAAAAAATATATTCTTTGTTAATTATGACAATAATCTGAGTATACCATTTATGGGTAATAACCTTATCAATTAAATTAACATATTAAAGAGTACTCAACTCTTCTTTTAAAAAAGTATATGGAATGTTTGCAAGTTCATATATTCTATCAGAGATAGATTCTAGAACTAAAATTCTTCTTAATTCTTTTATTTCAAATTTTAACTAATTGATTTCAACTTTAAACTCGTTAACTGAAGGTTTTATTATTGTTATTATAAGTTTTAATTAGAATAATTACTTCTAATTTTTTGAATAACATTTAAACTATAATCCTCTTCCAGATTTATTACTTTAATCTTATTTCGAGATAGATGAAAATATTTCTCCAATTACTCTCTTTTTTCTTTTAGATCTATAATCTTATCGATAAGATTCAATATTAAATTATATTCTTTCGTAAAAACTAATAAGTCATTATTTTTACATAAAGTTTAATAATATTTGCACTACCCCTTACAACTATTACCATAATCATTTTCAGAAGTAGTTTTTTCTTCTTCTTCTAAAAGATCTACCTCTAAGTTTAATTCTTCTAATTCATCTTCTAATAAAAAGATATACTTCAGTGACTTTTTAAGGTTTTCATTTATTGATAATTCTTGAATCATTTATTTCCTTTTTACACTTATTAGAATAATATCCAATCTTTATGCATTTATAACAGACAATTATTTTATTTTTTCTTTTAGGCTACATAATAGTTTTTTTTTTCTTTTCTTTTAACTTTTTCTTTTCATAAAAGGATTTCTTTTAAGGTATGAATTTATAACCCTTCTTTATAAATTTTTTGGGGTATTTCATGGGTGAATAACCCATTTATTCATAAAAATCTCTTAGGCTTTCTTACCCTATACTTTTTCATTTTATAACTACCTATGTAATTTTATTTCATTGTAGAATTTAATTCCTTCTACTACAATCTCAATATGATAAGATTTTAACTAAATTAATCAATAACTCCTCCATGATAAGATTTTAACTTATTATTAACTCTTTTAGCAAATAGGGTAGGTAATTTAGATAAAAATGTTTTTTTTGGAAAATACTTTAACTATCTTTCTTAGTAAAAATTTAAAAAAGAAAACATCTTTGCACAACCTAATATGGGGCAGGTCTAGATACTTCAAATTAATGAGTTACGCGTAAGTCTTATCTACTAATAAGGTAGTTATACCAATAAAATGATCAGTAATGGTATATATTAGTGTATAAATACTATCAATAAGTTACATTTTGTGCTCTATTTTTAAAGCATTAAATATCTGGGACTTACCTTCATTTGGTAAGTAGAAATTCCACTAACCTTTAAGTTGTCTACTAAAATTATTTGTTATAAATTGTGCTATTTGAGGGTCAAAATGACCCTTTAATTTTGCAGTAGTGGCAAATATCATCATATAATGAAGTAAAATGAGAATTTGATGTTCAGACATCCCATTTAAGTTCCATTCTACAATGCTACTACCATTGTATTGTATATGATTATACTTAGACTGCTCCTCTAATAAGAGGTTGACTGGGGTTAGTCTAAGATTATAAGTCTTATGAGGACTTATCTTGTTAATACTTATAGTTCTTTCTCATAAGAAGGTAATGGTTCTTTTATCATAGGTTTCTATTATGATAAGAACATTTCTTCTATTTTTAAGATGTAATCTTTGGGTTTTGAAGATTGTTGTTTTCTCTTTTCCCAAGGCATAGGTTTTTAAACCTCTACATTGAGGTTGACTGACTTGCTCTCTTATTTTTCTAATACTTTCTAAATTAGTGCCTAGCATTGAGGTAAAGAATATGGGTTTAACTTTTTCTTTTCCGTCTTTAAGGTTTAACCTCACTTCTAAATGGAGCTAATCAAATTTCAACACTTCCATCTTTGAACTCAATTATTTCTTCCATTTTCTTGTTAATCTGTTTAATAGGTTCAATTACTTTTTCTAATGTTCATTTTTTAGTTAATTTAACCTCATCATAAGCAATTGTTTTAGGAACCAAAATATTAGATTTTGGCTATTAGTCAAAAACAATATAATAGTCCCTTTATCAGTATATCTATACATTTTGACTTATACTTTTATTGATGTGAACTAATAAGCTTTTGATATACTAGAAATAAATCATTATAACCCTAAGTTAAGTGTAAAGTTTCTTTTATAGTTTTAATAATATGATCAACTTTACAAAAGAAACTTCCTTATTTATAAACCTAAGAAGATAAGAAAGAAGGAAGAGTATAATATTGCAAATAATTATTATTTAAAATTTTACTAACTATTATTTCTTATTTTTATTCCTAAAAGAACTATCACCTTTAAATAATTAATCAGGTTTTAACCTATCCATACCTCACTATATCACTATCAACATTTTATGTCACAACCCTACACGTTTATACACGGCCAACATGGGTAAAAAGGTAATGCGACTTGGAGTTTTAACAATGAGATACAAAAAAGTTTAAACTTTTCAACTACTTAAAAGATCAACGTTCTACTGGGTTGAAGACTCTAATACCATTCTTATCTTGGTAGCACATGATCGATAATAGTAGATATAATAATAGATAATAAAATTAATAAACACATAGGCAAATAAGAAAATTGTAGATATTTATAATACACAAAATTTAAGCAAGGATAGATAGCTTACAAAAAATAAAACTTTCATTAAATACCAAAATGCCATTACAAACTTATATTTTATAAAGAAAAGAGAAAAAAGGAAACTTCAACTTTATCCCTTAGGAGTAGTTGCGAGGTCTTATTTATACAAATAAAAAGGTAATAACCATAATTGGAAGAATCTTCCTTTTCTAAAGTGGTTGTCTCTTCCTTCTTTACTTTTGTTAAAGTAGCTTTATTAAAGTTATCTTTTAGGTCTCATTGTCATCTTTTCACCAAAAGTTGTTTGTCTTTTTGCTCTTTACAACTCATATAAGTCCTAAAAATCTTGCATAATATCATCATTGAGGTACCTTTAACTGCTTTGGCTTGGTCTACTTGTGTGCCTTCATTTGTTTGGAATAGAGCAATTATCATTTCCAATAACCACTTTTTTGATAGAAACTCTATTAAAGTCTTTAATATTTCTTTAGGACTAGTGAAAGTGGGCTTTGATGGCAAATCCTTAGGTCTATTTATGCAAATGACTCCTTTTCCTATATAGACTTATCATTAAAAAAAGTCAAAATTTTCCTATCATCAAATATTAATCCACCTTGCTAACCATGGAATATGTATAATGTCAATATCTAGGATGTTAACTTATCCCATTTAATAATCTAAGGGACATGATACCAAGTTGCAAACATCAATAATGGGTCTTTAACCTCATTATTGCTTTGCAAAACTATTCATTATGAGGTGGGGTTTATCACTTGAAAAATCAAGTTTAAAACCAAATTTGAAATCTTTTTGAATCATTTGGAAGATGTATTTGAATGAACAAACTAAATTTCTTTTACCTATTTTCATATTATAAGGCATTTTCCCATGCATTAATATAATCAAATTTATTATAGGTTTCAACCTTCCACCATTCTTTCAACTCTTTTTAGCCAAAGAGATCCCCTTGCTAATCTTTTAAATAAAGAATTTTCTTTATCTTGAATTTTGCGTAGACACAATCTCTAAAGCCATAACTAGATTAAATTTTAGATCCTCTTTCTATGAGTTTAATAATCACCAAGTTTGTTTCATGTAGTATTATTGATAATATAAACAATCCTTTATATTATTATAAGGATAAATATCATCTTTAAGATAAAAATGTGTGACCTTATTAAACTTAAGTTGAGCATAATTATTTTCAATAGCATATAAAAAATCTATATGCTTTGGAATCAAAGGATACATAATGGATTTATCTAAAACTATCTCATAAGCATCATCATGAAATTTATCAATTTCTTTTACCTTTAACTTTTTAGTAGGTAAATTAACTGACTTTATGGGGGACTAAGGTCCTTGTATGAGAGGCCTTTTACTCATGTCTAAGTTACCTATAAAAATTTTTGAGTTAGAAAATCTGATAAAAAATTAAAACTTTCTTTAATAAACCCAATATCAAAATCAAACATAGATAATATTCCTTGCCATTTACCAAAGATTTGTTTAGAAGGGATGTTTTTGAAATCTTTAGTAGGGACATCTTTTGTTTCCATACAATCAATCCTTAAAAGGAATTTTTGATTTAACATATCACTTTCAAAATTTTGAATATATAGCACAATAGATAAGATTTCATTTCTAATTGTAAAATAATTAACTCTAACTCCCCTCTAAACTCTTGAAGTAAAGCAAACAAGTTATTCTTTTAAGTTAATCCTTTGCTAAAAGATTCCTCTATACCCTTTATTTAATACATCCATTTCAAATATTTTAAGAGCATCAAGATGAGGAAGAGTTAAGCATGATAGTTGTTTTGTTTTTATCTTAATCATCATTACTACCTTTGTATGCTCGTTTGTCTAATCTAGCAGAATTTTTTGTAATCTTTCAAAAAAAGGTTTAGCATCATAAGTTAAATTTGTATAAAATTCTAAAATATAATTCAAACATTTCAAAAACTTTTACAACTGTTATTTGTCTCTTCTTTCATTAGGAAATTTAGATGTAAACTTAATTGCTCGATCAATGGGAACCATTGTTCTATTTTCAATGAAATGTCTAAGGAATTTAACCTTAAATTAGAATAACTTCATCTTTCTAATAGATATTACTAGTTTAGCTTCTTTTATAACCTTTAAAAAAAGGTTTAAATGTTTGATATGTTGTTCCATGGTATTAAAAAATATTAATACATCATTAATAAATAATTGTAAATAATGAATAAGTATTAAATATTTCATTTATAATTTTTTGAAATTTTGAGGGTGCATTCTTTAACCCGAATGACATTATATTCCATTTATAGTATTTGAATAGAACTACAAATGTTGTCTTATGTTTATCCTTCTTATGAATTTGGATTTGCTAATAACTAGATTTTATATTAAATTTTGAAAATATTTGAGTTTCATAAAGTCTATTGAACAAATCTTTCTTATTAGGTATAAGATATCTAATTCATCTTAATACCTTATTTAAAGGCTTATAGTTAACGACTAATCTCTGAACTCCTCTTTCCAATTCTATAGGATTTTCAATATAAAATGCTGAGTAGTTCCAAGGACTATTACTTTTTCTAATAATTCTCTTTTTCAAGAGTTATTAATCTCATTTTTGTAGAATTCTAAATGCCTAGGTCCCATGGTTATAAGCTTGGTTTTAGTGGGCATTTGACTTTCATTAAAAATTGTTTCATACGATAATTCTACTACATGCTTATTCCTAGTCCAAAAGGGTGTAAGTATTTTTGCACAAATCATAGCTTCTATTTTTTCTATAATTCATGTATTTTAACTTGTATAACAAGAGTATTTGTTTTTTTTAACATTTATTTTTTACTTCACTTTGAAGTGTTTGAATAAATCTCTCTTTTCTTCTTATTGATTTTTAAAGCAAATTTATCTCTCTAAGTTGAGGGGTAGATATAAATTTAAAATTAATAAACTTTCTCTTTATTTCTAAATAAATCCCTTGATTGCTAATTTCTTTAATAGGATATAGTATGTGTAGGAAATAATTATCCAAAATAATATCTTGAGATATTTTTTTAACTAATATAAAAGGAATTTTTATATGAATTCCTTCATTGCATATAATGACTTGTGACAGCTTGTCTCTAATATTAAGCTTATTTTTGTCAATAGTGTTTAACACTTTTATTGTTTTTGAAAGCATAATCCCTTCATTTATGTAATTCATACTAGCACTTAAATCTATTAAGGTATCTATTAAGGTAATAGTAGAAAAGATGTATTCTTTATTGTTATTGATTACAATAGTAATCTTAGTATGTCATTTATGGGCAATAACCCTATCAATTAAACTAATATATTGAAAAGTACTTAACTCTTTTTTTAAAGAAATATCTGGAATGTTTAGAGGTTCATCTATTTTATTAAACAAAAATTTCATAACTAAAACTCTTTCTTTTAATTCTTTGATTTCAATTTTTAGTTGATTGATTTTAGATATAAGCTCGCTAATTAAAGACTCTATTATAGCTAATATAAGTTTTAAACTATAATAATTACTTCTAATTCTTTGAATAATAATTTTTAAACTGTAATTCTCTTTTGATTCTTTCACTTTAATCTTGCTTCAAGGTAAATGAAAATATTTCTCCAATTGCTCTCTTTTCTCTTTTGGATCTATAATCTTATCAATGAGATCTAATATTAAATTATCTACTTTTGTAAGGAGTAATAGGCATTACTTTTACATAAAACTTGATAATAATTGTATTGACCATTATAACTATTACTAAAATCATCTTTAGAGGTAGTTTCTTCTTCTTTGAGAAGGTTTACTTCCAAGTCTAATTCTTCATATTTATCTTCTAATAAGAAGATATGTTTAAGTGAACTTTTAAAGACTTCATCTATAGATAATTTTAAAATTTTCTCTTTCATTTTGCATTTATTCGAATAATGTCATATCTTTTTGCATTTATAATAAACAACTATTTTCTTTTTCTTTTTCTATAGACTAGACTTCTTTTTTTTTTCTTTTAACTTTTTCTTTTCATAAAAAGATTGCTTTTGAGATATGAGTTTATAACCCTTCTTTCTAAATTTTTTGGGGTATTTCATGGGTAAATAACTCATCTATTCACATAAATCTCCTAGGCCTTTCTTACCCTATACTTTCTCATTCTCTAATTGTCTATGTAATTTTATTTCATTAAGAGTTTAACTCTTTCTGCCACAACTTTTACAACTAATTCTCTATATGTATAACTAGAGTAATCAATAACTCTACCATGATAAGATTTTAACCTATTGTTAATTCTTTTAGCCAATAGGGTTGGTAACTCAAATAAATTTTTTGTAAAAACTTTAGTAAAAATGATGTTTAGAAAAGTAAAAACATTAGAAAAGTAAACATCTTTGTATGAGATAGGTCTTGAACCCTCAAATTAATGATGTGCTTATAAGTCTTATCTACTAATAAAGTAGTTGTCCCAATAAAATGATTAGTGATGGTATATATTAGTGAATTAACACTATTAGGAAGTTATGTCCCCTGCTCTATTTTTATAGTATTAAATATCAGGGACATAACATCATTGACATAACATCATTTGACAGGTAAAAATCTCAACAACCTTTAAGCTATTTAATAAAACTATTTATTATAAATCTTGCTATTTAAGAGTCAAAATTACTCTTTCATTTTGTAACATTGACAAATATCATTATATAATGGAGTAAAATGAGAATCTAATGTTCAGATATCCTATCCAAGTTCCATTCCATAGTACTACTACCATAATATTCTACATAATTGTCCTCAGGCTAATACTTTAATAAGAGGTCAACTGTAGTTAGCTTAAGATAACATAGTCTTATGAGAACTCTATTAAAAGTCATCTTGTTAATATTTATAAATTCCTTCTCATAAGGAGGTGATGGTTCTTTTATCATAGGTTTCTATTTTGATAGGAACATTTCTTCTATTTTTTTTGATTAATCTTTAATTTTAGAAGATTTTGTTTCTCTTTTCCCAAGATAGAGACTTCTTTTTCTTTTAATTTAAGGTTTTTTAACTTGTTAACTATTTCATTTATCAACTCTGTTGTTTCAAGATTTTTATTTGACATATTATAATCTATTTTTCTAGATGACGTGAGTTTAAATAAAATACTATTTTCTATTCTAGTTTAACTAGAGATCTTAGAGCCTATTGGGCTATTTCTTTAATCTTGCCTTTAACTCTATTAAGTTGATTTCCTATAAATTAAAGATAAAGATTAGTATAATTTCTTTACTATATAACAACACTTATAAATGATTCTACCTTGTAAGTTATACTCAAATTTAGCATAGGAGGGTAAATACTTATAACCCTTTTTCCTTTTTTCATAATGTATTCTTAGTACGCTATTTCTAAGACCATAAATTCCTTTGGAGCAACAAAATTTAGCAAATTTTTTTCTCTTAAGTTTGTCGACATTTTTCAAATAGGTAAAAATATTTACAACATCCATACCATTGGTATATATCTTATAGTGTTTATATCATATTTGTTCTTTTTCATTAAAGGCTATAAAGAATCATTTTCTTTTATCAGTATTTTTAGGAGAGTAAAATAACTCTCTCACCTTTTCATCTACTTTATTAACTACTTAAAGGATATAGAGACTTCTATCTTTATCTTGATATCCCATATCAGAAAGAGAAAGAGACCTAAGCTTAAAAGCCTGGCTGGATGTTCCTAGTGGTTCATTAACCATAGAAGTAGAAGTTAAGGAAGGAAAGTTGATGTGAACCCCAAAAGGTATGGTTTAGGGACCTAACGCACAAAGAAAACAAACAATACCTAAGAAAGTTAAGTCAAATTTCAATCGCACAAACCCCAGACCTAATATTCAAAGAAACATGAACATAAGGTATTAAAAAGAATATGAGCACCACACTTTAGAAAAGAAGGGAATTAGGAGTAATAAGTTAGGTTGAACACGACAAGAAGAGTTACTTCATGATAAGTTCTTTAGTTTTGGAAAGAACTGATGGAGAAAACTCTCGCTTTTTATTTTGCTTAAATTGTCTAATTTTTGAGCTTACAAGGAGGTGCCTATTTATTTGCTAGGATAGTAACTTAAAAAAGACATAAATTCCTATTTAGGAAAAATCCCTATATAGGAAAAACTATTCAAAAAACTTTCACTTCTATAACAAATACTTATTTAGGACAAACTCCTATTTAAGAATGAATGTTATTACTTAACCTTGGCCCATTAAGCAGTCAAATCATATTAATAAGGCCTTGACTCTCTTTTAAGTTTGAATTTGCACTATTTGCAGCTTGGTAGGCCCAAATGTTTTCAATCAACCCATTTAGTACTTCTTTCATCTTTTAGGCTCTAGGTTGCATTATTGGACCTTCTGAAATGTGTAATAGATCTCTTGCATCCTTTGAAGCCTTCCACACATCATCTCTAAGCTTCTCATCATTCCTCCTCTCCTCGAAAGGTTTCGTCGTCAAATTATCACCTACATCAAAAGGTGAAAGATTAGAAACATTAAATGTTGCAGTCACATTATACTCATTGGGAAGGTCTAATTTATAGGTGTGGTCATTAATCCATGATACTACTTGAAATGGACAATCTCTTTTAGGTTGTAGCTTTGAATGCTTCTGAGCTAGGAATCATTCCTTAGGCATATGCACTCAAATTTAATCACTAGGTTCAAATACTACCATTTCTCACCTTTTGTTGACATAAGATGCATATTGTTTAGTTTGTTTTACAATATATTGCCATACTTTCTCATGCAATTTCTTCACCATGTCAGCCTTGTGTTCACCATCTAAACTAACATACTCATCAATAGGTATAGGCATCAAATCCAAAGGATAATTAAGTAGGATAATTAAGGCTTGCTCTAAGAATTGATATTCCTTTGTAATGAATGAAAAACTCGTCACTCTTATACCATTAACACCTTAACAACCTTATGAGGATTAGTTGAGGATTAAAAGTAAGAGTGAATAAAAAAAAAGGGATTTAAAAGAGAGGGATAACCAAAATAGAAAAAAGAGGAGAAAAAGTGAGGACACAAGAGAGAGAGAAGAAAAAAGAAAGTTTCCATGCAAAATAAAGTGATATCAAAAGAGCATTTTATGTCGAATAGCTTACGATTGTACTTTTGTACAAAGAGATTTATTTTAACACTAAAAAGTTTGACCTATTTTTACTTAGGGTTATTATTTCTCTTTTGTAGGAATATAAAGATGTATTTTCTGAGGATGTTCCAACCAAATCACCACTTAACAGAGGAATTGAGTATGAAAGTGATTTTATCCTTAGTGCATCCGTTCCAAACCGACCAACATATAAGAGTAATCTAGAGGAGACAAAGGATTTTCAAAGGCAAGTTGAGGAACTTATGTCAAAAGGATATGTGAGAGAAAGCATGAGTCCCTATGTGCTTCCTATTTTACTTATGCCTAAGAAAGATAGGACTTGGAGAATATGTGTTGATTATCGAGCAGTCAACAAAATCATTGTAAAGTGTAGTCACCTTATACCTAGGTTAGATGACATGTTGGATGAATCATGTTTTAGCTAGGTTATTAAAAAGGTATCATCACCTCATACCTATTGCAAAGTCAAGTAAAGTAAGTAAGGGTACGAAACTTAATTTTTCATTAATGTAATTGAAAGCCTTGTCTTGATTACTACCTCACTTAAAACCCATGTTGTTTTTAATAACCTTAGTTTATGGTGTAGCAATTGTACTAAAGTCCCTAACAAAGTGTCTATAGAAACAAGTTAGACCATGAAAGGTACGCACATTACTAACTAACTTAGGTGTAGGCCAACCATGGATTGCCTTAACTTTTTCCTCATTAGCCTCAAATTCAAGTTATTGATAGAAGTTTAATGGTTTGGTCAAATTGGCTACAATAATAATATAGTTTCCTTACTTAAATCCAATTTTGCCATATATTTTCTTGTAATGCCATCTAAGTTTATCCTCTAAGTTTAACCCTTTATCTTGATTTATATGAGTCTAGTTCATTAAATTCATTTGCCTTGATATCCTTTGTTGTTTTGTTTTGACTTTTTGTTCTCTAATTAGTTTAATTCTACCTCATTTACTTTATTTTATTCAAAATCAATCCTCTTGATTTATCTTATTTAGTTCTTTAATGAGCTGAAAGGGGAAATTTAAGTGGTAAAAGGCAGCAGTGCAAGTTCATATTAATAAAAAGCCATAAAAAGTGTAAAGCACAAAGGAGTGTGACACCTTTTTTTTTAGTGAAACACATAAGGGAGTGTTTTGTGAGGTATCCTTATCATTTTTTACAAAGTAATATTATGAATTCTAAAGGCAAAGGTGTTGCTCAAGAGGGAGTTAGTGATTTGTCCTTTATGATCAAAGCTATGCAACAAATAAAAAGGATCAGAGATACTTTAAGAGGAGAGGCACCTATGACCATAATTTAGACAGCATTAAAATGACAATTCCTCCACTTCATGGTGAGAATGATCTTAATGTGTACTTAGAATGGGAGAAGGAGATTGAATTGGTTTTTGACTTTCACAACTTCTTTGAAGAGCAAAGGTAAAGCTTACTATTGTTGAATTTACTAATTATGCTATTATTTAGTAAGAAGTTAGACAAGGTTTTTGTTTTTTTCTTTCGTTCCTCCCTTTTCTTTTCTTTTTTTCTCTTTTGCTCACAACAAAATAATAGTAGAATACTTAGAGATAGCAAATGGAATTGAAAATATCATTATGCACTTAAACAAATGAGTAAAGTAAGAAAGATTACAAAAAAATAGATTAGTGCGTTTGAATAGTAATGCGCTTGGTAGACAAACTAAAAAAAAAAAGAAATAAATCACAAGATAGCAAATTAAAGAATTAATTAATCCAAGCTGATTTAAAGCTAGACTCTGATAACAACTGATGCGAGCCATAAAAGACATGACTTAAGGACCAAACACATGTAAGGAATTAAACAATACTTAATAAAGCTAAGTTAAATTCCAATCACACAAACACTAGACCTAATATTCAAAAAAACATGAACCTAGGGTATTAAGAAGAATATGGACATCATACTCTAGAAAAAAAGGGAATGGGGAGGAATAGGTTAGGTTGAATGCCACAAGAAGAGTTACTTCTTGATAAGTTCTTTAGTTCTTAAAAGAACTAAATGAGAAAAATCTTGCTTTTTATTTCTTTAAAATTGCCTGATTTTAGAGTTTACAAGGAAGTGCCTATTTATAGGCTAATAACCCTAAAAGAGACATAAATTCCTATTGAGAACAAACTCTTATCTACGACAAATTTTTATTTAGAAAAATTTTACTTTAATGACAAACACTTATTTAAGAGAAACTCCTATTTAGGAGTGAATGCTATTGCTTAACCTTACCCCATTAAACACTCCAATCATATTAATAAGACCTTGACTCTTTTTCAAGTTTGAATTCATACCATTTGTAGTTTGGTTAGCCTAAATGTCTTGAATCAACCCATTTAATGCTTCTTTTATCTTTTTGGCTCTAGATTGCATTATTGGACCTTCTAGAATGTGTAATGGATCACTTACATCTTTTAAAGCCTTTCACACATCATCTCCAAGTTTCTCATCATCTTATCTTGCCAAGCACAAAATTCATTCACTTAAACTTTTGTTGTATAGCTTGGAGCATGAGCAAATCATCCTTCCTACCTTCCTTACTCACTCCCTTAGCTTTTAAAGTCACATTGTTAACCTACACCAAAAACATTGGAAATAACCTCACATGCAATCCCTCAAGTGTTTCTCTCAATTATTGTTACTTTTGCATTATTACAAAGTTTATCAACTTCTTTTACTTTTACATCTTTAATTGGTAAATTAACCAACGTTACTAGGCATTGTGGCCCTCATATAAGAGGCCATTTACTCATGTTGTAGTTCCCTACAAAAATTCAGAAGTTAGGAAATTTGGTAGAGAATTAGAATTTTCTTTAATAAAACTTAAAGATTTGTTTTGATGCAATGTTCTTAACATCTTTAGTACGAACATCTTATACTGCCTTACAATCTATCGTTAAAAGGAATTTCTAATTTAACTAATCACTTTTGAATTTTTGAACACATAGCACAATGGTTAAAATTTCTTTTTTAATGGTAGAGTAATTAACTTTAACTCCCTTTTAGACTTCTAAAGTGAAGTGAACTAATTGTTCTTTTGAATCAATCATTTGCTTAAAGATTCTTCCATATCCTTTATCTAATGCATTAATTTTTATTATCTTGAAGGCATCAAGATGAGGAAGATAGATTTTTATGTTTCTTTTTATATGATCTTGTACTATTAAGATAGGAATTGTATTAGAGCCTTGTGTGCCCATATCTAGTTAAATGTTAACCTTTTGAATAGTTAAGAAAGTTTAAATTTATTAGTGTCTTATAGTTGAAATCCCAAGTCACACTACCTTTATACCCACTTTTACTAGGTATAGGCATACAGTGTCATGGTTTAAGACATTAACAGTGATACAATGAGGTATGGATAGGTTAAAACCTAATCGATTGTTTAGAAGTAATAGTCTTTCTAAAAGTAGAAATAAAGAAATAATTATTAGTGAAAATTTAGATAATAATTATTTACAGAAATGAACTTTCTCCGTATCCCATGTTTATAAATAGGGAAGTTTCTTAATAAAAAATAATTATATTATTAAGATTGTTAAAGAAGATTTATCCTTATCTTAAGGTTATAATGACTTCTTTTTGCTAACCTAAAAGCTTATTAGCTGGCACCAATAAAAGTATAAATTTTGCCATATTGGGATGATACAAGTAGCATTAAAACCTACTACTAGACTAGGTTTAAATAACTAAGCTATCACTTTTGTTCGTGACAAAAGATATAATAGATTTCATGACTCCTTATTAGGAGTAGTTAAATCCATTAAATTCCTACAAACAAATCATGAAATTACCCTAGTTTTTAAAATGCTTATTTTCAGTCCATCAAAGACAAGCTTAAATGCCATAATAGCTTTATTGATTAATGTAAACTAATAAATACTTATATAACCATTAAAATTATGAACAAAACAAATAAATGTTTCACTAAATAGAAACAATCTTCAAGGGAGTGCATGTCAACCAAAAAAATACATTTTTTGAACACTATTTCAAGCATATGCACCTTTATATGGATAAAGCACAACATCTATCTCATCCCCATCCTCCATTCTAAGTTATAAAAACAAAAAGGCAATAAATATAAAAATATCACAACTCCAATGATGGGTACTAAAGACCCATATTTTTGGAACAAACCAATGTACACAAGGGAACTACATTGAGGGACATATAATTTGCATACATAGAGATATACCTCATTTGGAGTATGCTTTTTGAGAATTTTACTACCATTATAGAAGAAGACAAAGGTGTTCGCTACCAATGATTTTTTATCAATGTAAGCACATATGACCTTCTAAAATTTTACTTTTTGCTTTATCAAAAAATGAATTTCATCATAATCCTATAGATGGCATACCAATGAGTAGCATTTTAGCTTTTTTCTAACCATAAAAGTTGTACGTGTGATGCAAAAAACCCTAAAAAGACATGGCTTAGGGACCTAACGTATGCATGGAATTAAAGAATATCCAGGAAAGGTAAATCAAACTTCAATAACACAAACCCCAGACTCAACATTCAAAGGAATATGAACCTAGGGTATTTAAAAAGGATATGGATGTCACACTCTAGAAAAAGAAGGGAATTAGGAGTGATAAGTTAAGTTGAATGCCAGGAGAAGAGGTACTTCTTGATAAGTCCTTTAGTTCTCGAAAAAATTGAAGGAGAAAACCCTCGCTTTTTATTTCTCTAATATAGTATGATTTTTCAAAGCTTACAAGGTGGTGCCTATTTATAAGCTAAGATAACAATTATAAAGAGGCATAAATTTCTATTTAGGAAAAATCCTTATTTAGGACAAACTCCTATCTAGGATGAATTCTTATACAAAAATCTTATACTTTTATAACAATCACTTATTTAGGTTAAACTTCTATTTAGGAGTGAATGATATTACTTAGCCCCAACCCATTAAGTACTCTAATCATATTAATAAGGCCTTGACTCTCTTTTAAACTTGAATTCACACCATTTTTAGCTTGGTTGTCCTGAATGTCCTTAATCAGCCCATTTAGTGCTTCTGTCCTCTTTTTGGCCTTAGCTTATGTTATTGGACCTTCTGGAATGTGCAATGGACCTCTTGCATCTTTTAAAGCCTTTCATGCATTATCTTTAAGCTTCTCTTCATTCCCCCTTTCCTCAAAAGGATTTGTCCTTAAATCATCACCTAAATCAAAGGGAGAAAGATCATAACATTAAATGTTGTACTCACATTATACTCACTGTAAAGATCCAACTAATAAGCATTATCATTAATTCATTATACTATTTGAAATGGACCATCTCCTTCAGACTATAGCTTTGAATGCATTTGAGTTGCGAATCATTCCTTGCACATATGCACATAAACCAAATCACCAGGTTCAAACACCACATTCTTTTGCCCTTTGTTAATATGGGATGCATATTGTTCAATTCATTTTACAATATGTTGCTGCACCTTCCCATACAATTTCTTCACCATGTTAGCCTTGCCTTCACCATTTAAGTAAGCATACTTATCGACAAGTATAGGCATGAAATCTAAAGGAGTCAAAGCATTAAAACTATATACAATTTCAAATAAAGAGTAATTAGTAACAAAATGAACACTTCTATTGTATGTAAACTTGGCATGCAATAAGCAATCTTCCTATGTTTTTAAATTCATCCGAATAATAGCACACAAAAGAGTAGAAAAAGTTCAATTAACCACCTTAGTCTGCCCATTAGTTGTGAATGATAAGTAGTTAAAAATAATAGTTTAGTACCTAATTTATCCCACAAAGTCTTCTAGAAGTAGCTTAAGAACATTGTATCCCAATCTGAAAGAATGCTTCGTATCATGCCATGCAAATGTAGTACTTCTCTAAAGAATAAGTCAGCCACATTGCTTACTTTGTCAGTTGTATGGCATAGGATGAAGTGTGCCATCTTTGAAAATTTGTCAACAATAACAAATATAGAATCCCTACCCTTTTTTAATCATGGCAACCTTAGTACAAAGTCTATAAATAAATCAACCTAGGGATTGGTAGGTATGGATAAAGGGGTATATAAGCTATGGGGTAAAACTTTAAATTTAGCCTGTTTGCATGTTATACACTTCTCACATACCCTCTTAACATATTATTTCATGTGTGGCTAATTAGCTAGAGCATCTAGGATTTTCCTAACTCCAAAATGACCTATTAGACCACCCCCATGAGCTTTTCTCATAACCAACTCCCTTAAAGAACTCATAGGCACGCATAAACGATTTTCCTTAAATAAGAAAGCTTCATGCCTATACAACTTCTCAAAGGCTGACTTTTAACATACTTTATACACATTAGCAAAGTCAACGAGATAATGCACCAACTACCACATTTTCCATACCTTGTTTATATTTGATGATGTAGGAAAAGGTCTCAATGAATTTGATCCACTTGGCATGTCTTTTGTTCAACTTTTCTTGTCCCTTTAAATGCTTCAAGGATTCATGGTCAGTATGGATGACAAACTCCTTGGGCCAAAGGTAGTGTTGTCATATCTACAAAGACTATACCAATGCATACATCTCTTTATCATAAGTAGGATAATTAAAGCTTGCTCCATTTAACTTCTCACTAAAATAGGCAATTGGACGCCTTTCTTGCATGAAAATAGCTTTAATGCCAATACTTAAAACATCACACTCAATCTCAAAAGTTTTTGCAAAGTCAGGTAAAGCAACTAAGGGTACAGAACTTAATTTTTCCTTAGTGTAATTAAAAGCCTTGTCTTGATCATTACCCAACTAAAAACCCATTTTCTTTTTAATAACCTTAGTTAGTGGTACAACAATGGTACCAAAGTCCCTAATAAAGTGTCTATAGAAACTAACTAGAAAATGAAAGCTACGTACATCACTAACTAACTTAGGTGTAGGCTAATCACAAATTGCACTTTTTCCTCGTCAACTTTAATACCTTTAGCACTCATAACATAGCGAAAAAATATGATCTGATTAGTGCAAAAGGAACATGTCTTAAGGTTAGCATACAATTTCTCAAAATGTAAATTAATTAAAACAAAACGTAAATGATCAAAATACTTTTCTAGGCATTTGCTATAGACCAAAATATCATCAAAATACACAACCACAAATTTGCTAATGAATGGACACAAAACATGATTTATTAATTGCATTAAAGTGCTTAGTGCATTAGTGAGACCAAATGGCATAACAAGCCATTCATATAAACCATACATAGTTTTGAATGTTGTTTTCCACTCATCTCCCTTTCTCATCTTAATCTGGTTATATCCACTTTTCAAACCAATTTTAGAAAAGACACATGAACCATGCAACTCATCAAACATGTCATTTAACTTAGGTATGGGGTAAGGATACTTTATAATGGTTTTGTTGATTGCTCGATAGTCATTACATATCCTCTAAGTCCCATTCTTCTTAGTTACAAGTAGGACAGGAACTGCATAGAGACTCATACTTTCTATCATATATCCTTTTAACATAAATTCTTCAACCTACCTTTAAAGCTCCTTTGTCTCCTTAAGATTACTCCTATATGCTAGTCGGTTTTGAATGGATGCACCAAGCATAAAATCATTTTGATTATTAATTCCTCTCTTAGATGGCAATCCACATGGAACTTCCTTAAGGAATACATCTTTAAATTCTTGCAAAAGAGAGATAGCAACACTAGGCAAAGATGGGTCAAACTTGTTAGTGTTAAAATAAGTCTCTTTCTACAAAAGTACAATCATAGGCTATTTGGCATAAAATGCTCTTTTGACATCACTTTTGTTCGCATAAAAACTTTATGTTTTCTTCTTTCTCTCTTGTGTCTTCACTTTTTCTCCCTTCTTTTTTATTCAGGTTATCCTTCTCTTTTTAATCTCGCTTTTCTATTCATTTTCGTTCTTAATCTTCAATTAAGCTTGTTTAGGTGTTAATGGTATAAGAGTGATAGGTTTTTCATTCATTATAAATGAATAGCAGTTCTTGAACCAATTAAGTATAACTCACCTGTCAAATTGCCATGACCTTCCTAATAGAATATGGTTCGTATGCATCGATACAACATCACATAAAACTTCACCATGGTACCTTTTAATAGAAAATGACATAAGCACTTGTTTATTTACCTTAACTTCAACACTCTCATTCAACCATTGAAACTTATATAGCTTAGGATGCCTCATAATAGGTAAATTCACCTTTTCAACCATAATTATGCTAGTCATATTAGTGCAACTCCCACCATCAATAATCATACTACATGCCTTATCTTTGATAAGACACCTCATATGAAAGATGTTATCTCGTGGTACCTTATTTTCTTCTTTCATTTGCATATTCAATGGTTGCCTTATGACAAGAGCTACTCCATTAATTAGATACTCCTCTCCATCACTTTCACCTTTTGATGATGACATAAAATCATCATTTGATTCACTTACAGTTTTAACATCACCATTACCTCTTAAGATCATTACATGTTTATTTGAACATTGAGATGCAATATGACCCCTTCCTAAACACCTAAAACATTTAACATATCTAAGTCTACTTGGTTGAGGATCAGAATTACATGCCTCCTTGTTAAAACCCACATTCTTGCTTTTGGATAGCTCAACTTTGAACTTATAACCAACTTTCTTGACCCTTTTACTTCAATTTGGCTTCCAAGATAAGGTAAAACTTGAATTTTGCCTAAATCGTGTGGAACCCTTTTGTTAAAGTTGTCTTTTAACTTTCTTTACCATATGCACCATGTCTTCTAATTCCACTTAGTGTTGCAACTCAACTATATTGGCTATGTTTCTATTTAACCTTTGCAAAAATTGAGCTATGGTTGCCCTTTTATCTTCTTCTATATTCACCCTAATCATGGCAATCTTCATCTCATTATGGTAATCCTTTACACTTTTAGTACCTTAAATGAGCCCTTGCAGCCTTTGGTACAAATTCTTGTAATAATGATTAAGGATGAACCTTCTCCTCATGATAGCCTTTATGTCCTTCCATGTATCAATAGGCCACTTACAATTCCTTTTCCTAGTCAAGATAAGTTAATCCTACCAAATAATAGGATAATCAATAAATTCAATGAAATAGTTGTGGCAATAAAAAACCAAATCAACCTTCTTCTCCTTTCTAGGTACACATCAGGATCATTCTTACCTTGGAATGAAGGAATTGTCATTTTTATATTGCCCAAATCATGGTCATAAATGCCCTGCTTCCTAAAATCTCTTGAATCCCTTTTATTGTTAGAAGTTCTAACCATAGCAGCTTGATCATCAAATCCATGATCTTTTACATCATCTTCATTGTCATAAGCTTATCTCAATTGCCTTCTTGCATTAAAAACCTCATAATCCCCATGCCTCCTTTACAACTCTGCTATTGTATTAGTTTGCTCCATCCTCTCTCGTATCATCAAATATGTTATTCATGCACTCAAATAGTTGTTGTATAACTTTGATCATGAAGGACATATTACTAACTCCCTCCTAAGCTACACCTTTATTTATGGAAGTCATAGTATTACTTTTGCACAAAATGATTAGGATACCTCACAAAACACTCCCTTGTGTTTACACTTTTTAGGGCTTTTTCTTAATATGAACTTGCATTCTTGCCTTTTACCACTCAAATTTCCCCTTTCAGCTCATTAAAGAACTAAGCAAGCTTAATTAAGAGGATTGTTATAGAATAGAATAAGGTGAATAGGGTAGAATTAAACTAATTAAAGAACAAGGAGTTGAAAAAAAAATGAAAAAGGATATCAAGACAAACAAATTCAATGTACCAAACTAATATAAAACAAGATATGGAGTTAAACCTAGAGGACAAACTTGGATGACATAAGAAAGAAATGGCAGATTGGAGTTGAGTAAGAAAACAATATTATTATTGTGGCGAATATGACCAAACCACTTAACTTTTATTAATAACTTGAATTTAATCCCTTTTTTGTGTTCCTTTTTTTTTCATTCCTCCTTTTTTTTCTTCTTTTTTCTTTTGTTTAACACAAAATAATAATAGAATACTTAGAGATAGCAAATGGAATTGAAGATATCATGTTTTGATAGTTATGATCTCAAACAAATGAGTAAAGTAGGAAGGATTGCAGATGAAGATGGATAGATTAGTGCAATTGAATGATAATGCACTTAATAGACAAACTAAATAGAAATAAATAAATCAAAAAGCAGCAAATTGAAGAATTAATTGATTCAACCTAATTTAAACGTAGGCTTTGATACCAACTGATGCGAAAAACCTAAAAAAGTGTGACTTGGGGACTCAACGCATACAAGGAATCAACGAATATCCAAGAAAGCTAAATCAGAATTTGATAACACCAACCTTAGATTTAACACTTAAAGGAACACAAACATAGGGTATTTAAGAAGGATATGGACAACATACTACAAAAAAGAAGGGAATTAGGAGTGATAGGTCGAGTTGAATGCCAAAAGAAAAGGTACTTCTTGATAAGTTCTTTAGTTCTCAAAGAACCAAAGGAGAAAACTCTCAATTTTTATTTCCCTCAAGTTGTCTAATTTTTTAAAGCTTGCAAGGAGGTGCCTATATATAGGCTAAGATAACAATCTTAGAGAGGTATAAATTCCTATTTAGGACAAATCCTTATTGATGACAAACTCCCATTTATGACAAATTCTTATACAGAAAACTTTCACTTTTATAACAATCACTTATTTATGATAAACTCTTTTTTAGGAGTGAATGTTATTAATTAGCCTTGGCCCATTGAGTACTCCAATCATATTACTAAGGCCTTAACTCTCTTTCAAGCTTGAATTCACACCATTTAGTACTTCTCTCATCTTTTTGGCCATAACTTGTGTTATTGGACCTTTTTGAATGTGCAATGGACCTCTTGCATCCTTTGAAACTTTCCACACATCATTTCATTCTCATCAATTTGTTTCACCTCTTTGTGACAAATATTTGCTTTACAATACAAGCAAATCATAAGCCATGTTATACCACATTTAAGAAAACTTATTTTAAGTTTAATGTTAGGAAACATGAACAAGTTTTAAGTTTACTACAAATATTATATTAATTGTGAATAAAATGTAAATAAACTCTTGATAGTCATAATCCATTAAAGTCAAACATCAATCAAACATAGGTATCATTGATCTAAAAAATGAGATCATCACTTCATTTCTTACTAAATTGCTTGTCCTCTTGATAAAAGGAATCATTCACAAAAAATGATCATGAAATTAACCTTTGTAATTATACTGAATGTCAAATTTAATGTGATAAGCACTTTAATAAACCTTTGGTGGTCTAAATCTATTGAAGGCCATCACATGGAGGAGTCATTTACCTGAATTCATGCCCCTAGTTACTTGGTTGGCTTGAATATCCTCAATTAGCCCATTCGGCGCTTCTTTCATCTTTTTAACCCTTGAACCCTACAAAGCTAAATTAGATTTCAATTATGCAAACCATAAATTGAATGTTTAAAGAAACATGAACCTAATGTATAAAGAAGGATACAAATGCCACACTCTAAAAAAGAACGATTTGGGAGTGATAAGTCATGTTAAATGTCACACATTGAATTCCATCAAACAAAGGACATATTGATCATGATTAACTTCTACTGTTATAAAAAATACTTATTTAAGACAAAGTTCTATTTAAGAGTGAAGCCTATTACTTAACCCTGACCCATTAAACATTCTAATCATATTAATAATAACTTAACTCTCTTTCAAGTTTGAATTCCCACCATTTGTAACTTGGTTGGCCTAAATGTTTTTAATCAGCCCATTTAATGCTTCTTTCATCTTTCTGGCTCTAGCTTGTGTTATTGGACCTTCTGGAATTTGTAATGGATCTCTTGTATCCTTTGAAACATTCCACACATCATCTCTAAGCTTCTCATCATTCCCTCTCTACTTAAAAGGATTCGTCCTTAAATAATCTCCTACATCAAAAGGAGAAAGATCAAAAATATTAAATGTTGCACTCACATTATACTCACTTGGAAGATCCAACTTATAGACATTATCATTAATCTGTGCTACTACTTGAAATGAACCATCTCTTCTAGGCTATAGCTTTGAACACCTTTGAGTTAAGAACCATTCCTTGCACTTATGCACCCAAAGCCAATCATTAGGTTCAAACAACACCTTCTTTCACCCTTTGTTGACATAGGATACATATTACTTAGTTCGTTTTACAATACGTTGTTGCACCTTCTCATGCAATTTCTTCATCATGTCAAACTTGTATTCACCATTTAAGCTAGCATACTCATCGATAGGTATGCGCACCAAATCCAAAGCTGCATCTTCCTATGTTTTCAAATTCATTCAAAGAATAGCATGCAACAAAGTAGAAAAAGTTCAATTAATCACCATAGTCTACCCATCAATTTATGGATAACAAGTAAATGAAAACAATAGTTTAGTACCTAACTTACCCCACAAAGTCTTCCAAAAGTAACTTAAGAACCTTGTATCTCGATTTGAAACAATACTTTGAGGCATTACTTGCCAATGTACTACTTCTTAAAAGAATAATTCAGCCACATTGTTTGCATCATTAGTTTAATGGCATGGGATGAAGTGTGTCATCTTTAAAAATCTATCAACAACAACAAATACAGAATTCCTACCATTTTTTGACCATGGTAACCCTAGTACAAAGTCCATAGATAAATCAACCCAAAGATGGCTAGGTATAGGTAAAGGGGTGTACAAGCTATGGGGTATAACTTTAAATTTAGCCTATTTGCATGTTATGCATTTCTCATATTCCCACTCAACATCTCATTTCATATATGGCTAAAAGAAATGTTTAGTTAAGACATTTGGGGGTTTTCCCAATTTCAAAATGACCCATTAAACCACCTTTATGAGCTTCTCTCACAACCAACTCCCTCAAAGAACTCATAAGCATGCATAAATGATTTTCCTAAATAAGATACCTTTATGTTTATAAAATTTCTCAAAGGCTGACTTCTCATATGCTCCATACACATTAGCAAAGTTAGGATTTTTCACTTATAAATTTTCAATATATTTAAATCCTAATAATTTTTCAGTAAGTGTAGAGATAAGGGCATACTTGTGAGATAATGCATCAACTACCATATTTTTCGTACCTTGTTTATATTTAATGATGTAGGGAAAGATCTCAATGAATTCAACCTACTTAACATGTCTTTTGTGCAAATTTCCTTGTCCCTTCAAGTGCTTCAAGGATTCATTGTCAATATGGATGACAAACTCCTTGAGCCAAAGGTAGCATCATCATGTTTCTAAAGCCCATACTAATGCATACATCTCTTTACCATAAGTAGGATAATTGGATGCCTTTCCTACATTATAATAGCTCTAATGCCAATAACTAAAGTATCACATTCAATCTTAAAAGTTTTTGCAAAGTTAGGTAAAGCAAGAAAAGGTGTAGGACTTAATTTTTCCATAATGTAATTAAAAGTCTTATCTTGATCACCATCTCACTTAAAGCTCATGTTCTTTTTAATAACCTCAGTTAATGGTGCAGTAATAGTGCTAAAGTCCCTAACAAAGTGTCTATAGAGACTAGTTAGACCATGAAAGTTATGAACATCACTAACTAACTTAGGTGTAAGCCAATCATAGATTGCCTTAACTTTTTCCTTGTGAATCTCAATACCTTTAGCACTTATAACATAGCCAAGAATATAATCTATTTAGTACAAAAGGAACATTTCTTGAAGTTAGTTAAAATTTCTCAAAATGTAAAACAATTAAAACAGAACATAAATGGTGAATATGCTTTTTTAAGTTTTCGCTATAAACCAAACTATCATCAAAATACATAACAACAAATTTACCAATGAATGTATGCAAAATATGATTCATCAATTGTATAAAAGTGCTTAGTGAATTAGTGAGACTAGGGCATAACAAGCCATTTATATAGACCATACTTGGTTTCGAAAGTTGTTTTCCACTCATCTCCCTCTCTCATCCTAATTTGATGATATCTACTTTTCAAATCAATTCTAGAAAAGACACATTAACCATATAATTCATCTAACATGTTATTTAACTTAGGTATGGGGTAACGATACTTTATAGTGATTTTGTTGATCGCTTGATAGTCAACACACATCCTCCAAGTCTCATCCTTCTTAGGTACAAATAGAGCAAGAACCACACAGAGACTTATGCTTTCTCTCACATATCCTTTCAACATAAATTCCTGAACCTACCTTTGAAGCTCATTTGTCTCCTCAAGATTACTCTTATATGTTGGCCAGTTTGAAATGGATGCACTAGGGACAAAATCAATTTAATGCTTAATTCCTCCCTTAAGTGGTAATCCATTTGGAACACCCTTAGGGAATACATCTTTAAATTCTTGCAAAAGAGAAATAACAACACTAGGCAAAGATGGGTCAAACTTGTTAGTGTTAAAATAAGTCTATTTGTACAAAAGTACAATCATAGGCTGCTTAGCATAAAATGCTCTTTTGACATCACTTTCTTTTGCATTGAAACTTTTATTTTTCTTCTCTCTCTTTTATGTCCTTCTTCTCCTCTCTTTTTTGTTTCAGTTATCCCTCTCCTTTCAATCTCTCTTTTCTATTCACTCTTATTTGTAATCTTTAGTTGATCCTCATAAGCTTGTTAAGGTGTTAATGGTATAAGAGTGATAGGTTTTTCATTCATTACAAAGGAATATTGGTTTTTGAAGCTTTCATGGGTAACTCACTTGTCAAACTACCATGACCTTCCTAATAGAATATTACGTGCATGCCTAGGTATAACATCACATAAAACTTTGTCATGGTACCTTTTAATAGAAAATGACACAAGCATTTACTTATTTACCCTAACTTTACCATTGTCATTCAACCATTGAAGCTTATATGACCTGGGATGCTTTATAGTAGGTAAGTTCAAATTTTCAACCATAATTGTGCTAGCAATATTAGTGCAACTCCTACCATTAATAATCACACTATATATCTTATTTTTGATGAGACACTTCATATGTAAGATATTATCTCGTTGTACCACATTCTCTTCCTTTACTTGCATATTTAATGTTCTCCTTGTGATGAGGGCTATTCTATTAATCAGATACTCCTCTCCATCACTTTCATCCTCTCATGATGACACATAATCATCATCTGACTCATTAGCAATCTTAATGTCATCATTACCTCTCAAGATCATTGCATGCTTATTTAGACATTGAGATGGAATGTGACCCCTTCCCAAACACTTAAAACATTTAAGATCTCTATTTCTACTTAATTAGGGATTAGAATTACTTGTCTCCTTACCAAAACTGACATTCTTGCTTTTTGATAGCTTAGCTTTGGACTTATAATTGGCCTTTTCATCCTTTTTACTCCAATTTAACTTCTAAGATGAAGTAAAACCCGAATTCTACCTAAACCATGTGGAACCCTTTTGTTTAAGTGGTCTTTCAACTTTGATTGTCATGTGCACCACGGTGCACATAAGGATGAAAGTTGAAAGGCAACTCAAATGGAAGGGTTCAACATGGTTTAGGCATAATTTAGGTTCCACTTCATCTTGGAAGCCTAATTAAAGCAAAAGGAAGGAGAGGGCTGATTATAAGCCCAAGGCCAAATCTTACAAGAATAAGGAAGTGAGTTCTAACCAAGAGAATGGTAATTCTAATTCCTAACCTAGTAAAAATAAAGATGTTAAATGTTTTAAGTGTTTAGGAAGGGGGCATATTGCATCTCAATGTCCAAATAAGTGTATAATGGTGTTGCCATGTAATGGTGATATTGAACTTGAAAGTAAGTCCAATGGTGACTTTATGCCACCATTGGAAAATGTAACTAATGGAGAGGAGTACCTAGTTGAGGGAGATATGTTGCTGGCTAGATGAGCATTAAATACACAAGCCAAGGAAGGTGATGGAGTGTAAAGAGATGATATCTTCCATACATGATGCCATATCAAAGATAAGGTATGTAGTATAATCATTGATACGGATAGCTATACAAATGTATCATTGATTTGGTCAAAAAGCTTAATTTACCTACCATAAAGCACCCTAAGCCATATAAACTTAAATGGTTAAAGGAATATGGGGAGGTTAAGGTAAATGAGTAGGTGTTAGTATTGTTTACTATTGGGAGATATACTAATGAGGTCTTTTATGATGCAGTACCCATGTATGTTGGGCATATTTTGTTGGGAAGACCATGGCAATATGATCACCTTAAGTTTCATGTTTTTTTTCTTGAACAAACAATTGTTGCTTTGTAACTTCATAAAGAACCCTAACTTCAATGCCAGTTGCCTTTAAACTATCACTATGTTCCACCAAAGCTTCAAACTGAGCTTTAAGATGCTTGATTGTACAACTTGTTATACAACTGTTATCTTATTGCACCTTGAACAATGAGTTGGTATTTTTAAGGTCTAGGGCTAATCAAGACTAATAGCTCCCTTATTTGATTGACTTTAACAAATTTGGATGATCTATGATAGAATAATGTGCATCTCCTAAGCAAACGTCTAAATCAGATTTCAATCATACAAACCTTAGATTAAATGTTTAAAGAAACATGAATCTAAGGTATAAAGAAGGATATGAATGCCACACTCCAAAAAAAAAAAGAATGTGAGTGATAAGAAGTGTTGAATGCCACAAATTGAATTCCATCAAATGAAGGATGCATTGATCATTATTAGTGTTTCTTACAAGTATACAATGGTTTAATTCTTGAATAGTGAGAGGCCTATTGATATGTTAGGAGAGATGAAGGTTATCATGAGACTTTCATCCCTAACCACTATTATGCAAATTTTACCAAAGGCTACAAGGGCTAACTCAAGGCACTAAGAGTATAGAGGACTACCACAAAAGAGTTGGAGATTGCCATGTTTTGGGCTAATATGGAGGAGGATAGAGAAGTAACTATGGCTTGATTTTTGCAAGGGCTGAATAGAGACGTTGCCAAGTTAGAAGTTTTCATGATGTGGCATCATTTTGCAAGAGATTTATAAAACTCTCTTGGCACCATTGATAAAATGCATGGAAAAAGGAGAGTTCCATGAACCAACACTACTCAAAGTAGTTTTAAGCTTGTTAAATAGAAGCATTGTTTAGTTGCCATTTTAGCTCTTTCATAATTTGGCAGAACTTTTGAGATTGTATTTAATGCTTTTGAATAGATATTAGAGTTGTGCCAAAACAAGAAGGCTGCTCCATTACCTAGTTCATCAAGAAATTCTTTAGTTCTTTAATAAACTATTCTATGCACGATAAAAATTACATGCTCTTGAAATATAGCAAAATTATTTACTTCCAAGAGAGCTTGTTATTCACACTAATCATGAGCCACTTATGCATTTGAAGGGACAAGGTAAACTCAGCAAGGGACATGCTTCTTAGATGGAGTTCTTAGAACCATTTATTTATGTTATCAAGCACAAATCTTGTTATTTAGATGTAGTGGCAAATGTCATAATTTTGTAGTATGATGGCCCACTTAGCTAGTCATCCAAATAAGACTAGTTAAGACAAGTTGTACTTAATGAGATTAGCTCTAGTGATAAGGCAAACCATGTGAACATGCATGTAGTGATTCAACTTTTTAACGATAAAGAAGAGTAGTAGACATGTCTTCCTCATGGGAGAATAATTCAACTTTAAACCATTAAATGTTCTACTCAAGTAATATATAGGTACCTCCTTTCCCCAATTATTTTGTTGTGTAAGTAAAGCTTCCAAGGTTTCCTCCTGCATTGCAATGTAGAGGATCATTATCTTTCCTTGAATTAAAGCATCCAAGACTAATGAGTTTGAAAGATACTTCTTTATGCTTTCAAAAGCCTTACACGCTTTGTCCTTTTAAAAGCTGAAATCTTTCTTCATCAACTAGTTGAAATGCTAACATTGCCCTACTAGTGAAGTGAAACCCAAAGAGCACAATGAAACCCATAAGTAAAACATGGAATTCAAAACTTAAAGAAAGTTAAATTAGGTTTAACAAAAGTAAAACCTTGGCCCAATGTTTGAAGGAACACAAATCTAAGGTATAAACCTAGACCTAACATTCAAAGAAGTACAAACCAAAGGTATAAGAAGAATATGAATGCCACACTTTAGAAAGAAGGAATTTGGAAGTAATAAGATGGGTTAGAATGCCATAGGATAATATTCTTGATAAGTTTGCAAAGTTCAATAAAGAATTGAAAGAGAAAATTCTCACTTTTTTCTTTGACCAATGATTTATATCTTTTAACAATGAAATTAAGCTCATTTATAAATTGAAGTAATAATCCTAAAACCCTAAAAATAGAGACAATGATATACTCTTAAAATATAAGAACACTCCAATTTTATAACAAACTCTTACTTAGGAGTGGATTTTATTACTTAACCCTAGCCCATTAAGCACTTTAATCATATTAATGAATTCTTGGTCCTCTTTTATACTTGAATTCACATCACTTGTTACTTGGTAGGCTTGAATGACCTTAATCAACCCATTTAGGGCTTCTTTCATCTTTTTATCCCTTAAACGTGTCGTTAGCCCTTCATGTATGCTTAATGAATCCTTAGAAGCCTTTCATGCATTTACTGCTCCATAGATCTCATCATTCCCCCTCTCTTTAAAAAGATTTGTCCTTAAATCATTACTTACATCAAAAAAAGAAAGATTAGAAACATTAAATGTTACACTCACATTATACTCACCAAGAAGATCCAACTTATAAGCATTGTCATTAATCTGTGTCACTACTTGAAATGGACCATCTCCTTTAAGTTAAAACTTTGAGCATTTCTAAGCTGAGAACCTTTCCTTGCACATATGCACCCAAACTCAATTATTAAGTTTGAACACGGTGGCATGGGATGCATATTACTCAATTCATTATGTAATTTGTTAGCACACCTTCTTATGCAACTTCTTCCATATTTCCTCCTTATGTTCACCATCTAAACTAACATACTCATTAATAGGTAAAGGCATCAAATCCAAAGTAGTCAAAGGATTGAAACCATACATAATTTCAAATAAAGAGGAATTAATAGCAAAATGAGCACTTTTATTATATACAAACTTTACATGGGGCAAACAATCTTCCCACATTTTCAAATTTATACAAATAATAACATGTGGTAAAGTAGAAAGAGTTTAATTAACTACCTTAATTTTCCCATCCATCTGTGGATGGCAGCTATCCTCATTTTAGGGTTATTCGCATCAAGTATGCAGTATGATCATTGATAAAGGTAACTATACAAATGTAGTTAGCATTAATTTGGGGGAAAGTGAGTTTGATGATGAGCCCATTTAGTGCTTCTTTCATCTTTTTGGCAATAACTTGTGTTATTGGATCTTCTGGAATGTATAATAGACCTCTTGCATCATTTGAAGCCTTCCATGCATCATCTCTAAGCTTCTTATTAATACCTTAATTAGATACTCCTTTCCATTAGTTATATCCTCCAATGGTGGCATGGAGTCATCATTAGACTCACTTTCAGTCTTAATATCACCATTACCCTGTAATACCATTATATGCTTATTTAGTCATAATATGGCTTAGTTAATGAAGAATAATTCTATATATTTTTGGCTTATATATATAAGTTTGACAAGTTCTCTAGTCACCTAAATGACTTTGAACTTCTATGAAGTTAGGTATATTATTTACTATATTATTTATATGAAAATAATTCATTTCAAGATCTGAAATCAATGTTTAATGATGATGTCTTTTCTTTTGTTTACAAGTAGTATCAAAGTAATATTTAGCAAATTGAATATTTTCTATATATGATTAAGAACATATATACATGATTAATGATTGTTATTTAACTATATAAAAAATAATAAGCCTTTATCATTAATTCCCCAAAACTAAGAATTGATTGTTTGGCTTATAAAAAAAATTATTTTATGCCATCTATCTAAAGCTTGACAAAGGAACTTGAATTCTTTTATAAAGAAGCAAGAACAATAACAACAATATTAAGATTCAATTGTTGTATATATGTATATCTTAAGGAATTCTATACCTAATGAATCTAATGGACTATAGCCATAAAAATTGTAATTGGTTTAGGTATAGTTTGGGTTGTTCAAGGGAAGGGATTATGCAAGACCACTAGGCCAAATCCCATTATTTTAATTTAAGGTCTCATTAAAATAACAACTCATGATGTCGCATGTTGTGTTTTTTTTTTTTTATGTCAATAAATAATTGAGTGTTTTTTATGTTCACCTATTATTATCATGATTTGATTATCATTAAAGTATGTCATGTATATATTATGTTTATAATTTGATTGTGACCATAGTAACCAAATTAGAATATTTGAATGGCATGTGTGCATTATAGTTATAGTTTGTTAGTTATCAGAATGACCAAACTATTATATTTCACAACACATATATATAATCATTTATCCATGATTTTAATGACATAACTATGAATGAAAAGTAAGTGGGTAAGTTGACGTCACTAATCAATAAAACTATAGGATTTGCCTAAAGGTAAATCATTATTCTATGGGTATATTAATATCTTTTGTTAAATATATTTATTTATCCAAAGATGCCAAATGTATTTGATTAAAAAATAGTTAATTACTTATTAAGCTTTAATATGGAATTTATAAATGATAGTTTATTATAGTATTATTTCCCAAAAGAGAACTATTATATACTCTAATTATTGGCTAAATCTAATTTATGATTAATTATGAGCACTTATGATTATGTAGCTATTTATATTTACTCACATGTTTCATCTATTGTTGTGTTTAATGGATTAAACTTCTTTGAATGACATGAACAAGTCAATTTTCACTTAGGTGTTATGGATCTTAACTTGGCATTACTGGTAGACAAGTTTGTTGCTATCACTAATTCAAATAACAAAGCAAAGAAATTACATCATAAAGCATGGGAAGAAAGCAACAAGTTAAGCCTTATCTTTTGGAAAATGATTATTGTCAACAATATTAAGACAACTATTCCATAAACAAAAAGTTCAAAAGAATATTTATAATCTATAGAGGAATCCTTTTGTTCTGTGGACAAGTCACTTATTGAGAGTATGGTGGCAGAGCTCACAAACCATGAAGCTTACTAAGTTGTGAACTATGCAAGAGAACATTATTGAGATGACTAATGTTGCAGCAGGGCTTAAGACCTTGGAATTAATAATAAAGGACCTTTTTATGTCATTTTAGATTAATTACAACACTATAAAGGATAAATGGAATGTCAATGACTTGGCTAGTATGTTTTTTCAAAAGGAAACAAGATTAAAAAATCAAAAGAGTCACTCCATTAATTTCATTGGCAAGAAGGTTGGGAAAGGAATGAACATGAAAGCCCACTAATCTAAGAAAAGGAAAGACCTTACTTATGCTTCCAAGGTTGAAAAGAAGGAATGAAAGGGCAATAAGTGTCACTTCTAGAAGAAGTGTAGACATTATAAGTAAGATTGCTCGAAGTATAAGGCTTTGTTTGAAAAGAAAGGTAAATTTAATACCTTAGTATGTTTTGTACCAAATTTAACTAAAGTTCCTCATAATACTTGATAGCTTGATTCTAGTGCAACTACTTATGTATCCAACATAATGCAAGGATATATTACCATCCAAATCATAAACCCAATTAAAGATTTTCTCTTTATGGGAAATCATATGAAGGCTCCTATTAAAGGCATAAGGATTTATTGTTTGGCCTTGGATACTAGTTATCATCTAGACATCTTTAGAATCCTTATGTGCCTTCAGTTAGAAGAAACCTTATTCCAATTTCTAAATTAGATAGTTCTAGATTAAATGTTAAATTTGGATGTGGTAGTTTTAGTTTATATAAGAATACTAGTATGATTGATTTGGGTATTCTTACTAATAGTTTATACAAATTGAAACTTGATTATATTTTTACCAAATTCTTACTTAATTTCATTTTTGTTTACTTATAGCATAAACATTTAGGTCATATATCCAAAGAAAGATTAGTAAGATTGGTGAATGATGATATTCTTTTGAATCTAGATTTTACTAATCTTAGAACATGTGTTGATTACACTATGGGTAAGCAAACCAAATATAACAAGAAAGTGGCCCTAAGAAGTACCTAATTACTTGAAATTATACACACTAATATTTTGTAGACCTATTGAAACTTCAACTCTTAATGGAGAAAATATTTTATCACCTTTATAGATAATTTTCACATTATAGTTATGTTTATTTGCTTCATGAAAAATCTTTGTCTTTGAATACCCTTGAGGTATACATAAAGGAAGTTGAAAGGCAATTATACAAAAAGGTGAAAATTGTAAGATTTGATAGAGGTGATGAATATACATTGAATCAAGGTAGTGTCCAAGTCTATTTGCAAAATAGTGTGGAACAAAGATGTAATCAGACATTAATGGATATGGTTACAATAATGACAAGTAACTTCTCCCTACCAAAATCTTTGTAGATGTATGCACCAAAAACCATAAATTATTTGTCAAATGGGTTTCTTAGTAATCTAATGTTGGGAATAATACTAGTCTTCTTCTTGGTTCTAGTGGTGCTATTGGCCACCATTGCAAAGAGAGAAAGAAGATATTATGGCATGGAGAAAGAGATGGGGTTTTTGAGACTTTGACTTTCACTGCTCCTTATTTGGCATAAGTTGTGCTATCTACGTGTTGTTGAAGGCTTTGAAGAGAGGTAAGATTGAATAAAAATCACATTTATGTTGAATGGATTGAGAAAAGGTTGCTTGTTACTTTACAAGCTTTATTTTTTTTTTCTGAACAATTTTTTAAGAATAATTAGGGTTATCTATCAAGGGCTGAGGGTTTTGGGGTATATAATTGAAATAGAACTATACACATTGCTTCTAAATGAGCTCCTATTATATATATTGATTATTTTCTTGTTTTTCTTTTTGACCAATCTATGGACTTAATGATGACTATCTTCTGTCAATGATTGTCCTTAATTGAAATGGAACGAGAATGTTTAGGACTTAATTGAAATTTCTAAAAAATTTAAGAATATCTTGAAACAAATTGAAAGGTTAAGGAGTAAAGTTTTACTTATCCCTCACAAATTTTATCACATTAATATAACCTTAATTAGCTTTACTCAAATTAAAATGTTTATTGCTTCAAAGATGAGATTGTCACATTATATCATGTTTATAAGACTTATCCATTCATTCTAAGGAGTCATTCACACAAAGGAATCACAAAATTAACTTAAATGTCTAAGCCAATTATTAATTTAATTGTAAGATGCATATTAGTATATCATGTGTAATCTAAATCCACAAAAGTCCATGGAATAAAGGAGATGTTACACTTGATTAGCTTCCTTTACTAGTAGAGAATTCTCCATGACTTTAAACATGATACAATCTCTTGATTACTTGACAATAGGACTCCCCTTTTAGGTAGTATGAATCCATTGAAATATATTGAATAAAGATGTTATTACTCTTGATTTGCTTTCCTTAGAATGAGAAAGTCATTCATTACATCAAATATGTGATATTGAAAATACTAACAAGGCTCCACCTTTTGTTGTAATAGCTCATTCTCACTTAATGACCTTGAAAATAGCTTGTCTGCCCACAAAAGGCACTATATTCATGGCAACAAGCACATCTATACTTCTTTGGAACTAAGAATGCATTGAATTTTATTCAACAAGGGTTCTTGGATGATGACTAGCATTTCTTATAGGTATTTTCAGTATAATTATTTAATAATGAGATGCTTTCTTCATTTCTTCCTAACAAGGCTCCACCATTTGTTGTAATAGTGCAGTATAATTATTTAATAATGAGATGCTTTCTTCATTTCTTCCTAACAAGGCTCCACCATTTGTTGTAATAGTGCATTCTCACTTAATGATCTTGAAAATAGCTTGTGTGTCCGCAAAAGGCACCATATTCATGGGAACAAACACATATATGCTCCCTCAGAACAAGGAATGCATTGAGTTTTATTCAACAAAGAGTCTTTAATGATGATTAGCATTTCCTAGTAAGTGTTTTTGGTATAATTTTTGAATAATGATACCCTTCCCTCATTTCTTCCTAACAAGGCTCCACCTTTTGTTGTAATAGCTCTTCACAGTTAATTATCTTGAAAATAGCTTGTTTGCCCACAAAAGGCACTATATTCATGGCATCAAGCACATTTATACTCCCTTGGAAGAAGGAATGAATTGAATTTTATTCGAAAAGGAGTCTTTGATGATCACTAGCATTTCTTACAAGTATTTTCGGTATAATTATTGAATAATGAGACCCTCTCTTCAATTCTTCCTAACAAGGCTTCTCCTTTTGTTGTAATAGTTCATTCACACTTAATGATCTTCAAAATAGCTTGTTTGCCCACAAAATGCACCATATTCAAGGGAACCAGCACATCTATACTCCCTTGGAAGAGGGAATGCCTTAAATTCCATTCAATAATGAGTCTTTAATAATGAATAACATTTCTTACAAGTATTTTCGGTATAATTATTGAATAATAAGACCCTCCCTTCATTTCTTCCTAACAACGCTCCACCTTTTGTTATAATAGCTCATTTACCCTTGATGATCGTGAAAGTAGCTTGTTAGCCCACAAAAGGCACTACATTCATTGCATCAAGTACATCTATACTCCCTCGGAACAAGGAATTCATTGAATTTAATTGGACAATGAGTCTTTGATGATGACTAGCATTTCTTACAAGTATTTTCAATATAATTATTGAAAAATGAGACCCTCCCTTCTTTTCTTCCTAACAAAGCTTAACCTTTTGTTGGAATAGCTCATTATCACTTAATGATGTTGAAAATTTCTTGTTTCCCACCAAAGGCACTATACTCATGACTACAAGCACATATATACTCCCTTCGAACTATGAGTGCTTTGAATTTAATCCAACAAGGAGTTTTCAAAATGACTAGCATTTCTTACAAGTATTTTCGATATAATTATTGAATAATGAGACCCTTTTTTCATTTCTTCCTAACAAGGGTCCACCTTTTGTTAGAATAGCTCATTCTCACTTAATAATTGTGAAAATATCTTGTTTTCCCATAAAAGGCACTATATTCATGGCTACAAGCACATTTATACTCCCTTTGAACTAGGAATGCTTTCAATTTAGTCCAACAAGGAGTCTTTGATGATGACTACCATTTCTTACAAGTATTTTTGGTATAATCACTAAATAATGAGACCGTCTCTCCATTTCTTCCTAACAAGGCTCCACCTTTTGTTGCAATAACTCATTCACTCTTAATTATCTTAAACATAGCCAATTTGCCCATAAAAGGCATTATATTCATGGCAACAAGCACATTTATACTCCCTTAGAACATGGAATGCATTGAATTTCATTCAACAAGGAGTCTTTGATGATGACTAGCATTTCTTACAAGTATTTTTGATATAATTATTGAATAATGAGACCCTCTCTTCATTTCTTCCAAACAAAGCTCCACCTTTTGTTGTAATAGCTCATTCACACATGATTATCTTGAAAATAGTTTGTTTGCCCATAAAAGGCACTAGATTTGTCGCATCAAGTAGATTTATACTCCCTCAAAAGAAGGAATGCCTTGAATTTAATTCAATAAGGAGTCTTTGATGATGACTAGCATTTCTTACAAGTATTTTCAATATAATTATTGAATAACGAGACCCTCCCTTCTTTTCTTCCAAACAAAGCTCCACCTTTTGTTAGAATAGCTCATTATCACTTAATGATGTTGAAAATTTCTTATTTCCCACCAAAGGCATTGTACTCATGACTACAAGTACATCTATACTCCCTTAAAACTAGGAGTGCTTTCAATTTAATCTACCAAGGAGTTTTTGATGATGACTAGCATTTCTTACAAGTATTTTTGATATAATTATTGAATAATGAGACCCTCTTCTCATTTCTTCCTAACAAGGGTCCACCTTCTGTTAGAATAGCTCATTCTCACTTAATGATCGTGAAAATATCTTGTTTTCCCATGAAAGGCATTATATTTATGGCTACAAGCACATTTATACTCCCTTCGAACTAGGAATATTTTGAATTGAATCCAATAAGGAGTCTTTGATGATGACATTTCTTACAAGTATTTTTGGTATAATCACTAAATAATGAGACTGTCTTTCCATTTCTTCCTAATAAGGCTCCACCTTTTGTTGCAATAACTCATTCACTCTTAATTATCTTAAAAATAGCCAATTTGCCCACAAAAGGCACTATATTCATGGTAACAAGCACATCTATACTCCCTTAGAACATGAAATGCATTGAATTTCTTTCAACAAGGAGTCTTTAATGATGACTAGCATTTCTTACAAGTATTTTCGATATAATTATTGAATAATGAGACCCTCTCTTCATTTCATCCAAACAAGGCTCCACCTTTTGTTGTAATAGCTCATTCACACATGATTATCTTGAAAATAGTTTGTTTGCCAACAAAAAGGCATTAGATTCGTGGCATCAAGCAGATCTATACTCCCTCAGAACAAGGAATGCATTAAATTTAATTCAATAAGGAGTCTTTGATGATGACTAGCATTTCTTACAAGTATTTTCAATATAATTGTTGAATAATGAGACCCTCCATTATTTTCTTCCTAACAAAGCTCCACCTTTTGTTGGAATAGCTCATTATCACTTAATGATGTTGAAAATTTCTTATTTCCCACCAAAGGCACTATACTCATGACTACAAGCACATCTATACTCCATTCGAACTAGGAGTGCTTTGAATTTAATCCAACAAGGAGTTTTTGATGATGACTAGCATTTCTTACAAGTATTTTCGATATAATTATTGAATAATGAGACCCTCTCTTCATTTCTTCCAAACAAGGCTCCACCTTTTGTTGTAATAGCTCATTCACACATGATTATCTTGAAAATAGTTTGTTTGCCCATAAAAGACACTATATTTGTGGCATCAAGTAGATCTATACTCCCTTGAAACAAGGAATGCATTGAATTTAATTCAATAAGGAGTCTTTGATGATGATTAGCATTTCTTACAAGTATTTTCAATATAATTATTGAATAATGAGACCCTCCCTTATTTTCTTCCTAACAAGGGTCCACCTTTTGTTGGAATAGCTCATTTTCACTTAATGATCTTGAAAAATATCTTGTTTTCCCATTAAAGGCATTATATTTATGGCTACAAGCACATTTATACACCTTTCGAACTAGGAATGCTTTGAATTTAATCCAACAAGGAGTCTTTGATGATGACTAGCATTTCTTACAAGTATTTTTGGTATAATCACTAAATAATGAGACCGTCTCTCCATTTCTTCCTAACAAGGCTTCACCTTTTGTTGCAATAACTCATTCACTCTTAATTATCTTAAAAATATCCTATTTGCCCATAAAAGCACTATATTCATGGCAACAAGCACATTTATACTCCCTTGGAACATGGAATGCATTGAATTTCATTCAAGAAGGAGTCTTTGATGATGTCTAGCATTTCTTACAAGTATTTTTGGTATAAATACAGAATAAGGAGACCGTTTATCCTTTTCTTCTTAAGAAGCCTCTACATTTTGTTGCATTAACTCCTCCTTACTAAATCATCTTGAAATATCTTGTTTGCACACAAAAGGCAGTATATTCATGTCAATGAGCACATCTATAGTCCCCTGAAACTAGGAATGCATTAAATTTCATTCAACAAGGTATCTTTGATGATGACTAGTATTTTTTACAAGTATTTTCAGTATAATTATCTAATAATGAGACCTTCTCTTCATTTCTTCCTAACACGGCTTCACCTTTTGCTGTAATAGCTCATTCTCACTTAGTGATCTTGAAAATATCTTGTTTGCCTAAAAAAGGCACTAGATTCATGGAAACAAGTACGTCTATACTCCCTTAGAGCTAGGAATGTATTGAATTTCATTCAATAAGGAGTCTTTAATGATGATTCGCATTTCTTACAATAATTTTCGGTATAATTACTGATTAATGAGTCCCACTCTTTATTTCATCCTAACAAGGATCCCCCTTTTGTTGTAATGACTCATTTATAGTTGATCTTGAAAATAGCATGTTTGCCCATAAAGGTACTCTATTCATGGCATCAAGCACATCTATACTCCCTTGGAACAAGGAATGCATTGAATTTCATTTAAGAAGGAATTTATGATGATGACTAGCATTTCTTACCAATATTTTTGGTATAATTATTAAATAATCAAACCCTCTCTTTATTTCTTCCTAACAAAGCTCCACCTTTTGTTGTATTAGCTCATTCACACTTGATGATCTTGAAAATAGCTAATTTGCCCACAAAAGGCACTATATTCATGGAATTAAGCTCATCTATACTCCTTTAGAACTAGGAATGCATTGAATTTCATTCAACAAGGAGTCTTTGATGATAACTAGCATTTTTTAGAATTATTTTTGGTATAATTATGGAATAAGGAGACGACCTCTCCTTTTCTTCCTAACAAGCCTTCACCATTTATTGCAATAACTCATTTTCACTTAATCATCTTGAAAATATCTTGTTGGCCCTTAAAAGGCCTAATATTCATGGGAACAAGTACATTTATACTCCTTTGGAACTAGGAATTCATTAAATTTCATTCAACAAGGGGTCTTTGATGATGACAAGTATTTCTTACAAGTATTTTCAGTATTATTATTTAATAATTAGACCCTCTTTTCATTTTCTCATAACAAGGCTCCACCTTTTGTTCTAATAGCTCATTCTAACTTAATGATCTTGAAAATAGCTCGTTTGCCCACTAAAGGCACTATATTCATGGGAACAAGCACATCTTTACTCCCTAGGAACAAGGAATGTCACTTAACTCATTCTCACTTAATCATCTTGAAAATATCTTGTTTACCCATAAAAGGCACTATATTCATGGCAACAAGCACATTTATACTCCCTTAAAACTAGGAATCCATTGAATTTTATTCAACAAGAGGTCTTTGATGATGACTAGCATTTCTTACTAGTATTTTCAGTATAATTATTTAATAATGAGACACTTTCTTCCTAACAAGGTTCCATTATTTCTTCTAATAGCTCATTCACACTTAACGATCTTGAAAATAGCTTGTTTGCCCACAAAAGGCACTATATTCATGGCTACAAGCTCATCTATAGTGCCATGAAACTAGGAATGCAATAAATGTCATTTAACAAGGAGTCTTTGATGATGACTAGCATTTTTTACAAGTATTTTCAGTATAGTTATTGAATAATGAGACCCTCCCTTCATCTCTTCCTAGCAAGACTCCACCATTTGTTATAATAGCTCATTCACACTTAAAAATCTTGAAAATAGCTTATTTGCTCACAAAAGGTGCTATATTCATGGCTACAAGCACATATATAGTGCCATGAAACTAGGAATGTAATAAATGTCATTCAACAACGAGTCTTTGATGATGCTAGCATTTTTTACAAGTATTTTCGGTATAATTATTGAATAATGAGACCTTCCCTTCATCTCTTCCTAAGAAGGCTCCACCGTTTGTTGCAATAGCATATTCACACTTAATTATCGTGAAAATAGCCCATTTGCCCACAAAAAGCACTATATTCATGGCAACAAGCACATCTATAGTGCCTTAAAACTAGGAATGCATTAAATGTAATTCAACAATGAGTCTTTGATGATGACTAGCATTTCTTACAAGTATTTTTGGTATAATTATTGAATAATAAGACCTACCCTTCATTTCTTCCTAACAAGGCTCCACCTTTTGTTGTAATAGCTCATTCACACTCGATTATCTTGAGAATCGCTTGTTTGCCCACAAAAGGCACTATATTCATGGCATCAAGCACATCTATACTCCCTTGGAACTAGGAATGCCTTAAATTTCGTTTAACAAAGAGTCTTTGAGGATGACTAGCATTTCTTACAAGTATTTTTGGTATAATTATTGAACAATGAGACCCTCCCTTCATTTCTTCCTAACAAGGCTCCACCTTTTGTTGCAATAGCTCATTCACACTTAATTTTCTTGAAAATAAACTAATTTTCCACAAAAGGCATTACATTCATGGCAACAACCACATTTATAGTGCCTTGAAACTAGGAATGCATTGAATGTCATTCAACAAGGAGTCTTTGATAATGAGTAGCATTTCTTACAAGTATTTTTGTTAGAATTATTGAATAATGAGACCCTCCCTTCATTTCTTCCTAACAAGGCTCCATCTTTTGTTGTAATAGCTCATTCATACTTGATTATCTTCAAAATAGCTTGTTTGCCTACAAAAGGCACTATATTCATGGCATCAAGCTCATCTATACTCCCTGTCAACTAGGAATGCATTGAATTTCATTCAACAAGGAGTCTTTGATGATGACTAGCATTTCATACAAGTATTTTCGGTATAATTAAATAATAAGGAGACCGTCTCTCCTTTTCTTCTTAAGAAGCCTCCACCATTTGTTGCATTAACTCATTCTCACTTAATCATCTTGAAAATATCTTCTTTGCCCATAAAAGGCACTATATTCATGGCAACAAGCACATCTATACTCCCTTGAAACTAGGAATCCATTGAATTTAATTCAACAAGGGGTCATTGATGACGACTAGCATTTCTTACTGTTATTTTAAGTATAATTATTAGTAATGAGACACTCTCTTCATTTCTCCCTAACAAGGCTCCACCTTTATTGTAATTGCTCATTCTCATTTAATGATCATGAAAATAGCTTGTATGCCCACAAAAGGAACTATATTCATGGGAACAAGCACATCTATACTCCCTTGGACCAAGGAATGCATTGAATTTCATTCAACAAGGAGTCTTTGATGATGACAAGCATTTTTTTACAAGTATTTTCGGTATAATTATTGAATAATGAGACCCTCCCTTCATCTCTTCCTAACAAGGCTCTGCCGTTTGTTGCAATAGCTCATTCACACTTAATTATCTTGAAAATATCCCATTTGCCCACAAAAGGCACTATATTCATGGCAATAAGTACATCTATAGTGCCTTGAAACTAGGAATGCATTGATTGTCATTCAACCAGGAGTCTTTGATGATGACTAGCATAAGTATTGAACAATGAGACCCTCCCTTCATTTCTTCCTAACAAGACTCCACCTTTTGTTGTAATAGCTCATTTACACTTGATTATCTTGAAAATAGATTATTTGCCCACAAAAGGCACTATATTCATAGCATCAAGTTCATCTATACTCCCTTGGAACTAGGAATGCATTGAATTTCATTCAACAAGGAGTCTTTGATGATGTCTAGCATTTCATACAAGTATTTTCGGTATAATTACAAAATAAAGAGACCATCTCTCCTTTTCTTCTGAAGAAGCCTCCACCTTTTGTTGGATTTACTCATCCTCAATCATCTTGAAAATATCTTGTTTGCCCATAAAAGGCACTATATTCATGGCAACAAGCACATCTATACTCCTTTGAAACTAGGAATCCATGATGACTAGCATTTCTTACAAGTATTTTATGTGTAATTATTGAATAATGAGACCCACGCTTCATTTGTTCCTAATAAGGCTCTACCTTTTGTTGTAATAGCTCATTCACACTTGATGATCTTGAAAATAGCTTCTTTGCCCATAAAAGGCACTATATTCATGGCATCAAGCACATCTATACTCCCTCGGAACAAGAAATGCATTGAATTTAATTCAACAAGGTGTCTTTGATGATGACTAGCATTTCTTACAAGTTTTTTCAGTATAATTATTGAATAATGAGACCCTCCCTTCTTTTCTTCCTAACAAGGCTCCAACTTTTGTTGGAATAGCCCATTCACACTTGATTATCTTCATAATAGCTTGTTTGCCCATAAAAGGCATTATATTGATGTCATCAAGCACATCTATACTCCCTTGGAATTAGGAATGCATTGAAGTTCATTCAACATGGAGTCTTTGATGATGACTAAGATTTCTTACAAGTATTTTTGGTATAATTATTGAATAATGAGACCCTCCCTTCATTTCTTCCTAACAAGGCTTTACCATTTATTATGATAGCTCATTCATACTTAATGATCTTGAAAATAGTTTATTTGCCCACAAAAGGCATTATATTCAAGGCTATAAGCACATCTATACTCCCTCAAACTAGGAATGCTTTGAATTTCATCCAATAAGGAGTCTTTGATGATGACTAGCATTTCTTAGAAGCATTTCTTAACAAGCCTCTACCTTTTGTTTCATTTAACAAGGAGTCTTTAAAGATGACTTGCATTTCTAAAAAGCATTTTCAGTGTAATTGTTGACTAATGAGACCCTCTCCTTATTTGTTCCTAACAAGGCTCCACCTTTTGTTGTAATAGCTCATTCTCACTTAATAATTTTGAAAATATCTTGTTTGCCCACAAAAGGCACTATATTCATGGCAACAAGCACATCTAGAGTCCCTTCGAACTAGGAATGCATTGAATTTTATTCAACAAGGAGTCTTTGATGATAACTAACATTTCTTAAAGGTATTTTTGGTATAATTACTGAAAAATGAGACTGTCTTCTCATTTATTCCTAACAAGGCTGCACCTCTTGTTGGAATAGCTCATTCTCACTTAATGGTCTTGAAAATATCTTGTTTGCACAGAAAAGGCACTATATTCATGGCAACAAGCACACTTATACTCCCTTAGAACCAAGAATGCATTGAATTTCATTCAACAAGGAGTCTTTGATGATGACTAGCATTTCCTACAATTATTTTTGGTATAATTACTGAATAATGAGACCATCTCTCCATTTCTTCCTAACAAGGCTCCACCTTTTGTTGCAATAAATCATTGCCATTTAATTACCTTGGAAATAGCTTGTTTGCCCACAAAAGGCACTATATTCATGGCAACATGCACATTTATACTCCCTTGGAACCTGGAATACATTGAATTTCATTCAACAAGGAGTCTTTAACGATCACTATCATTTCTTACACATTTTTTTGGAATAATTATTGGATAACGAGACCCACCCTTCATTTCTTCCTAATGAGGCTCCATCGTTTGTTGTAATAGCTCATTCTCACATAATGATGTCAAAAATAGCTTGTGTGCCCACAAAAGGCACCATATTCATGGGAACAAGCACATCTATACTGCCTTGGAACAAGGAATGCATTGAATTTCATTTAATAAGGTGTCTTTGATGATGACGAGTATTTCTTACACATATTTTCAGTATAATTATTGAATAACAAGACCCTCTCCTTATTTCTTCCTAACAAGGCTCTACCCTTTGTTATAATAGCTCATTCTACCATAATGATCTTGGAAATATATTGTTTGTCCAAAAAGGGCACTATATTCATGGCAACAAGTACATCTATACTCCCTTGGAAGTAGGAATGCATTGAATTTCACTTAACAAAGGAGTCTTTAATGATGACTACCATTTCTTACAAATATTTTTGGTATTATTACTAAATGTTGTGTCCCTCTCTTTATTTCTTCCTAATAAGTCTACACCTTTTGTTGCAAAAACTCATTCACACTTAATGATCTTTAAAATAGCTTGTGTGCCCACAAAACGAACTATATTCATGGGAACAAGCATATCTATACCGCCTTGGAACAAGGAATGCATTGAATTTCATTCAATGGGGAGACTTTGATAATGACTAGCATTTCTTAGAAGTATTTTTGGTATAATTATTGAATAATGAGACCCTCTCCTCATTTCTTCCTAACAAGGCTCCACCTTTTGTTGGAATAGCTCATTCACAGTTAATGATCTTGAAAATAGGTTGTTTGCTCATAAAAGGCACTATATTCATGGCAACAAGCACATTTGTACTCCCTTGGAACTAGGAATGCGTTGAATTTCATTCAACAAGGAATCTTTGATGATGAATAGCATCTCTTACAAGTATTTTCAGTATAATTATTGCATAATGAGACCCTCTCCTCACTTCTTCCTAACAAGGCTCCACCTTTTGTTGTAATAGCTTATTCTCACCTAATGATATTGAAAATAGCTTCTTTGGCCACAAAAGGCATTATATTCATTGCAACAAGGACAACTATAGTCACTTGCAACTAGGAATGCATTGAATTTCATTCAATAAAGGAGTATTTAATGATGACGAGTATTTCTTACAAGTATTTTCAGTATTATTACTGAATAATGAGTCCCTCTCATTATTTCTTCCTAACAAGTCCACACCTTTTGTTGTAATAACTCATTCACACTTAATGATCTTTAAATAGCTTGTGTGCCCACAAAACAAACCATATTCATGGGACAAGCACATCTATACTGCCTTGGAACAAGGAATGCATTGAATTCCATTCAACAAGGAGACTTTGATAATGACTAGCATTTCTTAGAAGTATTTTCGGTATAATTATTGAATAATGAGACCCTCTCCTTATTTCTTCCTAACAAGGCTCCACCTTTTGTTGGAATAGCTCATTCTCCCTTAATGATCTTGAAAATAGCTTGTTTGCCCACTAAGGCACTATATTCATGGCAACAAGGGCATTTATACTCCCTTGGAATAAAGAATGCTTTGAATTCATTCGACAAGGAGACTTTGATAATGACTAGCATTTCTTACAAGTATTTTCAGTATAATTATTGAATAATGAAACTCTCTCCTTTTTTCTTCCTAACAAGGCTCCACCTTTTGTTGGAATAGCTCATTCATAGTTAATGATCTCAAAAATAGGTTGTTTGCCCATAAAAGGCACTATATTCATGGCAACAAGCACATCTATACTCCCTTGGAACTACGAATGTGTTGAATTTCATTCAACAAGGAGTCATTGATGATGACTAGCATCTCTTGCAAGTATTTTCAGTATAATTATTGCATAATGAGACCCTCTCCTCATTTCTTCCTAACAAGGCTCCACCTTTTGTTGTAATAGCTCATTCTCACTTAATGATATTGAAAATAGCTTCTTTGGCCACAAAAGGCATTATATTCATTGCAATAAGCACAACAATAGTCACTTGCAACTAGGAATGCATTGAATTTCATTCAACAAAGGAGTATTTAATGATGACGAGCAGTTCTTACAAGTATTTTTGGTATTATTACTGAATAATGAGTCCCTCTCTTTATTTCTTCCTAACAAGTCCACACCTTTTGTAACAATAACTCATTGACACTTAATAATCTTTAAAATAGCTTGTGTGTCCACAAAAGGCACCATATTCACGGGAACAAGCACATTTATACTCCCTTGGAACAAGGAATGCATTGAATTTCATTAAACAAGGAGTCTTTGATGATGACTAACATTTCTTACTAGTATTTTCAGTATAATTATTGAATAATGAGATTCTCTCTTTATTTCTTCCTAACAAGGCTCCACCTTTTGTCGCAATAACACATTCATACTTAATGATATTGAAAATAACTTGTCTGCCCATAAAAGACACTATATTCATGGGAACAAGCACATCAGTACTCCCTTGGATCTAGGAATACATTAATTTTACTTCAACAAGGACTCTTTGATGATGTCTAACATTTCTTACAAATATTTTTGGTATAATTATTGAATAATGAGACTGTTTCTCCATTTCTTCCTAACAAGGCTCCACCTTTTGTTGCAATAACTCCTTCACACTTAATGATCTTAAAAATAGCTTGTTTGCCCATAAAAGGCACAATATTTATGGCAACAAGCACATCTATACTCCCCTGGAACTTGGAATGCATTGAATTTCATTCAACAAGGAGTCTTTACTGGTGACTAGCATTTCTTACAAGTATTTTCAGTAAAATTGTTTAATAATGAGAGTCACTCCTCATTTCTTCCTAACAAGGCTCTAGCTTTTGTTGTAATAGCTCATTCTTACCTAATGATCTTGAAAATATCTTGTTTGTCCACAAAACACACTATATTTAAGGCAACAAGCACATCCATACTCCTTGGAACTAGGAATGCCTTGAATTTCATTCAACAAGGACTCTTTAATGATGACTAGCATTTCTTATAAGTATTTTTGGTATAATTACTGAATTACGAGACTGTCTCTCCATTGCTTCCTAACAAGGCTCCCTCTTTTGTTGCAATAACTCCTTCACACTTAATTATCTTCAAAATAGCATGTTTGCCCCCAAAAGGCACTATATTCATGGCAACGGGAACACCGATACTCCTTTCAAACTAGGAATGCATTGAATGTCATCCAAGAAGGACTTTTTGATGACAACTAGCATTTCTTACAAGTATTTTTGGTATAAATACTGAATAATGAGACCGTCTCTTTATTTCTTCCTAACAAGGCTCCACTTTTTGTTGTAATAATCATTCCCACTTAATTATCCTGGAAATAGCTTGTTTGCCCACAAAAGGCACTATATTCTTGGCAACAAGCACATCTATACTCCCTTGGAACCTAGAAAGCATTGAATTTCATTCAACAAGGAGTCTTTAACGATGACTATCATTTCTTACAAGTATTTTCGGTCTAATTACTGAATAATGAGACCTTCTCATTTCTTCCTAACAAGGCTCCACCTTTTGTTGGAATAGCTCAATCTCACTTAATTATCTTGAAAATAGCTCGTTTGCCCACAAAAGGCATTGTATTCGTGGTAACAAGCACATCTATACTCCATTGGAACTTGAAATACTTTAAATTTCATTCAACAAGGAGTCTTTAATGATGACTAGCATTTCCTACAAGTATTTTTAGTATAATTATTTAATAATGAGAGCCACCCTTCATTTCTTCCTAACACGACTCCAGTTTTTGTTATAATAGTTAATTCTTACTTAATGATCTTGAAAATATCTTGTTTGCCCATAAAAAGGCACTATATTCAAGGCAACAAGCACATCCATACTCCCTTAGAACTAAGAATGCATTGAATTTCTTTCAACAAGGAGTCATTAATGATGACTAGCATTTCTTACAAGTATTTTCGGTATAATTACTGAATAATGAGGTCATCTCTCCATTTCATCCTAACAATGCTCCCCCTTTTGTTGCAATAACTCATTCACACTTAATTATCTTGAAAATAGCATGTTTGCCCACAAAAGACACTATACTCATGGCAATAAGCATATCGATACTCCCTTCAAACTGAGAATGCATTGAATGTCATCCAACAAGGAGTCTTTGATGACGACTAGCATTTTTTTCAAGTATTTTTGGTATAATTGCTAGATAACGAGACCATCTCTCCATTTGTTCCTAACAAGGCTCCACCTTTTGTTGCAATAAGTCTTTCACACTTAATTTTCTTGAATATAGCTTGTTTGCCCATGAAAGGCATTATATTCAGGGCAACAAGCACATCTACACTCCCTTAGAACTAGGAATGCATTGAATTTCTTCCAACAAGGAGTCTTTGATGATGACAAGCATTTCTTACAAGTATTTTTGGTATAATTACTGAATAATGAGACCCTCTCCTCACTTCTTCCTAACAAGGCTCCACCTTTTGTTGGAATAGCCCATTCTCACACAATTATCTTAGAAATAGCTTGTTTGCCCACAAAAGGCACTATATTCATGGCAACAAGCAATTCTATTCTCCCTTGGAACTAGGAATTTATTGAATTTCATTCAAAAATGAGTCTTTGATGATGACTAGCATTTTTTACAAGTATTTTTAGTATAATTATTGAATAATGAGACCCTCTCTTCATTTCTTCTTAATAGGGCTCTACCTTTTATTGTAATAGCTCATTCTCACTTAATGATCTTGAAAATATCTTGTTTGCACACAGAAGGCAACATATTCAAGGCAACAAGCACATCCATACTCCTTTAGAGCTAGGATTGGAACTAGGAATGCATTGAATATCATTCAACAAGGAGTCTTTAATGATGACTAGCATTTCTTACAAGTATTTTTAGTATAATTATTTAATAATGAGAGCCACTCCTCATTTCTTCCTAACAAGGCTCCAGCTTTTGTTATAATAGATCATTCTCACTTAATGATCTTCAAAACATCTTGTATGCCTGAAAAGGCACTATATTCAAGGTAACAAGCACGTCCATACTCCCTTAGAACTAGGAATGCATTGGATTTCATTCAATAAAGAGTCTTTGATGATGCCTAAAATTTCTTACAAGTATTTTCATTATAATTACTAAATAAGGAGACCATATCTCCATTTCTTCCTAACAAGACTCCACCTTTTATTGCAATAACTCATTCACACTTAACTATCTTGAAAATAGCATGTTTTCCCATACAAGGAACTAGGAATGCATTGAATGTCATTCAATGCATTGAATGGCAACAAGCAAATTGATACTCCCTTTGAACTAGGAATGCATTGAATGTCATTCAACAAGGAGTCTCTGATGATGACTAGCATTTCTTTTAAGTATTTTTGGTATAATTACTGAATAATGAGACTGTCTTTTCATTTCTTCCTAATAAGGCTCCACCTTTTTCTGCAATAACTCATTCACAGTTCATTATCTTGAAAATACCTTATTTGCGCACGAAAGGCACTATATTCATGGCAACAAGCACATTTACACTCCCTTCGAACTAGGAATGCATTGAATTTCTTCCAATAAAGACACTTTGATGATGACTAGCATTTTTTACAAGTATTTTCAGTATAATTACTGAATAACGAGACTGTCTCCCCATTTCTTCCTAATAAGACTCCACCTTTTTTGCAATAAGTCATTGACACTTAATGATCTTGAAAATAGCTTGTTTGCCCACAAAAGTCACTATATTCATGGCATTAAGTACATCTGTTCTCCCTTCGAACAAGGAATGCATTGAATTTCATTCAACAGGGAATCATTGATGATGACTAGCATTTCTTACAAATATTTTAAGTATAATTATTGAATAATGAGACCGTCTCTCCATTTATCCCTAACAAGGCTCCACCTTTTGTTGCAATAACTCATTCACACACAATTATCTTGAAAATAACATGTTTGCCTACAAACGGTACTATATTCATGGCAACAAGCACATTTATCCTCCCTTGCAACTTGGAATGCATTGAATTTCATTCAATAAGCAATCTTTAATGATGACTAGCATTTCTTATAAGTATTTTTCGTACAATTACTAAATAATAAGTCTCTCTCCTTATTTCTTCCTAACAAGTCTACACCTTTTGTTGCAATAACTCATTCACACTAAATGATCTTCAAAATAGCTTGTGCACTAACAAAAGAAACCATATTCATGGGAACAAGCACATTTATACTCCCTTCGAACTACGAATGCATTAAATTTCATTCAACAGGGAGTCTTTGATAATGACTAGCATTTCTTACAAGTATTTTCGGTAAAATTTTTTAATAATGAGACTCTCTCCTCATTTCTTCCTAACAAGGCTCCAACTTTTGTTGTAATAGCCCATTCTCACTTAATGATCTAGAAAATATCTTGTTTGCCCACAAAAGGCACTATATTCAAGGGAACAAGCACATCAATACTCACTTGCAACTAGGAATGCATTGAATTTCATTCAGCAAGAAGTCTTTAATGATGACTAGCATTTCTTACAAGTATTTTTGGTATAATTATTGTATAACGAGACTGTCTCCCCATTTCTTCCTAACAAGACTCCACCTTTTGTTGCAATAACTCATTCACACTTAATTATCTTGAAAATAGCATGTTTGCCAACAAAAAGCACTATATTCATGGCAACAGGCACATCTATACCCCCTAGGAACTTGGAATGCATTGAATTTCATTCAACAAGAAGTCATTAATGATTACTAGCATTTCTTACAAGTATTTTTGCTATACTTACTGAATAATGAGTCCCTCTCTTTATTTCTTCCTAACTAGTCTACAACTTTTGTTGCAATAACTCATTCACACTTAATGATCTTGAAAATATCTTCTTTGCCCACAAAAGGCACTATATTCAAGGGAACAAGCACATCTATACTACCTTAGAACTATGAATGCATTGAATTTCATTCAACAAGGAGTCATTGATAATGACTATAATTTCTTACATGTATTTTCGGTATAATTATTGAATAATGAAACCCTCTCCCCATTTCTTCCTAACAAGGCTCCAATTTTAGTTGTAATAGCTCATTCACACTTAATGATCTAGAAAATAGCTTGTTTGCCCACAAAAGCCACTATATTCATGGCATTAAGTACATCTATACTCCCTTCAAACATGAAATGCATTAAATTTCATTCAACAAGAAGTCTTTGATGATGAATAACATTTCTTACAAGTATTTTCAGTGTAATTATTGAATAATGAGATCGTCTCTCCATTTGTTCCTAACCAAGCTCTACCTTTTGTTACAATAACTCATTCACACTTAATTATCTTGAAAATAGCATGTTTGCCCATAAAAGGCACGATATTCATGGCAACAAACACTTTTATACTCCCTTGGAACCTGGAATGCATTGAATTTCATTCAACAAGGAGTTTTTAACGATGATTACCATTTCTTACAAGTATTTTTAGTATAATTATTGAATAATGAGACCCACTCCCTATTTGTTCCCAACAAGGCTCCACCTTTTGTTATAATAGCTCATTCTCACTTAATGAACTTGAAAATATTTTGTTTGCCTATAAAAGGCACTCTATTCATGGCAACAAGCACATCTATACTCCCTTGGAACCTGGAATGTGTTGAATTTCATTCAACAAGAAGTCTTTAACGATGACTAGCATTTCTTACAAGTATCTTCAGTATTACTACTGAATAATGAGACCTATTCCTCATTTCTTCTTAACAAGGCTCCACCTTTTGTTGAAATAGCTCATTCCCACTTAATTATTTTAAAAATAGTTTGATTACCCACAAAGGGCACTATATTCATGGCAATAAGCTCATCTATACTCCCTTGGAACTTGGAATGCATTGAATTTCATTCAACAAGGAGTCTTTAATGATAACTAACATTTCTTACAAGTATTTTTGGTAGAAATACTGAATAATGAGACTGTTTCTCTATTTCTTCCTAACAAGACTCCACCTTTTGTTACAATAACTCATTCACACTTAATTATCTCGGAAATAGCTTGTTTCCCCACAAAAAGGCACTATATTCAAGGCAACAAGTACATCTATACTCCTTTGGAACTTGGAATGCATTGAATTTAATTCAAGGAGTCTGTAACGATGACTAGTATTTCTTACAAGTATTTTTAGTATAATGACTGAATAATGAGACCCTCTCTTTATTTCTTCCTAACAAGGCTTTACCTTTTGTTGAAATATCTCATTCTCACTTAATTATCTTAAAAATATCTTGTTTGCCCACAAAAGGCACTATGTTCATGGCAACAAGCACATCTATACTCCCTTAGAAGTAGGAATGCATTGAATTTCATTCAACAATGAGTCTTTGATGATGACTAGTATTTCTTACAAGTATTTTTGGTGTAATTATTGAATAATGAGACCCTCTCTTCATTTCTTCTTAACAATCATATGAACTCTAATTATATGTAAATGGAACCCAACACCAATGCTAGTATAGGATCATTATAACAAAGGCTAAGGGATTTGGAGTCCTGACCCAATGATTATAAATAACCAAGAACCAGAACTATAAGATTCAGATGCCACTCCTAACAACAACATTGAAGAAGATAAGTGTATTGAACCAACACACTCAAGTGTGAAAGTTCAGAATTAGTTCTCAAAGAACTAGAGAAAATAGCTCCATCCATTCATCTGCCCAATCCTCCCCTCCAACCACCCTTTTTATATGCTAACCCCCCAAAACCCTAGCTAATAAGATGGGCTTATTAAGGAAATTCATCCAACCCACTAAATAATAATAAAAACCCAGGAAAATAACCCATTTAAAAGCCCAAACATGGGCTCCCAAATCCAACTTCCTTCCCTAGGCCATGGTTCTCAAATTCCTCCACATATGACAAATTTGCGAGCCTTGGTGAAGCCTCCATCATCCTTAACTCATACCTAGCAACTTCCTGATAGTAAATGTCGCACAATAAGTTGTTGAGAGCGTCCTTTATTTTCTTTGACCTTGCCCTTGTCATTGGTCCTACAAGGTTTTGCAAAACATCAACTCGCTTGTTGATTTGAGCTGGTACAATATGGCTTCCATCATTACTGCTCTCCTCAAAATAATTTGTCCTCAAATCAGCACCTACATCATCAAAGAGAAAAGGAGAAAGGTCAGAAACATTAAATGTTACACTCACATTATACTTACCTGGCAAGTCAAGTTTATATGCATTATCGTCGACTCTTGCCATCACTTGAAAAGGACCATCTCCCTTTGGTTGTAACTTTGATATGCCTACGACCTTTTTTGGCTTATGTTTCATCTTGTTTGGTTTTTCTCTCAATGTTAAGCCTAGCTTTCTCATGAAGTTGCCTAACCACTTCACCCTTCTTTTTCGCATCTAAATTAACCCTATCTTGTATAGGCAATGGTACTAAATCCAAAGGAGATAATGGATTAAAAACATAAACAAGCTCGAAAGGAGAATAACCTGTGGCACTATGAACAACATGATTATAGGAAAACTCCACAAAAGGCAAACATTCTTCCCAGGTTCTAGAGTTCTTACCAATAATAGCACACAACAATGTACTAAGAGTTCAATTTACTACCTCAGTCTATCCATTGGTTTGCAGATGGTAAGTTGTAGAAAACAAGAACTTTGTTCCAAGCTTACCCCATAATGTTTTCTATAAACTGCTCAAAAATTTTGCATCACAATTTGATACAATACCCTTCGACACTTCATGTAGGCGAACAATCTCTCTAAAAAATAAGTCTACAACATGTGTGGCATCATTTGTTTTGGTGCAAGCAATGAAATGCGCCATCTTTAAAAACCTATCAACTACAACAAGAATACAATCTCGATCCTTCTTAGACCTAGGTAACCCAAGAATAAAATCCATAGAGATGTTGGTCCAAGGTTCACAAGGAATTTCTAAGGGCATATACTTATTATGGGGCAAAACCCTAGACTTAGCTTGTCTAGAGGTAATACACTTGGCACAAATACTTTCAACATCCCTTTTCATATGTGGCCAAAAGAAATGTTCATTTAAAACATCAAAAGTCTTTTGAATGCCAAAGTGTCCCATTAAACCACCCCCATGAGTTTCTTTCACAAGTAATGCTCTCATAGACCCTTGAGGAATACAAAACTTATTTACTCTAAACAAATACCCCTCATGTCTATAGAACTTACCAAAGGTAGCTTTCTCACATGCAGCATCTATGTTACTAAAGTCAGCATCATTAGCATACAAATCAATAATGTGCTGAAACCCCATCAACTTAACACCCAAAGTGCTAATCAATGTGTACCTACGTGACAATGCATTAGCAACAACATTTTCCTTACCTAATTTGTATTGAATTACATAAGGAAAAGTTTCAATAAATTCAACCCATTTTGCATGTCTCCTGTTCAACTTACCTTGCCCCTTCAAGTATTTTAAAGACTCATGATCAGTATGAATTACAAACTCCTTGGGCCGAAGGTAATGCTGCCACGTTTCTAAAGTCCTAACAAGTGCATACATTTCTTTATCATAAGTTGGATAATTCAATGTTGCCCCACTCAACTTCTCACTAAAGAATGCAATAGGTCATTTTTCTTGCATGAGAACTCCTTGAATCCCAATGCTTGATGCATCACATTCAATTTCAAAGATCTTAGAAAAATTAGGCAAAGCAAGAAGTGGTGCATTACCCAACTTAGTCTTAAGCAAATCAAAGGCATCTTGTTGTTCCTTACTCCACTTGAAACCCATACTCTTTTTAATCACCTCACTCAATGTTGTAGCTATGGTACTAAAATCCTTAATGAACCTCCTATAAAAGCTAACCAAACCATGGAAACTCCTCACATCACTCACACTCTTAGGTGTAGGCCATTCTTGAATTGCCTTAATCTTCTCTTTATCAACCTCTATGCCATGAGCAGACATAACATAACCCAAGAAAATAACATGATCCTTGAAAAAATCGCATTTTTTCACGTTGGCATATAATTTCTCTTTCCTTAAAACATCAAGCACACAATACAAATGTTCAACATGCTCTTCTAAATTCCTACTATATACTAATATGTCATCAAAATAAGCCATAACAAACTTTCCTAAGAAAGGTCTCAAAACATGATTCATTTATCTCAAAAAAGTACTAGGTGCATTAGTCAAACCAAAGGGCATAACTAACCATTCATACAAACCATGTTTGGTCTTGAATGCAGTTTTCTATTCATCTCCTTCCCTCATCCTAATTTGATGATACCTATTCTTAAGGTCAATTTTAGAGAAGTAACACGCACCATGTAATTTATCTAGCATATCATCAAGCCTAGGTATAGGATGTCGATACTTAATTGTTATTTTGTTGATAACTCTACAATCGACACATATCCTCCAAAATCTATCTTTCTTTGGCACAAGCAACACTGGCACTGCACATGGACTCATGCTCTCCCTTACATGTCCCTTCTTCATCAACTCATTAACTTGCCTCTGAAGCTCTTTTGTTTCCTCAGGATTACTTCTATACACTGGCTTATTGGGAATGGGAGCCCCAGGAATAAGATCAATATGGTGTTCAATCCTTCTCCTTGGTGGTAAACCATGTGGGATCTCCTCAAAGAATACATCATTATAATCCTACAACAAAGATGAAATAACACTAGGCAAAGATGAATCAAGGTCAGTGTTAGAGAAATAAGAATCCTTGTAAAGGATCAAGATTATTTGTTGCCTCGCTTAGAAGGCAACCCTAACATCTGCTCCTTTTGCAAACACACTCACTTGTTTTCTTTCATCTTCACTCTTGTGAACCTGACCACCCTTGTACTTAGCACTCTCACATGCGTTTACCTTCTTTTTCTCTCCTTCACTTTCTTTTCTCTTGACTCTCCCTTTCTTTTCACTCCTCCTCTTTTGCTCACTTTCATAAAGTCTCACTTAGTCTTCATACATCTGTTTTGGAGTCAATGGAGCAAGTGTAAATGATTTTCCATCCATGATGAAAGAATAGCAGTTCTTGAAACCATCATGCAAAAATTTTCTATCAAATTGCCAAGGATGGCCCAATAACAAATGCCCGGCCTGCATAGGTACAACATCACAAAACAACTCGTCCTTACATTTGCCAATGGAAAATGGAACCACAACTTGTTTAGTCACTTTCACCACTCCACTGTCATTCAACCATTGCAAATTATATGGTCTAGGATGTTTGGTTGTAGGCAAGTCCAATTTTTCCACCAAATATGTACTTGCTACATTAGTGCAACTACCTTTATCGATGATCAAGCAATAGAGTCTATCTTGAACTAAACATCAAGTATGGAAAATATTTTCCCACTGCATCTCAACATCATCCTCCTCCTTAACCTGCATACTAAGGGCTCTCCTTCCTACTAAAAGCCACCATGCTCTGGATACTCTATCTCTTCATCAACATTACTAGCATCCTCTAGTGGTGGCATTTGGTCTTCATCACTAGGATCACTGCCAAACAAATAGTCACCATTCTCCTTAAGGTATATTGTTATCTTGTTAGGACATTGTGAAGCCACATGACCCTTACCCAGATATCTAAAGCATTTGATGTCTCTAGTTTTTCCTTGGGTGCCCTTAAGTTTTTCTTCAAATTTGCCCCTCTCCATGCTGCCCCCACTAGTCTGGGGTCTATGTGAATTGGTTTTAAGCTTAGAAGTCATCTTCTTTTCCTTCTTCCCCCAGTTTGACTTCCAAAAAGATGAACCTAAGTTCTGATTATATCTAGAAGTGCTCCTTCCCTTAAGTTGCCTTTCAACTTTCATGGCAATGTGTACCATGTCTTTAAGCTTTAAATAGTGTTATAGTTCTACCACATCAGCTATGCTTTTATTCAACCCTTAGAGGAACTTAACCATGATTGCCTCCCTATCCTCCAATACATTTGCCCTAACCATAACAATTTCCATCTCCTTATGGTACTCTTCCACACTCTTGGAACCTTGCATAAGGCTCTGCAACTTGTTATATAAATCCCTATAATAAGAGCTAGGAACAAATCTCCTTCCCATCACAGTCTTCAAATCATTCCAAGTTTCTACAATTCTCTCAAAATTTCTTCTCCTGGTGGTAACTTGTTGGTCCCACCATACGACAGCATAATCAGTGAACTCTGCCACAGCTAACTTCACTTTCTTCTCCTTAGAGAAGTTATGGCACTCATATATTAATTCTACTATTCGTTCTCAATCCAAATAGACATCAGGGTCAGCTTTCCCTTGGAAAGAAGGTATTTTCATTTTAATACTACTTAGATTTTTGTCTACTCTTTCCTCCACTCTATTTCTATTATCCCAACCTTCATTGTATCTATCATAAACATTTTCATTGCCTCTTACTCCCCTACCATTCCAATTACCACGTCCTCCTCTAAATCCACCTCTGAAGTTTCTACTAGCATTATCACTATCATCATAATAATCATCACCATCTTCACCAAAGTCATGTTCAAATAACTCCTTCATGACCCTCCCAGTTAGCCTCTTAGGATTGACACTCAATTCCCCGTCTATTTTATCCATCCTGTCTTGAACTTCCCAAAACATTTGGTCAATCTTATCAAACTTTTGCTATAAGGATTTCATAAGCAACTTGAAATCTAGAACAACTACTTCCTCCTTTCCATGTGGGAAATTGCCTTCTTTAGCATTAAACATTGTATATGTAAGATTGTTAGTAAATAATGAATATACCTCACAAAATTCACTCCCTTGCATGTTTGCTCTCCACTTAACTATAATAGTCTTTAACTCTTGTGTTTCACACAATGAATTGCAAGACTCTAAGAGCTCTTTCAATAGTTCCAAGCAAACTAAATTCGGAACAAACAAAACTTGACTATATCAATCCTAGACCTACCTCTTCAGAGAAGTGACACGATCAAGAAGATGGGCAATAAAGCAAACAAAATGAAAAGGAATTCAATGATATGAGTAGTGCAATCAGACAACAATCAATTATCAAATATAATTAAGTAAATGACCAATTGAGCAATGAAATTGTTTTTTTTTTTTTTGGTTAACTAATGGGTATTTGTAGAGAAGGAATAAATAGCAGAAAGATGAATTTTTTTCCTCATTTCTTTTTTTTTTTCCTTTTTGGTTATTCAACCAACAATGAAGGATACATGAAAGAGATGATAACAAAAGTATAACTAACCTAAGTTAGAAAGATGGCTCTGATACCAAATGATAAGAACTCCGATTTTTTGTAAATGGAACCCAACACCAATGTCGGTATAGGATTGTTCTAACAAAGGTTAAGGGATTTTGGAGTTCTCACCCAATAATTATAAACAACCAAGAACTAGAACTATAAGATTCAGACGCCACTCCCAACAACAAAAACATTGAAGAAGATAAGTCTATTGAACCAACACACTCAAGTATGAAAGTTTAGAATTGGTTCTCAAAGAACTAGAGAAAATAGCTCATACACAAATCATCTATCGTCCTCCCCTCTAGCCACCCTTTTTGTATGTTAACCCAACAAAGACCCTAGCTAATAAGATGGGCTTATTAAGGAAATTCGTCCAATCCACTAAATAATAATAAAAACCCATGAAAATAACCCATTTAAACGCCCAAACATGGGCTCCCAAATCCAACTTCCTTCCCAAGGTCATGGTTTTCAAATTCCTCCATAGATGACACATTCGTAAGCCTTGGTGAAGCCTCCATCATCCTTAACTCCTACCTATTAATTTCTTGATAGTAAATGTCACACAATAAGTTATTGAGAGCTTCCTTTATTTTTTTGACCTTGCCCTTGTCTTTGGCCCTCCGTTGTTTTGCAAAGCATCAACTCCCTTGTTGATTTGAGCTGGTACAATATGGCTTCCATCACCTTGGAGAAGGGAATGCCTTTAATTTCATTCAACATTAAGTCTTTGATGATGACTAGCATTTCCTACAAGTATTTTTGGTATAATTATTGAATAATGAGACCCTTTCTTCAAATCTTCCTAACAAGCCTCCTCCTTTTGATCTAATAGCCCATTCACACTTGATGACCTTTAAAATAGCTTGTTTGCCCTCAAGAGATACTATATTCTTGGAAACAAGCACATTTATACTCCTTTGGAACTCCGAATGTGTGGAATTTCATTTAACGAGGAGTCTTTGATGATGACTAGCATTTCTTAAAATAATTTTTGGAATAATTATTGAATAATGAGACCCTCTCTTCAATTCTTTCTAACAAGGCTCCTCCTTTTGTTGTAATAGCTCATTCATACTTAATGATCTGGTAAATAGCTTGTTTGCCAATAAAAGACACGATATTCACGACAACAAGTACATCTATACTCCTTTGGAACTCGAAATGCATGAAATTTCATTCAACGAGGAGTCTTTAATGATGACTAGCATTTCTTACAATAATTTTTGGAATAAGTACTGAATAATGAGACCCTCTCTTCAATTCTTCCTAACAAGGCTCCTCCTTTTGTTGTAATAGCTCATTCACACTTAATGATCTGAAAAATAGCTTGTTTGTCGATAAAAGACATGATATTCATGGCAACAAGCACATCTACACTCCTTTGGAACTCGGAATGCGTGGAATTTCATTCAATAAGGAGTCTTTAATGATGATTAGCATTTCATACAGGTATCTTTGGTATAATTGTTGAATAATGAAACCCTCTCTTGAATTCTTCCTAACAAGGCTCCTTCTTTTGTAGTAATAGCATATTCACACTTAATGATCTTTAAAAGAGCTTGTTTGCCCACAAAAGACACTATATTCTTGTCAACAAACACATCTATACTCCCTAGGAACTTGGAATGCCTTGAATTTCATTCAACAAGGAGTCTTTGATAATGACTAGCATTTCTTACAAGTATTTTCAGTATGATTGTTGAATGATGAGACTCTCTCTTCAATTCTTCCTAATAAGGCTCCTCCTTTTGTCATAATAGCATATTCACACTTAATGAACTTTAAAATAGCTTGTTTTCCCACAAAAGACACTATATTTTTGGCAACAAGCACATCTATACCCCCTAGGAACTCGGAATGCATGGAATTTCATTCAACAAGGAGTCTTTGATGATGACTAGTATTTCTGACAAGTATTTTCGGTATGATTGTTAAATAATGCAACCCTCTCTTCAATTCTTCCTAACACGGCTCCTCCTTTTGTTGTACTATCATATTCACACTTAATGATCTTTAAAACAGCTTGTTTGCCCAAAAAACACACCATATTCATGAGAACCAACACATCTAAAATCCCTTGGTAGAGGGAATGCCCCAAATTTTATTAAACAAGTAGTCTTTGATGATTACTAGCATTTCTTCCAAGTATTTTCAGTGTAGTTATTAAATAATGAGACCCTCTCTTTAATTCTTGCTAACAAGGCTCCTCCTTTTGTTGTAATAGCTAATTCCCACTTTATGATCTTTAAAATAGCTTGTTTGCTCATAAAAGGCACCATATTCATAAGAACCAGCACATCTATACTCCCTCAGAAGAGGGAATTCCTTGAATTTCGTTCAACATTATGTCTTTGATGAAGACTAGCATTTCTTACAAATATTTTCAATATAATTATTGAATAATGAGATCCTATTTTCAATACTTCCTCACAAGGCTTCTTCTTTTGTTGGAATAGCTCATTCACACCTAATGATCTTTAAATAGTTTTTTTGTCTACAAAAGACACTAGACTCTTAGCAATAAACACATCTATACTCCCTTAGAACTCAGAATGTGTGGAATTTCATTCAACCAAGAGTCTTTGATGATAAATAGCATTTCTTACAAGTATTTTTGGTATAATTGTTGAAAAATGAGACCCTCTCTTCATTTCTTCCTAAAAAGGCTCTACCTTTTGTTGTAATCTCTCATACACATTTAATGATTTTGAAAATAGCTTGTTTTCCCACAAAAGGCACCATGCTCATGGGAGCAAGCACATTTATACTCCCTTGGAACAAGGAATGCCTTGAATTTCATTCAACAAGGGGTCTTTGATGATGACTAGCCTTTCTTTTAAGTATCTTTAGTATCATTATTGAATAATGACACCCTCTATTCAATTCTTCATAACAAGGCTCCTCCTTTTGTTGTAATAGCTCATTCACACTTAATGATTTGGAAAATAGCTTGTTTGCCCATAAAAGACATGACATTCATGGCAACAAGCACATCTATACTCCCTTCGAACTCGGAATGAGTGAAATTTCATTCAACAAGGAGTCTTTAATGATGACTAGCATTTCTTACAAGTTTTTTCAGAATAATTATTCAATAATGAGACCCTCTCTTCAATTCTTCCTAACAAGACTCCTTTTTTTTGTAATGGCATATTCACACTTAATGATCTTTATAATAGCTTCTTTGCCCACAAAAGACATTATATTCTTGTCAACAAGCACATCTATACTCCCTTGGAACTTGGAATGCATCAAATTTCTTTCAATCAGGAGTCTTTGATGATGACTAGGATTTCTTACAAGTATTTTTGGTATAATTATTAAATAATAAGAGCCTCTCTTTAATTCTTCCTAACAAGGCTCCTCCTTTTGTTGTAATAGCATATTCACACTTAGTAGTCTTTAAAAGAGCTTGTTTGCCCACAAAAGACACTATATTCTTGTCAACAAGCACATCCATACTCCCTAGGAACTCAGAATTCCTTGAATTTCATTCAACAAGGATTCTTTGATGATGACTAGTATTTCTTAAAAGTGCTTCTGGTATGATTGTTGAATAATGAGAGCCTCTCTTCAATTCTTCCTAACAAGGCTCCTCCTTTTGTTGTAATAGCATATTCACACTTAATGATCTTTAAAATAGCTTGTTTGCCCACAAAAGACACTATATTCTTGGCAACAAGCACATCTATACTCCCTAAGAACTCGAAATGCATGGAATTTCATTCAATAAGGAGTGTTTGGTGATGACTAGTATTTCTTGCAAGTATTTTCGGTATGATTGTTGAATAATGAGACCCTCTCCTCAATTCTTCCTAACATGGCTCCTCCTTTTGTTGCAATAGCATATTCACACTTGATGATCTTTAAAATAGCTTGTTTGCCCACAAAAGACATTATATTCTTGGCAACAAGCACATTTATACTCCCTCGGAACTCGAAATGCCTTGAATTTCATTCAACAAGGAGTCTTCGATGATGACTATGATTTGCTACAAGTATTTTCGACATGATTGTTGAATAATGAGTCCCTCTCTTCATTTCTTCGTAACAAGGCTGCACTTTTTGTTGTAATAGCTCATACACACTTAATGATCTTGAAAATAGCTTGTTTGAACACAAAAGGTACCATACTCATGGGAGCAAGCACATCTATACTCCCTTGGAACAAGGAATGTCTTGAATTTCATTCAATAAGGAGTCTTTGATGATGACTAGCATTTCTTACAGGTATTTTTAGCATAATTATTGAACAATGAGACCCTCTCTTCAATTCTTCCTAACAAGGCTCCTCCTTTTGTTGTAATAGCCAATTCACACTGAATAATCTTTAAAATAGCTTGTTTGCCCACAAACGACACTATATTATTTGCAACACGTACATCTATACTCCCTAGGAAATCCGAATGCATTGAATTTCATTCAACAAACAGTGTTTGATGATGACTAGCATTTCTTACCAGTATTTTCGGTATAATTGTTGAATAATGAGACCCTCTCTTCATTTCTACCTAACAAGGCTCCTCCTTTTGTTGTGATTGCCAAATCACACTTAATGATCTTTAAATTAGCTTGTTTACCCACAAAGGGCACCATTCAAGAGAACCAGCTCATCTATACTCCTATGGAAGAGGGAATTCCTTGAATTACATTCTACAAGGAGGCCTTGGTGATGACTAGCATTTCTTACAAGTATTTTTGGTATAATTATTGAATAATGAGACCCTCTCTTCAATTCTTCCTAACAAGGCTCCTTGTTTTGTTGTAATAGCAAATTCACACTTAATGATCTTTAAAATAGCTTGTTTGCCCACAAAAGACACTATATTCTTGTCAACAAGCATATCTATACTCCATTGGAACTAAGAATGCAATGAATTTCATTCAACAAGCAGTGTTTGACGATGACTCGCATTTCTCACAAGTATTTTTGATATAATTGTTGAATAAAGAGACCATCTCTTCATTTCTTCCTAACAAGGTTGCACCTTTTGTTGTAATAGCTCATACACAATGATCTTGAAAATAGCTTGTTTGCCCACAAAAGGCACCATACTCATAGGAGCAAGCACATCTATACTCCCTTGGAACAAGGAATGCATTAAATTTCATTCAATAAGGAGTCTTTGATGATGACTAGCATTTCTTACAGGTATTTTCAATATCATTATTGAATAATCACACCCTCTCTTCAATTCTTCCAAACAAGGATCCTCCTTTTGTTTTAATAGCTCATTCACGATTAATGATCCAGAAAATAGCTTGTTTGCCCATAAAAAACACTATATTCTTGGCAACAAGCACATCTATACTCCCTTGGAACTTGCAATGCGTGTAATTTCATTCAACTAGGAGTCTTTGATGACGACTAGCATTTCCTATAAGTCTTTTCGGTATAATTATTGAATAATGAGACCCTCTCTTCAATTCTTCCTAATAAGGCTCCTTGTTTTGTTATAATAACTGATTCACACTTAATGATCTTTAAAATAGCTTTTTTGTCCACAAAAGACACTATAATCTTTGCAACAAGCACATCTATACTCCCTTGGAACTTGGAATGCGTGGAATTTTATTCAACCAGGAGTCTTTGATGATAAATAGCATTTCTTACAAGTACTTTCGGTATGATTGTTGAATAATGAGACCCTCTCTTCATTTCTTCCTAATAGGGCTCTTCCTTTTGTTGTGATAGCTCATACACACTTAATGATCTTAAAAATAGATTGTTTGCCCACAAAAGGCACCATACTTATGGGAGCAAGCACATCTATACTCCCTTGGAACAAGGAATGCCTTGAATTTCATTCAACAAGGAGTCTTTGATGATGACTAGCATTTCTTACAAGTATTTTTGGTATCATTATTAAATGATGGTACCCTCTCGTCAATTCTTCCTAACAAGGCTCCTCCTTTTGTTGTAATAGCATATTTGCATTTAATGATCTTTAAAATAGCTTGTTTACCCATAAAAGACATTATATTCTTGTCAACAAGCACATCTATACTCCTTTGGAATGAGGAATGCGTGGAATTTCATTCAATCAGGAGTCTTTGATGATGACTAGCATTTCTTACAAGTATTTTTGGTATAATTATTATATAATAAGAGCCACCTTTCAATTTTTCCTAACAAGGCTCCTTTTTTTGCTGTAATAGCATATTCACACTTAATGATCTTTAAGAGAGCTTGTTTGCCCATAAAAGACACTATATTCTTGTCAACAAGCACATCTATACTCCCTAGGAACTCAGAATGCCTTGAATTTCATTCAACAAGGAGTCTTTTATGATGACTAGTATTTTTTACAAGTATTTTTGGTATGATTGTTGAATAATGAGAACCTCTCTTCAATTCTTCTTAACAAGGCTCCTTTTTTTGCTGTAATAGCATATTCACACTTAATGATCTTTAAGAGAGCTTGTTTGCCCACAAAAGACACTATATTCTTGTCAACAAGCACATCTATACTCCCTAGGAACTTGGAATGCCTTGAATTTCATTCAACAAGGAGTCTTTTATGATGACTAGTATTTTTTACAAGTATTTTTGGTATGATTGTTGAATAATGAGAACCTCTCTTCAATTCTTCTTAACAAGGCTCCTTTTTTTGCTGTAATAGCATATTCACACTTAATGATCTTTAAGAGAGCTTGTTTGCCCACAAAAGACACTATATTCTTGTCAACAAGCACATCTATACTCCCTAGGAACTTGGAATGCCTTGAATTTCATTCAACAAGGAGTCTTTTATGATGACTAGTAATTTTTACAAGTATTTTTGGTATGATTGTTGAATAATGAGACCCTCTCTTCAATTCTTCCTAACAAGGCTCCTCCTTTTGTTGTAATAGCATATTTATACTTAATGATGTTTAAAATAGCCTTTTTGCCCACAAAAGACATTATATTCTTGTCAACAAGCACATCTATACTCCCTTGGAACTCAGAATGCGTGGAATTTCATTCAATCAAGAGTTTTTTGATGATGACTAGCATTTCTTACAAGTATTTTTGGTATCATTATTAAATAATGAGAGCCTCTCTTCAATTCTTCCTAACAAGGCTCCTCCTTTTGCGGTAATAGCATATTCACACTTAATGATCTTTAAGAGAGCTTGTTTGCCCACAAAAGACACTATAATCTTGTCAACAAGCATATCTATACTCCCTAGGAACTTGCAATGCCTTGAATTTCATTCAACAAGGAGTCTTTGATGATGACTAATAATTTTTAGAAGTATTTCTGGTATGATTGTTGAATAATGAGACCTTCTCTCCAAATCTTCCCAACAAGGCTCCTCCTTTTGTTACAATAGCATATTCACACCTAATGATCTTTAAAATAGCTTGTATGCCCACAAAAGACATTATATTCTTGTCAACAAGAACATCTATACTACCTTAGAACTCGGAATGCGTGGAATTTCATTCAACAAATATTTTTGGTATAATTATTAAATAGTAAGACCCTCTCTTCAATTGTTCTTAACAAGGCTCCTCCTTTTGTTATAATAGCTAATGCATACTTAATGATCTTTAAAATCGCTTGTTTGCCCACAAAAGGCACCATATTCATAAGAACCAGCACATCTATACTCCCTCGGAAGAAGGAATGCCTTAAATTTCGTTCAACATTGTGTCTTTGAAGATGACTAGTATTTCTTACAAGTATTTTCAATATAATTATTGAATAATGAGACCCTCTTTTCAATACTTCCTAACAAGGCTCCTCCTTTTGTTGGAATAACTCATTCATAATTAATGATCTTTAAAATAGCTTTTTTGTCCACAAAAGACCCTATACTTTTGGCAACAAGCACATATTCATGGACCCTCTCTTTATTGATGAATACTGAGACCCTCTCTTTATTTCTACCAAACGAGACTCCTCCGTATGTTATGATAGCTCATTCATACTTAATGATCTCGAAAATAGCTTGTTTGCCCTCAAAAGGCACCATATTCATGAGAATGAGCACATCTATACTCGCTTTGAAGAGGGAATACCTTGAATTTCATTCAACAATCAGTCTTTGATGATGACTAACTTTTCTTACAAGTATTTTCACTATAATTGTTTAATACTGAGACCCTCTCTTCATTTATTCCAAACAAGGCTCCTCCGTCCGTATGTTGTAATAGCTTATCCACACTTAATGTTCTTGAAAATAGCTTGTTTGCCCTCAAAAGGCACCATATTCATGAGAACTAGCACATCTATACTCCCTTGGATGGAGGAATGCCTTCAATTTCATTCAACAATGAGTTTTTGATGATGACAACCATTTCTTACAAGTATTTTTGGGATAATTATTGTATAATGAGACCCTCTCTTCAATTCTTCCTAACAAGGCTCCTCCCTTTCTTGTAATTGCTAATTTACACTTAAAGATCTTTAAACTAGCCTGTTTGCCCATAAAAGGCACCATATTCATGAGAACTAGCACATCTATACTCCCTTGGAAGGGGGAATGCCTTGAATTTAATTCAATAATGAGTCTTTGATGATGACTACCATTTCTTACAAATATTTTCTTGATAATTATTGAATAATGAGACTCTCTCTTCAATTCTTCCTAACAAGGCTCCTCCCTTTGTTGTGATTGCTAATTCACACTCAAAGATCCTTAAAATAGCCTGTTTGCCCACAAAAGCGACCATATTCTTGAGAACCAGCACATCTATACTCCCTTGGAAGCGTGAATGCCTCAAATTTCATTCATCAATGAGCCTTTGATGATGACTACCATTTCTTACAAGTATTTTCTGTACAATTATTGAATAATCACATCCTCTCTTCAATTCTTCGTAACAAGGCTCCTCCCTTTGTTGTAATATCTAATTCAGACATAAAGATATTTAAAATAGCTCATTTGCCTGCAAAAGGCACCATATTCATGAGAACCAGCAAATCTATGCTCCCTTGGAAAGGGGAATGCCTTGAATTTCATTCAACATTGAGTCTTTGATGATGACTAGCATTTCATACAAGTATTTTCGGTAAAATTATTGAATAATCAGACCCTTTCTTCAATTCTTCATAACATGGTTCCTCCCGTTGTTGTATTTGCTAATTCTCACATAAAGATCTTTAAAATAGCTTATTTGTCCACAAAAAACACCATATTCATGAGAACCAGCAAATCTATACTCCCTTGGAAGCGGGAATGCCTTGAATTTCATTCAACAATCAGTCTTTGATGATGACTAGCATTTCTTACAAGTATTTTTGCTATAATTGTTGAATACTGAGACCCTCTCTTTAATTCTTCGTAACAAGGCTCCTCCCTTTGTTGTAATAACTAATTCACACTTAATGATCCTGAAAATACCTTGTTTGCCCACAAAAGGCACCATATTCATGAGAACCAGTACATCTATACTCCCTTGGAGGAGGGAATGCCTTGAATTTCATTCATCAATGAGTCTTTGCTGATGACTAGCATTTCTTACAAGTATTTTCGGTATAATTATTGAGTAATCTGAACCTCTATTCAATTCTTCATAACAAGGCTCCTCCCTTTGTTGTAATTGCTAATTCACAAATAAAGATCTTTAAAATAGCTTGTTTGCCCACAAAAGGCACCAATTCATGAGAACCAGCCCATCTATACTCCCTTGGAAGAGGGAATGCTTTGAATTTCATTCAACAATGAGTCTTTGATGGTGACTAGCATTTCTTACATGTATTTTCAGTATAATTGTTGAATAACGAGAACTTCTCTTCAGTTCTTCCTAACAAGGCTCCTACCATTGCTGCAATTGCAAATTCACACTTAAAGATCTTTAAAATAGCTTGTTTGCCCTCAAAAGGCACCATATTAATGAGAACCAGCACATCTATACTCCCTTGGAAGGGGGAATGCCTTGAATTTCATTCAACAATGAGTCTTTGATGGTGACTACCATTTGTTACAAGTATTTTTGGGATAATTATTGAATAATGTCTCCCTCTCTTCAATTCTTCCTAACAAGACTCCTCCTTTTGTTGTAATGGCTCTTTCACACTTAATGATCATGAAAATAGCTTGTTTGCCCCCAAAAGGCACCATATTATATGCTCCCTTGGAAGAGGGAATGCCTTGAATTACTTTCAACAATGAGTGTTTGATGATGACCAGCATTTCTTACAAGTATTTCCGGTATAATTATTGGATAATCAGACCCTCACATCAATTCTTCGTAACTAGGCTCCTCCCTTTGTTCTAATTGCAAATTCACACATAAAGATCTTTAAAATGGCTTGTTTGCCCACAAAAGACACCATATTCATGAGAACTAGCACATCTATACTCCCTTAGAAGAGTGAATGCCTTGAATTTCATCCAACAAAGAGTCTTTGATGGTGACTAGCATTTCTTACAGGTATTTTCGGTATAATTGTTGAATAAGGAGTCCCTCTCTTCAACTCGTCCTAACAACGCTCCTACATTTGCTGTAATTGCTAATTTACACTTAATGATCTTTAAAATAGCTTGTTTGCCCACAAAAGGCACCATATTCATGAGAACCAGTACATCTATGCACCCTTGGAAGAGGGAATGGCATGAATTTCGTTCAACAATGAGTCTTTGATGATAACTACCATTTCTTACAAGTATTTTCGGGATAGTTATTGAATAATGAGACCCTGTCTTCAATTTTTCCTAACAAGGCTTTTACTTTTCATGTAACTGCTCATTCACACTTAATGATCATGAAAATAGCTTGTTTGCCCACAAAAGGCACCATATTCATGAGAACCAGCACATCTATGCTCCCTTGGAAGAGGGAATGCCTTGAATTTCTTTCAACAATGAGTGTTTGATGATGACAAGCATTTCTTACAAGTATTTTTGGTATAATTATTGGATAATCAGACCCTCACATCAATTCTTTGTAAATAGGCTCCTCCCTTTCTTCTAATTGCAAATTCACACAAAGATCTTTAAAATAGCTTGTTTGCCCACAAAAGGCACCATATTCATGAGAACCAGCACATCTATACTCCCTTGGAAGGGGGAATGCCTTGAATTTCATTCAACAATGAGTCTTTGATGATGATTACCATGTCTTACAAGTAGTTTCGGGATAATTATTGAACAATCAGACCCATTCTTCAATTCTTCCTAACAACCCTTCTCCTTTTGTTGTAATAGCTCATTCACACTTAATCATCATGAAAATAGCTTGTTTGCCCACAAAAGGCACCATATTTATGAGAACCAGCACATCTATACTCCCTTCGATGGGGAAATGCCTTGAATTACTTTCAACAATGAGTCTTTGATGATGACTACCATTTCTTACAAGTAGTTTCAGGATAATTATTGAACAATCAAACCCTCTCTTCAATTCTTCCTAACAACTCTCCTCCTTTTGTTGTAATACCTCATTCACAATTAATGATCATGAAAATAGCTCGTTTGCCCACAAAAGACACCATATTCATGAGAATCAGCACATTTATACTCCCTTGGAAGGGGGAATGCCTTGAATTTCATTCAACAATGAGTCTTTGATGATGATTACCATTTCTTACAAGTAGATTCGGGATAATTATTGAACAATCAGGCCCTCTCTTCAATTCTTCCTAACAACCCTCCTCCTTTGTTGTAATAGCTCATTCACACTTAATGATCATGAAAATAGTTTGTATGCAAACAAAAGGAACCGTATTCATGAGAACCAGCACATCTATACTCCCTTCGAAGGGGAAATGCCTTGAATTTCATTCAACAATGAGTCTTTGATGATGACTACCATTTCTTACAAGTAGTTTTGGGATAATTATCGAACAATCAGACCCTCTCTTCAATTCTTCCTAACAACACTCCTCCTTTTGTTGTAATAGCTCATTCACACTTAATGATCATGAAAATAGCTTGTTTGACCACAAAAGGCACCATATTCATGAGAACCAGCACATCGATACTCCCTTGGAAGGGGAAATGCCTTGAATTTTATTCAACAATGAGTCTTTGATGATTTCTACCATTTCTTACAAGTATTTTCGGGATAATTATTGAATAATGGGACCCTCTCTTCAATTATTCCTAACAAGGCTCCTCCTTTTGTTGTAATAGCTAATTCACACTTAAAGATCTTTAAAATAGCTTGTTTGCCCACAGAAGGCTCCAATTCATGAGAACCAGCACATCTATACTCCCTTGGAAGAAAGAATGCCTTGAATTTCATTCAACAATCAGTCTTTGTTGATGATTAACATCTCTTACAAGTTTTTTCGGTATAATTGTTGAATACTGAGACCCTCTTTTCATTTCTTCCTAACAAGGCTGCTCCGTTTGTTGTAATAGCTCATTCAAACTTAATGATCATAAAATAGCTTGTTTGCCCACAAAAGGTACAATATTTATGAGAACCAGCACATCTCTACTCTCTTAGAAGAGGGTATGGCTTGCATGTCATTCAACAATGAGTCTTTGATGATGATTAAAATTTCTTATACATATTTTCGGTATAATTATTGAATACTGAGACCCTCTCTTCATTTCTTCCTGACAAGGCTCCTCCTCTTATTGTAATAGCTCATTCATAGTTAATGATCAAGAAAATAGCTTATTTGTCCACAAAATGCACCATATTCATGAGAACCAACACATCTATTCTCCCTTGGAAGAGGGAATTCCTTGAATTTCATTCAACAATGATTTTTTGATCTTGACTAGCATTTCTTACAAGTATTTCCGGTATAATTGTTGAATAATGAGACCCTCTCTTCAGTTCTTCCTAACAAGGCTCTTACCATTGCTGCAATTGTGAATTCACACTTAAAGATCTTTAAAATAGCTTGTTTGCCCACAAAAGGCACCATATTCATGAGAACCAGCACATCTATACTCCCTTGGAAGAGGAATGCCTTGAATTTTGTTCTACAATCAGTCATTGATGATGACTAGCATTTCTTACAAGTATTTTTGGGATAATTATTGAAAAATGTGACCCTCTCTTCAATTCTTCCTCACAAGGCTCCTCCTATTGTTGTAATAGCTCATTCACACTTAATCACCTTGAAAATAGCTTCTTTGCCCACAAAAGGCACCATATTCATGAGAACCAGCACATCTATACCCCCTTGGAAGGGGGAATGCCTTGAATTTCATTGAACAATGAGTCTTTGATGATGACCAGCATTTCTTACAAGTATTTTTGGTATAATTGTTGAATAATGAGACCCTCTCTTCAATTCTTCCTAACAACGCTCCTCTTATTGTTGTAATAGCTCATTCACACTTAATGATCTTCAAAATAGCTTGTTTGCCCACAAAAGGCACCATATTCTTGAGAACCAGCACATCTATACTTCCTTGGAAGGGGAAATGCCTTGAATATCATTCAATAATGAGTCTTTGATGATGTCTACCATTTCTTACAAGTATTTTCGAGATAATTATTGAATAATGAGACCCTCTCTTTAATTCTTCCTAGCAAGGCTTCTCCTTTTGTTATAATAGTTCATTCACACTTAATGATCTTTAAAATAGTGTGTTTCCAAACAAAAGGCACCATATTCATGAGAACCAGCACATCTATACTCCCTTGGAAGGCGGAATGCCGTGAATTTCATTCAACAATGAGTCTTTGATGATGACTAGCATTTCTTACCAATCTTTTTGGTATAATTGTTGAATAATGAGACCCTCGCTGCAATTCTTCCTAACAAGGTACTCCTCCTTTTGTTGTAATAGCTCATTTAGACTTAATGATCATGGAAATAGCTTGTTTGCCCACCAAAAGGCACCATATTCATGGAAACCAGCACATCTATACACTCTTGGAAGAGGCAATGCCTTGAATTTCATTAAAAAATGAGTCTTTGATGATGATTAGCATTTCTTAGAAGTATTTTTGGTATAATTGTTGAATACTGAGACCCTCTCTTCATTTCTTCCTAACAAGGCTCCTCCTTTTGTTGTAATAGCTCATTCACACTTAATGATCATCAAAATAGCTTGTTTGCCCACAAAAGGCACCATATTCATGAGAACCAGCACATCTATACTCCCTTGGAAGGGGAAATGCCTTGAATTTCATTCTACAATGAGTCCTTGATGATGACTACCATTTCTTACAAGTATTTTTGGTATAATTGTTGAATAATAAGACCCTCTCTTCAATTCTTCCTAACAAGGCTCCTCTTATTGTTGTAATAGCTCATTCACACTTAATGTTCTTGAAAATAGCTTGTTTGCCCACAAAAGGCACCATATTCATGAGAACCAGCACATCTATACTTCCTTGGAAGGGGAAATGCCTTGAATTTCATTCAACTATGAGTCTTTGATGATGTCTACCATTTCTTACAAGTATTTTTGGGATAATTATTGAATAATGAGACCCTCTCTTCAATTCTTCCTAGCAAGGCTCCTCCTTTTGTTGTAATAGTTCGTTCACACTTAATGATCTCTAAAATAGCTTGTTTGCAAACAAAAGGCACCATATTCATGAGAACCAACACATCTATACTCCCTTGGAAGGGGGAATGCCATGAATTTCATTCAACAAGGAGTCTTTGATGATGACTAGCATTTCTTACAAGTATTTTCAGTATAATTGTTGAATAATGAGACCCTATCTCCAATTCTTCCTAACGAGTCTCCTTCTTTTGTTGTAATAGCTAATTCACACTTAAAGATCTTTAAAAGAGCTTGTTTGCCCACAAATGGCACCATATTCATGAGAACCAGCACAACTATACTCCCTTGGAAGAGGGAATGCCTTGAATTTCATTCAACAATGGGTCTTTTATGATGATTAGCATTTCTTACAAGTATTTATAATTGTTGAATACTGAGACCCCCTTCTTCATTTCTTCCAAACAAGGCTCCTCCTTTTGTTGTAATAGCTCATTCAGACTTAATGATCATCAAAATAGCTTGTTTGCCCACAAAATGAACCATATCCATGACTACCAGCACATCTATGCCCCCTTGGAAAGGGGAATGCCTTAAATTTCATTCAACAATGTGTCTTTCATGATGACTACCATTTCTTACAAGTATTTTTGGGATAATTACTGAATAATGAGACCCCCTCTTCATTTCTTCCTAACAAGGCTCCTCCTTCCTAACAAACTTAGGGTATTAAGAAGAATATGGATGCCACACTCCATAAAAGAAGGGATTAGGAGTGATAAGTCGGGTTGAATGCCATAAGAAGAGCTACATCTTAATAAGTTCTTTAGTTCTTAAAAAACCCAAAGGAGAAAACTCTCACTTTTTATTTCTCTCAAATTGTTTCATTTTAAAGCTTACAATAGGCTAAGATAATAACCTAAAAGAGACATAAATTCCTATTTAGGACAAATTGCTATCTAGGACAAAGTTTTATTCATAAAACTTCTACTTTTATAACAAACACTTACTTAGGACAAAATCCTATTTTGGAGTGAGTGCTATTACTCTAATCATATTAATAAAGCCTATCTTTCAAACTTGAATTCAAACTATTTGTGGCTTGGTTGGCCCAAATGCCTTTAATTAGTCCATTTAGTGCTTCTATCATCTTTTTGGCTTTAGCTTGTGTTATTGGACCTTCTAGAATGAGCAAAGGATCTCTTGCATCCTTTGAAGCCTTCCATGAATCATCTCCAAGCTTCTCTTCCTTCCCCCTCTCTCTAAAGGATTCATCCTCAAATCATCACCTACATCAAAAGGAGAAAGAACAAAAACATTAAATATTGCACTCACATTATACTCATTAGAAAGGTCTAACTTATAAGCATTGTCATTAATTTTTGTTACAACTTGAAATAACCATCTTCTTTAGGCTATAGCTTTGAATACCGCTAAGCTAGGAACTATTTTTTACGCATATGCCCCCAAACCTAATCACTAGGTTTAAACACCACCTTGTTTTACCTTTTGTTGACATAAAATGCATATTGCTCAGTTCATTTTAAAATATGTTGCCACACCTTCTCATGCAATTTCTTCACCATGTCAGCCTTGCATTCACCATCTATGGTAGCATACTCATTAATAGGTATATGCACCAAATCCAAGGGAGTCAAAGGATTAAAACCATATACAATTTCAAATGGAGAGTGACTAGTAATTGAATGAACACTCCTATTATATGCAAACTCGACATGTGGTAAACAATCTTCCTATGTTTTCAAATTCGTTTGAATAATAATATGCAACAAAGTAGAAAAGTTTGATTAACCACCTCAGTTTGCTCATCAGTTTATCGATTGCAAGTAGTTGAAAACAATAGCTTAGTACTTAACTTACCTTACAAAGTGTTCCAAAAGTAGCATAAGAACTTTATATCTTAATCTAAAACAATATTCTAAGGCATGCCATTGAAACATACTCCTTCTTTAAAAAATAATTCAGCCATATTGTTTGCATCGCCAGTTTTATGGCATAGGATGAAGTGTGCCACCTTTGAAAATTTGTTGTCAACAACAAATATGAAATCCCTATCCCTTTTTTACCATAGCAACCCTAGTACATAATCCATAGATAAATCAACCCAGGGATGGCAGGCATAGGTAAAGGGGTGTACAAGCCATAGGGTAAATCAACCCTTTTTGACATCACTTTCTTTTGCATAAAAACTTTCTTTGTTCTTCTCTTTCTCTTGTGTCCTCACTTTTTCTCCTATTTTTTCTCTTTTTAATTTGTCTTTTTCATTCACTCTCACTTTTAATCCTTAATTCATCCTTATAAGCTTATTAAGGTGTTAATGGTACAAGAGTGACGAGTTTTTCATTCATTATAAAGGAATATCGATTCTTGAAGACATTATGCATAACTTGCCTATCAAATTGCCACAACCTTCCTAATAGAATATGACCCACATGCATAGGTACAACATCACATAAAACTTCCTCATGGTACCTTCTGATAGAGAATGTCATGAGCATTTGCTTATTTACCTTGATTTCACCACTCTTGTTCAACCATTGAAACTTATATGGCTTAGGATGCTTCATACTAGGCAAATTTATCTTTTCAATTATGATTGTGCTAGCTACATTAGTGCAACCTCCACCATCAATAATCATACTACATATCTTATCTTTAATGAGACACCTAATATGAAAGATGTTATCTCATTACACTTTGTTCTCTTCCTTCACTTTTACATTTAATGCTCGCCTTGTGACAAGAGCTACTCTATTAACTGGAGACTCCTCTCCATCACTTTCACCTTTCAATAGTGGCATAGAATCATCATCTGACTCGTTTGTAGTATCAACGTCACAATTACCTCTTAAGACCACTACACACTAATTTGGACATTGAGATGCAATGTGACCCCTTTTTAAACACTTAAAACATTTAATCTCTATTTGTACTTGGTTTGGGATTGGAATTACCTATCTCCTTACTATAACCCACATTGTTACTCTTGGATAGCTTAGCTTTGGACTTAAAATTAGCCTTCTCGTTCTTTTTACTCTAATTTGCCTTCCGTGATGAAGTAGAACCTAAATTCTGCCCAAATCATATGTAACCCTTTCGTTTAAGTTATCTTTCAACTTTCATTACCATGAACACCATGTCTTCTAATTCCACATAGTGTTGTAACTCAACCAAATTAGCTATGTCTCTATTTGGCCCTTGCAAAAATCAAGCCATGGTTACCTCTCTATCTTCTTCTACATTTGCCCTAATCATGACAATCTCCATCTTCTTGTAGTAGTCCTTCACACTTTTGGTGCCTTGAGTGAGCCCTTGCAGCCTTTTGTGCAAATCCCTATAATAGTGATTAAGGACAAGCCTCCTTCTCATGATAGCCTTCATCTCTTCCTATGTATTAATAGGCCTCACATGATTCCTTCTTTTAGTCAAATCAAGTTGATCTCACCAATTTAACCTTTACATTTTCCTCTTTGGAGTAATTGTGGCAATCAAAAACCAATTCAACCTTTTTCTCCCATTCTAGGTACACATCAGGATCATTATGACCTTGGAACAAAGGAATTATCATTTTAATGCTGCCTAAATCATAGTCATAAGTGTCTCACTTCCCAAAATCTCTTTGATCCTTTCTATTGTTGGCAATTCTAACCACAGTAGCTCAATCATCAAATTCATCATCTTGATGGTCATAGGCTTGTCTTACTTGCATTCTTGCATTAGGAACCTTATAGTCCCCATGCCTCCTTTCTAACTTTGTTGTGGCATTAGCTTGCTCCTTCATCTTCTCCCTTATATCATCAAATTTGTATTTAGAAGCTCAATTTGTTATTATATAACTTTGATCATGAAGGACACATCACTAACTCCCTCCTAAGCTACACCTTTGTCTTTGGAAGTCATAGTATTACTTCTACACAAAATGATTAGGATACCTCACAAAACACTCCCTCACGTGTTTAACTCAAAAAAGGATGTCACACATCCTCGTGTTTTACAACTTTTATGGCTGTTTCTTAATATGAACTTGCACTCTTGATTTTTACCACTCAAATTTCCCCTTTCAACTCTTTAAAGAACTAAATAAGCTAAATCAAGAGGAATAGTTTTAAACAAAATAAGGAAAATGGGGTAGAATTGAACTGACTAAAGAATAAGGAGTCAAATAAAACAAAAAAATACATCAAGGCAAACAAATTTAATGAGCTAGGCTTAGATAAAACAAGATAAAGAGTTAAATGTAAAGGGCAAACTTGGATGACATAACAAGACAATAGATGGCAGAATTGGAATTGAGTAAGAAAACTATATTATTATTGTGACCAATTTAACCAAATTGTTTACCTTTTATCAATAACTTGAATTTCATACTTTCTTTTTCTTCCTTTTATTTTTTTTTTGCTAGACACAAAACAATAGTAGAATACTTAAAGACAACAAATGGAATTGAAAATAACATGTTTTGATAGTTATGTGCTTAAACAAATGAGCAAACTAAGAAAGATTGCAAATGGATAGATTAGCATATTTGAATGGTAATGCATTTAATAGACAAATTAAATAGAAATAAATAAATCACAAGGTAGTAAATTGAAGAATTAATTGATCCAACTTGATTTAGAGTTATGCTCTTATATCAACTGATACAAGCAATAAAAGACATGGCTTAGGGACCCAACACATGCAAGGTATCAAACAATACTTAATAAAACTAAGTCAGATTTAAATCACACAAACCCCAAACCCAATATTCAATGGAACACAAACCTAGGGCATTAAGAAGAATATGGATGTCACACTCGTGAAAAAAGGGAATTGGAAGTGATATGTCGAGTTGAACACCATAAGAAGAGTTACTTCTTAATAAGTCCTTAGTTCTTGAAAGAACCGCAAGAAAAAACTCTTGCTTTTTATTTCTTTCAAATTGTCTAATTTTAGAGCTTACTAAGAGGTGCCTATTTATAGGCAAAGATAGAAATCTTAAAAAAGACATAAATTCCTATTTAAGACAAATCCCTATTTTGGATAAACTTTTATTCATAAAACTTCCACTTTTATAACAAACATTTATTTAGGGCAAACTCCTATTTTGGAGTAAATGCTATTACTTAACCTTGTCCTATTAAGCACTCTAATCATATTAATAAGGTCTTGATTCTTTTTCAAGGTTGAATTCACACCATTTGTAACTTGATTGGCCTAAATGTCTTTAATTAGCCCATTTAGTCCTTCTTTCATCTTTTTGGCTCTAACTTGTATTATTAGACCTTTTGGAATGTGCAATGGATCTCTTGCATCCTTTGAAGCCTTCCACACATCATCTCCAAGCTTTTCATCATTCTCTCTTATAAAATAAACACCAGTAACACCATTTTGTTTAATGAAAGCTTTATTCCTATAAGTAGTCTTTTATTAACTAAGATTTTATTTTCCTACTTTTATTTTCTATGCTATATATATCTATGTGATCATGGGCTACCAAGAGAGAAATGGTATTAGATTAAGAGCAAATGTAATAGAACATTCATTTGTGATCACTTCATGGTGATGAACCCTTTATTGATCTCTTAAGTTTCTCTATGTAATTCATGATATGTCTAACTTTACTTCTATATGCAATCCTTGATTAGGACAAGCTAATGGTGAGATCAAAGCATACCAATTCCTATATAAGATACCTTGGTGATATTAAGTCCATGGATCACTTACACAATTGTCACATAAAAAATTCCTTAGACATATAAGTATTGTTTCATTTGGAAATTTTCATAATGGGTTGATTCAATGAACTTGTTTAAGTAATAAGCACCCACATATTTGTTTAAGTATCTTCATACTTCAGTTTATGCAATCAACTACTTTCTTTATAAGAAAGAAACATAATATGTGTTAGTCTCAGAGCTCTATCATTGTCCAATCTTGATGGTGCATCTATTAGGAATACTTAGGAATAATACTTTGATGCTATTAGTATCTCATAATTATGATCATATCATAATTGCCTTTGCTAGGTATATTTATTAAATGGACTTCATCTTTAAAGTTTATTAATGACAATATCATTATATGAATAATACTAAAGATAAAGAATGCCTTTAATAGATACATAATATAAATGAAAATGTATTCATAATTGTAATCAACAAATTGGCTACTAAGGCATACACTAACAAAATGATCAAGCAATTGACACCATGTTTAGACCAAATGTTAATTTCATTGGAACTACTCGTCAATACACATTGGGTAATTTGAATCCATTGATATCCATCCAATAGAGGGGTCATTCACCTTAGTTAGCTTTTCTTACTTAGATGGAATGGTTAATTCACTAAAAGATGAGATAGTGACTTAATTTATTCCTACTAAGGCTACTTCATTCCAATAAGTCATTCATATAAAGGAATCATGAAATTAACTTGAATGTCAAGATTCATTTATAGGAATAATTCCTTAGATTCAAAGGTAAGCCATATTAGCTAGCAATAAAGTGATAGTCTTATCTTTTAGGCCATGAACCAATATATCCATGTATCAAAAGATAATTAAGAAGAATTTTTCCTTTATTTGATGGAATTTAATGGATTTAGACTACCTAAGGTGTATTAATGTGCACATTACAATGATATTAATGTTTGCTTTAAACATGGATGTTATTTAGATGATGATTATGTGTGAATGATTGCTTTCAATAAAAGGAGAAGCCTATTGTCAAGAAATCAGGTGAGGTCATAGGTTTGAATCAATGAACGATTTTCTTATGGTAAAGGAACCTAATCAAAAGTAATAGCTCCTTTATTCAATTTACTTTTATAGATTTAGACTACCCAAAGGAGAAGCCTTATTATCAAATAATTAGGAGATGGTCTCAAATTTTAATTAATGAACAATTATCTCATAGTAAAGAAAGATAATTAAGAGTATTAGCTTATTTTTTGGATGAACTTCAACTAATTAGGACTACGCTAGACATAATATAATGCATAACATAACCATTATTATCTTGGCAACACAATATCATATAGAAAGAAACATAAAAACACTAAAACACTCAAATATGATATAAATAGAATTTTAAAGTAATTAAAAATAGCAAAATACAAAACTTCTATTAAAGACATACATTCATTCCATAATACATCATTATAAGGTTTTATTATACATAGGTAGTGATTGAACAAAAAAGAGAGAGGGAAGAGTAAATGTAGTTTTAGAGAGAAGGGAAATTCAACCTACTTTTCTTATGATTGAGAGGTCTTCTTATACCCATAAAAGGTGATAATCATAATTGAAGGGTTCCCTTTTATAAAGTAAAGTTGTCCTCGATTCCTTACTTTCTCTAAAATTGCTTAAATAAAAGCTTTCAAATCTTATGACTACTTTGCCACCGAAAGTTATTTGTCTGTTTGCACTTTACAGTTCACACGGGTTCAAGGAATGTTGCATAATATCATCATTAAGTTGTCTCTGACTACTTTCAACCTAATTTGCTTATATGTCCTACTCTAGTTGGAGCAATGTAGCCATCATTTCTAATAGTCTTTCTTTTGATAAAAACTCCACTAAAGTCTTCAATATTTCCTATGGGTTAGATGGCACAGACTTTAGTGGTAGAGCTTTAGGCCCATTGATGCAAATAATTCCTTTACCAATATAGACTCAATCATCAAATAAGTCAAACTTTTTTCACCATCAAATGTTAATTCCTCTTGCTAGCCATGGAATATGTCTGATATCAACATCTAGGACATTAACCTATTTAGTCATAATAGTATAATCCTACTTGATAATCCATAGGACATGATACCAAGTTGCAAACATTAATACTAGTCTTTAACCTCATCGTTTGTTTCATAAAACTATTCATCAATAGTTTTTATTTTATAAGGTAAGGTTATATGATGTAAACTCCACTTTAAAAACTAGGTTTTAAACCAATTTGGGAATTTCTTTGGGTCATTCAAAAGATGTATCTGAATGAAATAAGTAAATTTCCTTTGCCTATTCTCATATAATAAGGATTTTTCCCATGTTTCAATATAATCAAAGTAATTGTAGGTTTTAGTCTTCTATCATTCTTTAAGATCTTAGTAACCAAAGAGATCTCCTTGTCAATCCTCTAGATAAAGCATTTTCTTTATCTTAAACTTGGCACAGGCCTAATCTCTAAAGTCATAACTAGAGCTAGATCCTCTTTCTATTTATTCAATAACCAATAAGCTTGTTTCATGTAGTATTTGTTGATAATACAAATAATCCTTCATAGTAGTATAAGGATACATATAATCTTTGAGATAAAATCTAGTAACCTCATTAGGTTTCAATTAAGCATAATTAATTTCCATAACATACAAAGATCTATGTGCTTAGGGATCAAAGGATACGCAATAGATTTATCCAAAACTTTCTCATAAGCATCATTACAAAGTTTAGCAATTTCTTTTACTTTCACATTTTTAGCTAATGAATTAATTGACTTGGTTTGGCACTATGACCCTTTAATGAGAGGCCATTTACTCATACTTTAGTCCCTTAAAAAAAATTCACAAGTTAGGAAACATGGTAAAGAATTAGAATTTTCTTTAATAAACTCAATCTTAAAGTCAAGCAAAAAGTATTCCTTACCATTTGGTAAATATTTGTTTTGATGAAATGTTCTTAACATCTTTAGTGAGGACATCTTTTGCTGCCTTACAATGTATCCTTAAAAGGAATGTCTAATTTAACAAATCACTTTTGAATTTTTGAACACATAACACAATAGTTAAGATTTCTTTTTTAATAGTAGAGCAATTAACTTTAACATAATTCCAAACTCCTGAAGTGAATTAATTGTTCTTTTGAATCAATCTTGCTGAAGGATTCTTCCATATCCTTTATCTAATAGATCTATTTCTACTTTTTGAAGGCATCAAGATAAGGAAGACTAAGACATGACAATTCCTTTGTTTTTACTTTTATTGTCTTAATTGCCATCGTATGTTCATTCATCCACTTGAAAGGATTCTTTTGTAATCTACCAAATAAAAGCTTAGTATTATAAGCTAATTCTTTATAAAATTTTCAAATATAATTCAAATATCCCAAAAATTATTGCAAATGTTGTTTTTCTTTAATTTCATTACAAAATTTAGAGGCAAACTCAATTGCTTAATCAATAGGGATAATAGCACCATTCTTAATGAAGTGACCAAGAAACTTAATTTTGGTTTGAATAACTTCATTTTTCATCAAAAAATTTACAAGCAAACTTAATTGCTCAATCAATAAGGATAATAGTACCATTCTCAATGAAGTGACCAAGAAACCTAATTTTGGTTTGAAATAACTTCATTTTTCTAACTGATACACCTAAACAAGATTTTTCAATAACATTTAAAAGTAGGTTTAAATGTTTAAAGTGTCATTTGATTGTGTTAAAAAATACTACCACTTCATCAATATAAACAATAGTAAATGTTGAATAAGTATTAAATATTTCATTCATAATTTGTTAAAATTAAGAGGGTGCATTTTTTTACCTAAAAGGTATTACATTCCATTTATAGTGTCTAAACAAAATTGTAAATATTATTTTACATTTATCCTTTTCATGAATTTGGATTTGCCAGTAACTCGATTTCATATCAAAATTTGAAAATATTTAGGCTTTATAAGGCTTATTTAGTAAATATTTCTTATTGGGTATAAGGTACCTAATCCATCTCCAGGTTTCATTTAAGGCTTGTAGTTAATAACTAATCTTAAGACTCCTCTTTCTAATTCTGTAGTATTTTTAACATAAAATGTTAGACAATTCCATGGGTTATTATTTTTCCTAATAAGCCCCTTTTTTAATAGATCGTTTATTTCATTTTTACAGATTTCTAAATGTCTTAGTCTCATAGCTATAGGTCGGGCCTTAGCAAGCAAGTATTTAACTTTCATTAAAAGTCATTTCATATGAAAATTCTACTACATACTTTTTCCTATTCCAAAAAGCTGTAGGAATCTCTACCCAAACTAGTGTTTCTAATTTTTCTTGTATTTCTTATATTTTGACTTTTATGATAGGAGTATTAATATTTTCTTGTAAATATTTACCTTTTATCTCTTTCTATAAAGATTGAATAAAGCTATCATGCATAACTTGCCTATCAAACTATCATGACCTTCCTAATAGAATATGACTTGCATGTATAGGTATAACATTACATAAAACTTCATCATATTACCTTCAGATATAAAATGACACAAGCACTTGCTTATTTACCTTGATTTCATCACTCTCATTCAATTGTTAAAGTTTATATGACATAGGATGCTTCATTGTAGGTAAATTCAGTTTTTCAAATATAATTATAGTAGTTACATTAATGCAACTCCCACCATCAATAATCATACTGCATACCATATTTTTTATGAGACACCTTGTATGAAGGATGTTATCTCGTTACACCTCATTCTCTTCCATCACTTTCACATTCAATGCTTGTTTTGTAACAAGAGCTACTCCATTAGCCAAATACTCCTCTCCATCACTTTTACCCTCTGATGATGGCATAAAATCATTATCTAACTCACTTGCAGTCTCAATGTCACTATTACCTCTCAATACCATTACATGCTTATTTGGACATTGAGATGCAATGTGACCTTTTCCCAAACACTTAAAACATTGTCATGTGCATTATGTCTTCTAATTTCACATAGTGTTGCAACTTAACCATATTGGTTATGTTTGTATTTAGCCCTTACAAAAATTGTGCCATGGTTGCCTTTCTATCTTCTTCTATATTTGCCCTAATCATGGCAATATCCATCTCCTTATGGTCATTCTTAAATGAGCCTTTGCAACCTTTAGTACAAATCCTTATAATAGTGATTAGGGATGAACCTCTTCCTCATGATTGCCTTCATCTTCTTCCATTTATCAATAGGCCTCTCATGATTCTTTCTCCTAGTTAAAATGAGTTGAACCCACCAAATAATAGTATAATTAGTAAATTCTATGGCAGTAAGCTTTATCTTTTTCTCTTCAAAGTAATTATGGGAGTCAAAAACCAATTCAATCTTCTTCCCCCATTATAAGTACACTTCAGTATCATACTTACCTTGGAATGGAGGAATTATCATTTTAATGTTACCTAAATCACAGTTATAAGTGCCTAAAATCTCTCTTATCCTTTTTATTATTGGCAATTCTAACCACAGTAGCTCAATCATCAAATTCATCATCTTTATGGTCATAGGCTCATCTCACTTGCCTTCTTGCATTAGGAACCTCATAATCCACATGCCTCTTTTCTACCTTTGCTATTGTATTAGCTTACTCCTCCGTTGTCTCCCTTATATCATCAAATTTTCCTAAAGGACAATCTTAGATGACATAACAAGAAAATAAATGGTTGAATTTGAATTAAGTAAGAAAACTATATTATTATTATGGCCAATTTAACCAAACTATTTAACTTCTATTAATAACTTGAATTTGATATTTTTTTTTATTCCTCCTTTTTTTTCTTTTTTTCTTTTGCTCAACACAAAATAACAATAAAATACTTAGAGACAACAAATGGAATTGAAAATAGCACATTTTGATTATTATTTACCCAAATAAACAAACAAAGTAAGATGGATTGCAAATGGATAGATTAGTGTGCTTGAATGGTAATGGGATTAACAAATAAACTAAATAGAAATAAATAAATCACAAGGCAGCAAATTGAAGAATTAATTAAGCTAACTTGATTTAGAACTAAGATCTGATAGCAATTGATGCAAACCCCAATAAACATGGCTTAGGAACATAACACACGTAAGTAATTAAACAATGCTTAGGAAAGCTAAGTCAAATTTCAATCACACAAACCTTAGACCTAATATTCAAAGGAACATAAACCTAGGGTATTAAGAAGAATATGGACACTACAGTCTAGAAAATAAGGGAATTGGGAGTGATAAGTTGGGTTGAACACTACAAAAAGAGTTACTTCTTGATAAGTTCTTTAGTTTTAAAAAGAATCAAAAGAGAAAACTCTCGCTGTTTATTTCTTTCAAATTGCCTGATTTTTGAGTTGATAAGGAGGTGCCTATTTATAAGCTAAGATAACAACCTTAAAAGAGAGAACTCCTATTTAGGACATATTCCTATCTAGGAAAAATTCTTATTTAGAAAACTTCCACATTTATAACAAACACTTTTTTAGGACAAACTCATATTTAAGAGTGAATGCTGTTACTTAACCCTGGCCCACTAAGCACTCCAATCATATTGATAAGGTCTTGACTCTCTTTCAAGCTTGAATTTGCACCATTTGTAGCTTGGTTGGCCTAAATGTCTTTAATCAGCCTATTTAGTGCTTCTTTCATCTTTTTAGCTCTAGCTTGCTTTATTGGACTTTCTAGAATATGCAATGGATCTCTTGTATCCTTTGAAACCTTCCACACCTCATTTCTGAGCTTCTCATCACCTATTTTAAAGTAATCAAGTGATGGTCTCATGTTTAAAGCAAAGAAAGATTCTCTTCAAGTAAAGAAAGCAAGTCAAGAGTAATAGCTCCTTCTTTTGGTAGAGTTCAATGGATTAAGACTTCAATGGATACAAATTACCCAAGACATAGTAAAGTTGATGGATCACCTAACAAGGATTAGGCCCAAAGTATTGGGACCCATTACTCATTTAAGATCCAAACTAGGCTTTAGAGACCACACATTGCTTATGAAAGGGTTGGTTGATCAGTCAAAGTGGAGCACTATTGAAATCAGCAATCTAATTAAGTGGAGTCTTATTTAGTCACCTTTGTTGACCAAATAAATGAAGCAAGCAAAGATTAAAGAAGGCTTTCAATGCTAGCAACAATTGTTATATCCTATGTTCCTTTTCTTGTTTTCAATGTTTCATAAATTCTCCTTGGTTATTTCCAATGTGTAATTCATTACAATTTTTTAGAAACTTGTAATCTATCTCCTATAAAAGGAACTACATGCAACAATGAGGATCAATCTATCTATGTTCATTGATATGAATATGAGTTCAATCTCATTATTATAATTCTTATCACTTGTGTTCTTTAAGTGTGGTAAATTCCTTTAATTCCTTATCCTTTGGTGTGGTAACTTAGCATGTATCACCATTGGTGATGGAATCTCTAAAGTTCTTATCTTAGGTGTGGCTACATTGTATTATCACCTTAGTGGCAAACTTATCTATTATTTTCTTTTCTTTGCCACTTAATCTCTTTATTTGAGAGTACTTGACCTTCTCCTTAGCAAGTAATCCGTCATTTGGTATTAGTGCTTTTCATTATGAGTGTCAAATTTAGTGGAGAGTAACCTATGAGAAAGTGATTAAACACCTAAAACACTTAAAACCAACCTCCAAAATACCCTTTAACTTTGCAATGGAAGATTAATGTGTTCCTAAAGGACTTACTTTTAAGCAATGTCCAACATGGTCTTGAAGAACTAAGGTAGTAAATGGCATAATAGATGACAACCATGCAGCAATGATGAAGGCATGTGAAGACATCAACAGCCTAATGTTTCTAAGGAAGAATGAGTCCTTAGGGCAAAAAGATATCAATGGCAATAGAAAGATAACCTTTTCTTTTTCCTTTTTAAGGTTTAACATCACACTTTTAGATGGAGAAAATTGAATTTTGACATCCCCATCTTTGAATTCAATTATTTCTTCCATCTGTCTATTAACCTATTTAACGGGTTTAACTATTTTTTTTTACATCCATCTTTCAAGTATTTTAACTTGATTCCAAGTAATTGTTTTTGGAACCAAGACATTAGATTTTGAGCTATTAGTCAAAGACAATGTGGTAGTTCCTTTATCCACATATCTTGCTGGAATACGATGTTCATAACCTTATAATATATCCTATAGATAAGGAAAATCTGTATATATTATGGGAATATGGTGTTCATAACATTATAATGTATTCTATAGATAAGGATTAGATTTTTTGAAGCAGGTATCATATTAAATCCTTCAATTTTAATATCCAAATATAAAGTATGTATCCAATTAGGATCTAGTAATGATAAAGTAAAATTTGGAAAACATGAAAACCATATAGGTCCATCACTTAAGGTTGATTAAACTAGTCCTAATAAGGAGTCATTAAATCTATTATATTTTTTATCACTAACACAGATAATTGCTGAGTTATTTAAACCCAATATAGTAGCAAGCTTTAATGCTACTTGAACCATCCCATTATGGAGAAATTTATACTTTTATTGGTGTGAGCTAATAAGCTCCTAGGATAAAGAAAAAAATTTTTATAACCCTAAGATGAGGGTAAAGCTTCTTCAACGGTCTTAATAATATAATCATTTTTTATTTAGAAACTTCCTTGTTTATAAACAAGGGAAGAGGAAGAGAGAGGAAGAGTCCAATTCTATAAATAGTTATTATCTAAATCTTCACTAATAATTATTTCTTTATTCCTACTCTTAGAAGGACTATTACTTCTAAATAGTCAATTAGGTCTTAACCTATCCATACCTCACCATATCATTGTCTACATCTTATGCCACAACTCTACATGCCTTTACATGACAAACACAAGTGCAAAGGTAGTGCAACTTAGGGTTTCAACAATGAGACACCGATAAAACCAAGACTTTCACAAACTATCTAAAAGGTCTTCATTTAGCTGGAAACTAAGAACTAGGAACTAATAACTAGGAATTAGGCATTAGGCATTGGGTACAAGGCTGTAATACCAATAATGATCCAAAGTAATATCTACTTTATTCAATGGAATTTTGTGGATTTAGACTACACAAGACATGCAAATGCACTTCTTGCAATAGAATTAGTGATTAGTTTAAACATTTAAATTAATTTCATGATTCCTTTATATGAATGAGTCATTGGAACGAAAGAAGAAGACTTATTAGCAAGAAATGATGTGATGGCCTCTTCTTTCAGGTTATAAAGCATTCCATCTTAGTAATAAAAACTAATCAATATGAATGACTCCTTTCTTTAATGGACTTCAAAGGATTCAAACATCCCAAGGCATATTGATGTAAATATTGAAAGGAAATCAAGGTTCGGTGGAGACATTGATCTTAAATGGCTAATCATTTTGTGTGAATAAATCCTTGAAACTAAATGACCTTATTATCATGCAATTAAATGATAGTCTCAAGTTCATGTAATGAATGATTCTCTCCCAATAAAGAAAGCTGATCATGGGTAATATCTCCTTTATTTGATGGACTTCTTTGGATATGGACCCAAGAACTTCAAGTGAGAGTATCATGTTACAAGTAATGAGCGATTTTCTCATTATAAGGAAAGTTAATCAAGAGTAATAGCATCTTTGTTAGATTAATTTCAATGGATATGGACTACTCCAAGGAGGAGTCCTATTATCAAGCATTTAAGTGATAGCATCGTGTTTAAAACAATGAATGATTCTCTCTTAGTAAAGGAAGCTAATAAAGTGTAATATTTCCTCCATTCCATGGATTTCAATAGACTCAGACTATATAATACATACTAATACTAATCTTGAAATTAAATTAGCAATTGGGGTAGTCATTTAAGTTAGTTTCATGATTCCTTTTTGTGAATAATTCATCAGAATGAATGGAGAGAAGCTTCATTAGTAAGAAATGATGTGACAACCTCATATTTCAATTGATGAACAATTCCATTTAAAAGAGAAAAGCTAATCAAAATTATATTAATGCAATAGAATTTATAAGGGATAAAAAAAAAATTTGGTATTAAATAGTTTATATGAAGTTCTAAATGTTCTAATTTTTTTCAATTAAGGATAATAATTAACGAAAGACAATCAAACAATTAAGTTCATACCTTGATAAAAAAAAAACAATAAAATAATCAAAATATGTAACAAGAGGTTACCTCAAAGAACTACACATAGTTCCTTTTAAATTCAACACCCCAAAGCCCTTAACTCCCAATTGCCAACCCTAATTTCCCTAAATAATTTGTTCTAAAAAGAAACTTGTAAAGCAATAATCAAGCTTTTCATGATCCATTCAACAAAGAAATGTGCTTTTTATTCAATTTCAGTTATCTTTTCAAAGCATTCACTAAACCAGCAGATAGACAAGACAACTTATGCCAAATAAGGAGTAACAAAGGTCAAAGTCTCAAAAACTCCATCTACCTCTCCACAGACCATAGTATGTTCTTTCTCTCTCTTTAATGGTGGCTAATAGCACCACCTATACCAAGAGGAAGACTAGTACTTTTCCCAAACAAAACCAACAATTTCTTTGTCTCCATTTGTGACCAAGTCCATTTCTTTGACATTGTTATGGTGTCTCTCAAAAAAACCTACGTTCCTTTCCAAAATACAAACCACAAAACATGCCTCACTATAAGGGAAAAAAAATAAAAAAACAAGAAGAAAAAGAAGCTTATACTTATCTCCCCTCACTTTTTTTTTCTACTCCTTGGAATTTGTATCCAATTACCTTTATCTCATTCACTCTTATTATGAGAAACAAACAAAGAGTAGATTTCAAAAGACATCGCTTTGAGATCAGTTTTTCTTGCTCTGGCTTTAGTTTGCTATTTATCAATCTCTTTTCATGAATCCTTATTTCTAGTTCTTGAATCTTGAAAGACTTTTTAAGTAAAGATGGGAAGCCATTAGAGAAATGAAAACCTAGCTTTATGTACAAGTGCCAAGAACAATAGAAGGTGAGAGGCTACCACAAGCCAAAAAGAGAGAGAGTGTGTGAGAATTAGGAAAATTATGGCTAGAAATCGGGGGCAAGTTTTAGGGCGTTGAATTTAGAGAGAAATCAGTATGTGGTTCTAAATATGCTCCTATTTATAATTTTGATTATTATTTTTTTATTCAGTCAACATATGAACTTAATTGTTTGATTGTCTTTCATTAATGATTATCCTTAAGAGAAATGGAATTAGAACATTTAGGACAACATTGAAAAAACACTAAAAGGTTTAGGACTCTATTTTTTCTTATTCCTTTGTTTGATAGACTTCAACATATTCAAACAATACAAGGTGTATTGATGTGTATATCAAAATAAAGTTAATATTAGGTGGAGATGTAAATGTTAATTGGATAATCATTTTGTGTGAATGAATCCTTGTAGCATAAGGAGAAGTCTTATTGTTAAGACAACATAAGGCATACTAATGTCATTCTTGCAATAAAATTAGCGAATGGTTTAAGCCCTCTTTGGCAATGTAGTGAGATAAAGAGTTGTGAACAAAAATACTAAGAATAAAAGTGCTATTTCTCAAAGTTACATATTGTTTGGTAATAGCAGTAAAAACATTGTGAAAAAAGTCTAATCAAATTTTAAATATTTGGCAAAAATGCTATTAAAATAGTTGTTTATATGCAAAATGACCAAAATACATGATTGAAAATTTATCTTATTTTGTAAAATCTAACTACTACTTTTATATTTCAAACTGTATATTTAATATTAAACATATTACTAATAACTTGTAACATTCATTTTATTCTATTATATTAGTTTGAATGAATAATAAAAAATATTATTTTGGTTGACAATAGTTAAAGTAATTTATCTAAAGTAATAATTGTTTTAAAATAAAACTTAAAGAATAAATGTTAAATTTATCAAATATTAAAGAATATACTAACTTACATTAAAAAAAGTATAAAATAAAGAGTTCTAGATAAAAGGCCAAAAAAATATTATTTCATCAAACATTAAGAAAGATATCAAGTAGTACAACATCAAGATGTCAATCAAATCTCTCAAAAGCTAGATCACTTGTAGATTTTTTATGAATATAATTATGTAAGGCCATTGATGCAATAACAATATCTTTGTGCACATCAAATGAATAATGTTGCATTAAATATAGTATCTTCCACTTTTTGTTCCACAATCCAAATGTTCTCTCAATACAGCTTTTTAAAAAGGAATAAACATGATTAAACATTTCTTTACCTCCTTTAGGTGGCTAACTAAGCTAAAATTCAAGTAAATGATAACTCATGCTTTTATAAGGTCTAAGATAGCATTAACAAGATAATATTTACCTATATTGATTTGTATAAGAAATTTTGCAGTGAAAAATATGCTATGTAAAATATTTATTTAAAAAAATATATATGTTATGATCATAACAATACCTATTGGTGGGTGTGGGAAATTAAGTTTAAGATTATTAATAGATGAACTAAAAATCTGCATATCATGTGCTGTACCCTCCCATCTAGCTAAAACGAAAGTAAATTACATATCAAGACTACATTCCACCAGATATTATGTGTTGGTATGCCTTTTTTTTTTCAATAAATCTTATTTGATCTTGCATAGGAATACAAGCATGTACACGTGAAGTTCCTAATTTCACCTTAGGATCTACTAGTTTGTGATACTGAGAGGGGGGTGAATTAGTATCACCACAATTCGCAATTCACAGGAAAGTGAATAACTGCAATCTCTTCTTAAAAGCGAACTCTTTCTCAGATTCGACTAAGGTAGATCTATTGCTACCTACCTACTAATCACAATAGTCCCCAAAGTCACCTTTCAAACACCTTGCCTAATAGACAATTTGGATGTTCTTGTTTAGGTCTTCATTAGGTTATGGGTTGGCTGATACTTTAGCTGCGTTCACAACTTAATTCAAAACACAGAACGTAAAGCAAATTAAGGACACACGAAATTTACGTGGTTCCGTCAACATGATGTACATCCACAATGGTAGGGGCTCTCCCTTATTGAGACTATCCACTATATTTGAGAATTCCAGTTACAATGGATGTCTTAATCTTTTGCTCCTTTCACTATTGCAATTACTAAGCAAGTACAATACAAAGAGTGTCACTTATTGTGTCTACCCTTCTTCTAGCTTGTCTTGCCTCTGTTGAATTGAAAGGCTGCTCCACTACCGCTTAGAAGTTCACCACAACACTCTCTAACCTCTCTTGAAGAAATCTGGAAATACGTTGAGTTCTTTCCGATGCTTCACCGAATTCCTTCTCTAGGTTGTCTCACACAGCTCCTGCTTTCACCATCTCACGGTCTCACCCGTCTCCTATTTCATGGTCTTACTGTTTCACGACCTGTCCTCACGCTTCTGGTCTGTCACGCCGTTGCACATTCTGGTCTCACGTTTTCTCCTGACATACACTCACGCTTCTGGTCTACTGTCTTCTCTTATGGGTGGTCTCACGGATACTAGGTCTGCTGTCTTTTCTTCCGGGTGGTCTGTTTCTTATTTCTCCTCTTGCTGGTTGTGCGTTTCTGGTTTGCTTGTAGGACGTGTTTCTGGTTTCCTTGCAGGAGGCGTTTCTGGTTTGCTTGCAGGATGTGTTTCTGGTTTGCTTGCAGGAGGCGTTTCTGGTTTGCTTGCAGGAGGTCGCACGTTCTGGTTTGCTCTCCCGGTGGTGACGTTTCTGGTTTGCTCTCCTGCTGGTGTCGTTTCTGATCTCTTGCTGTTCTGCTCTCTCTCGCCGTTCTGCTCTCTCTTCCTTTTGGCCGGTTGTTGTAGGGTTGCTGTTTATTCAATTGTGTTGGCCCTCTACCCTAGTTTTGTCTTCCAAGGCCTTTATATACTCTCTTCCATGAAACCCTAATAGGGCTTACATGGTGGATTTATGTTCTTGCCCTTACGCGGCGGATTTACTTTCTTGCCCTTCCATGTGACTTTACTGCCCTTCCATGTGACTTTACTCTCTTGCACACTTAACCCTAGTTGACAACAATTACAACCCATACAAGGCTGTGGGAACAACAACACGTTTTCCATCTATTGCTCTAATGCAATCCTATTATTAGAACATACTCATGATTATATTTGAGTGATATACTTCAATTTAGCATGCAATCTACATAAAAATTGAAGTTAGTCATTCGCTATAATACTATTAAAATAAAAGGTATTATAAAATGTGGCATGTATCTATTATCATAAAGAATCTTTGGTAAGATATCTCTAAAATTAAGATCAAGAGGTTTGGTAATATCTTTTGCATGTAATAATACTGCTAACTATTTACCTTGAATGTTGAAAACATTCACCCACTAATCTATTAGATTCAGCCAAAGAAAGTGTATATAAAAACCACATGCCTTCTCAATTAACACATTCTCCTCAAAGGTTTTAATCCATGATTAAATTTTAGATCAATGCACAACTAGGGCAATGTTTTTTTGTCAAATCTAAATATACTCAAACATTGTACTTCATGGCCTTATATTAATTCAATTATTGTCTATATTGATGATGTGTTAGTATTTTTCTAACACAATAGAACAACATTTTAAATATCTAAACCTATTTTTAAAGTTATTGAAAAAGTTGGATTAACTATATCAATTAAAAATATGAAGTTATTTCAAACCATAGTTAAATCCCTTGGTCACTTCATTAAAAATGGTATGATTATTCTTATTGATCGAATAATAAAGTTTGTCTTTAAATTTCTTCATAAAATAAGAAGAAAATAACAATTGCAAAGGTTTTTAGGATGTTTGAATTATATATCATAATTCGATAAAGAATTAGCTTATGATGCTAAGTCTCTATTTGAAAGATTAAAGAAAGATCCCTTTGAATAGATAAATGAGCATACTAAGGTAGTTAAGAAAATAAAATTAAAAACAAAAGAATTGTTATGTTTAACCCTTTCTCATTTGATGCTTTTAAAATAGTTAAAACTAATGCATCAAATAAGGGTTATGGAGGAATCCTTAAGCAAAGGATTAACTCAAAAGAACAGCTTATTTAGTTCACTTCAAGAGTTTAGCGAGAACTTAGAGTTAATTACTTTACTATTAAAAAAAAAATCTTAGTCATTGTGCTATGTATTCCAAAATTTAAAAGTGATATATTAAATCAGAAATTCCTTCTAAGAATTGACTGTTAGGCAGTAAAGGATGTCCTTACTAAAGATATTAAAAACATTGCCTCCAAACAAAAATTTGCTATATGGTAAGCAATACTTTTTATGTTTGATTTTGATATTGAGTTTATTAAAGGAAATTCTAATTCTTTGTCAAATTTTCTAACTCATAAATTTTTGTTGGGAACTAAGAAATGAGTAAAAGGCCTCTTATTCAAAGGCCCCAGTCCCCAACAAAGTTAGTTAATTCACTAGTTGAAGGTATGAGAGAAAAGAAGTTGATAAACTTCATAATGATACTTATGAGCAAGCTTTGGATAAATCCATTACATATCCTTTAATTCTAAAGTACATAGATTTTTATGTGCTATTGAAGACAATTATGCTCAACTCAAACCTAATGAGGTTGTATGATTTTATCTTAAAGATGATATATATCCTTATAATAACATAAAAGATTGCTTGTATTGTCAACAAATACTTCATGAAATTGTCAATGAATACTTCATGAAATAGGATCCATGGTGATTGAACCCATAAAAAGAGAATCAAAAAATGGATTTGGTTATGGCTTTAAAGATTAGGCCTATGCCAAGTTCAAGATAAAGAAAATTCTTAATCTCAAGGATTGGCCAATGGATCTCTTTGGCTATCAAGAACTAAAAGAATGGTGAAAAGTTAAAACATTCAGTTACTTCAATTATATCAAAGCATGGGGAAAAGCCTTATTGTATGAAAATAGGAAGACGAAATTTAGTTAGTTTATTCAAATACTTTATCGAATGATAAAAAAAATTTCAAATTGGTTTAAAACCTAGTTTTTTAAATGGGGTTTACATCATATAAATTTACCCTATAAAGTAAAAATTGTTTATAAACAATTTTGTGTAGCAAATGAAGAGGTTAAAGATCCCTTGTTAATGTTTGCAGCTTAGTATCATATTCCATGGGTTATTAAATGGGACTATACTATTATGGCTAAATAGGCTAATATCTTAGATGTTGACATTAGACATATTCCATGGCTAGTAAGGCGGATAAATATCGAATGATGGGAAAATTTTGACTTTTTTTATGATGGAGTCTACACAAGGAAAAGAGTTACTTGTATAAATGGTCCTAAGGTTCCAGCACCAAAGCCCACTTTTACAAATCCTAAAGAGATATTAAAGACTTTAATAGAGTCTATATCAAAAAAAAAAAGGTTATTAGAAATGATGATTGCTTTGCTCTAACCAAATGAAGACACCCAAGCCAACCAAGCTGAGAGCAGTTAGAAGCACATCAATAGTGATACTATACAAGATAAGATTATGCAAGATAATCGACCATTAATATTAATTTTCTAAATAATTGAAAGTTTAAACTTGTTAGTGTCTCAATATTGAAACCCTAAGTCACATTGCCTTTGTACTCATAATAGTTATGTATGGGCAAGTAGGGTTATGGCTTAAGAAGTTGATAGTGAAATTGTGAGACATTGATAGGTTAAGACCTAATAGCTTATTTAGAAGTGATTGTTTTTCTAGGAATAAAGGAATAGTAATTAGTGAAAATTTAGATAATAATTATTTACAAAATTGGACTCTTCCTTCTTCATTGTCTTCCTAGGTTTATAAATAGGGAAGTTTTTTTTCTAAGATCAATTATGTTATTAAAACTATTAAAGAAGCTTTACCTTTAACTCAAGGTTACAATGATTTCTACTTGTTATCCCAAAAGCTTATTAGTTCACATTAGTAAAAGTATAAATTTATTCATATTAGGATGGTACAAGTAGTGTTAAAACTTACTACTATACTAAGTTTAAATAACTCAGCAATTATATGTGTTAGAGACAAAAGACATAACCATTTCCAAAAATCTAATGTTATGATTCCTAAAACAATTGCTTGGTATCAAGTTAAAGTACTTGGAAAATGGGTTTTAAGAAAGGTAGTTGAACCTGTTAAACAAGTTAATAGACAAGTGGAAGAAGTATATGAATTCCAAGATAGGGATATTAAAATCTGATTTGGTCCATCTAAAAGTGTGAAGTTAAACCTCGAAAAGGGAAAAGAAAAACTTAGATTCTTTGCCTCCTCAGTGCCAATCATTGAGTTAGAAGGCATTAGAAAAATAAGAAAGCAAGTCAATCCCTTAACTTCTGCTTCTATAGTTGATGAACTACTAGAAATATCTAATTAGGCACTTAGGCCTAGGTTTCCTTCTCTTTTTGGTATGGGATGTTTGGATAAAGATAGGAGCCTTTATGTCCTCAAAGTAGTTAAAGAGGTAGATGAAAATGTGAGTTATTTTACTGTCTTGAAAATACTATAAGAAGAAAATGGTTTTTTATGACCTTTAACAAAAAAGAATGTGAAGCATGACATAAATGTCATAAGATATATACCAATAGTATGAAAGCTATAAATATATTTACTTATTTGGAAAAGTTTTACAAACTTAAGAAAAAACCTTTCCCAAATTTTTCCATCACAAAAAAATACATAGTTCTTGAAAAAGCATATCAAGAATATGTTACAATAAAAGGAAAAAGGGTTAATAGTATTCACCCACCTATAAGTAACCTAAGTGTAAAAATAAAAGACCATGAAGTTATAGGTTCACCATATAAGGTTGAGCCTTCTACTAGTGCTATTATGAGACAAGGAAATTGTACTAATCTTTATCTTCATTCAATAGGAAATTAGCTTAATAAAGTTAAAGAAAAGATAAAAGAATTGGCTTAGAAATCTCTAACACCTTTGGTTAAACTAGAAATGGAAAAAAGGGTTTTATTTAAACCCATGTCATTAGAAGAAATAAATTGCAATGTTGTTCCCACAGCCTTGTATGGGTTGTAATTGTTGTCAACTAGGGTTAAGTAAAGCCACATTGAAGGGCAAGAAAGTAAATCCGCCGCGTAAGGGCAAGAATGTAAATCCGTCACGTAAGCCCTATTAGGGTTTCATGGAAGAGAGTATATAAAGGCCTTGGAAGACAAAACTAGGAGAGGGCTAACACAATTGAATAAACAGAAACCCTACAACAACCGGAAATAGGAAGAGAGAGCAGAATGGCAAGAGATCAAAAACGACACCACCGGGAAAGCAAACCAGAAACGTCACCACCGGGAGAGCAAACCAGAAACGTCACCACCGGGAGAGCAAACCAGAACGTGCGACCTCCTGCAAGCAAACCAGAAATGCCTCCTGCAAGCAAACCAGAAACACCTCCTGCAAGGAAACCAGAAACACGTCCTGCAAGCAAACCAGAAACGCACAACCAGCAAGAGGAGAAATACGAAACAGACCACCTGGAAGAAAAGACAGCAGACCTGGTATCCGTGAAACCACCCAAAAGAGAAGACAGCAGACCAGAAGCGTGAGGCAGGCCGAAATACGTGAACCAGAAAAACCAGTAACGTGAGGCAGGCCAAGAGACGTGAAACGGCAGACCAGAAGCGTGGGTGTACGTCAGGAGATGGCGTGAGACCAGAACGTGCAACGGCGTGACAGACAAGAAGTGTGAGGACAGGCCATGAAACAGTAAGACCGTGAAATAGGAGATGGTGAAAGCAGGAGTTGTGTGAAACAACCTAGAGAAGGAATTCGGTGAAGCATTGGAAAGAACTCAATGTATTTCCAGATTTCTTCAAGAGAGGTTAGAGAGCGTAGCGGTGAACTTCTAAGCGGCAGTAGAGTAGCCTTTTAATTCAACAGAGGCAAGACAAACTAGAAAAAGGGTAGACACAGTAAGTGACACTCTTTGTATTGTACTTGCTTAGTAATTGCAATAGTGAAAGAAGCAGAAAATTAAGACATCCATTGTAACTGGAATTCTCAAGTATAGTGGATAGTCTCGGTAAGGGAGAGTCCCTACCACCATGGATGTACATCACGTTGACGGAACCATGTAAATCTCGTGTGTTCTTAATTTGCTTTACGTTCTATGTTTTGAATTGAGTTGTGAACGTAGCTAAAGTATCAGCCAACCCATAACCTAATGAAGACCTAAACAAGAACATCCGAATTGTCTATTAGGCAAGGTGTCTGAAAGGTGACTTTGGGGACTATTGTGATTAGTAGGTAGCAATAGATCTACCTTAGTCGAATCTGAGAAAGAGTTCACTTTTAAGAAGATATTGAAGTTGTTCACTTTCCTGCGAATTGCAAATTATGGTGATACTGATTCACCCCCCTTTCAGTATCACAAACTAGTAGATCTTAGGGTGAAATTGGGAACTTCATGCAACATATCATGTTAAAATCCTGAAAAAATAGAATTAGTTAATGAAATAATCAAAAAGTTAAAAAAACCTTGGATTAAAAGAAAAAGATACTTATATATTATGAAAAGAGGAACAATTATAGAAAAAGAATCATAAGCTAAGGATTATGTGGACAAACTTCAAGAAATGTTCTTATCAAAACAATACTCAGGTCAAAAGAAAACCCATCACCTTCTTATAAAAAGGAAAGAATGGAAATTAACAAATGACTTTCAAGAAAATCCCTATAAAATTATATTATCTCATATTGACTCCGTTCAAACTCTTATTAGAGGAACAATCTGAGTACAATTATATATAATATGATGGTAGCAACATCGTAGAATGGAATTTAGATGAAATGAAAGAAAATTAGATTCTCATTCTACTTCATTATGTGATGATGTTTACCATTGTTGCAAAATCTAAATGAGATAATTATGACCCCCAAATAGCAAGATTTATAGTAAATGAGTTTACTAGATAAGTTAATGGCTAGTAGAATTTTTATTTGTCAAAAGAAGCTAAACCCCAGATATTTAATGCTATAAAAATATAACAAGGAATGTAACTTGCTAATAGTGTTAATACACTAATTTATACGATTACTAACTATTTTATTACCATAGGTACCTTTTTAGTAGATAAGACATATGAATAACTCATTAATTTGAGGTGTTCGGATATATCCCACTTTAGGTAGTACAAAGATATTTTCTTCTCTAAAGTTTTTACTATAGAAGATAGTCAAAGTATGTTCTAGAAACAAATATTTTTGTTTGGGTTACCTACCCCATTTTCTAAAAGAGTAAAAAATAAGTTAAAATCCTATCATGGTGGAGTTATTAATTACTTCACTTACACCTTTGAAGAATTAGCTACTCAAGTGATAGCTGAAGGAGTTAAACTTTGTAATGAAATTAAACTACATAGGCAATTATAAAATGAAAAAATTTCAAGGAAAAAAAGCCTTAAGAGACTTTTGTAAACAAATGAGTTAATAATCCTAAAAAATTTAGGAATAAGGGTTAAAAATGCATACTTAAGAAGAAAAAAAAACCCTTTTATAAAAAGGAAAAATCAAAAGAAAAGAAAAGGTCTACTCTATAGAAAAAGAAAAAGAAAATAGTATCTATTATAAATGCAAAAAATATGAAATTATTCTATTAAATGTAAAATGAAATAAAAAATTCAAAAATTATTTGTAAATGAAGACCTTAAGAAGTCACTAATGCATATCTTCTTTATCAAAATATAAATCTAAGGAATCAGACTTAGTGGTAGATCTTCTTGATAAAGATACCCCCTATAAAGACAAGTTTGGTGATAATTGTAATGGTTAATGCAACTATTATCAAGGTTTATGCAAAAGTAATGACTTATTAGTCCTTAAAAAAGAAAATAATTTTACATTAAATCTTATTGGTAAGATTACAAATCCAAAAGAAAAAAAGAATAGTTGGGAAAATATCTTCATTTTTCTCGAAACAAAGCTAAGGTTAAAAAACCAGAAGAAGATTATAGTTTAAAAGTTGTTATTTAGAAAATTAAAAATGACCATTCTAGTTCAAAAACTACAAAAATGACAATAAAATCTTTTATTGGAGATCTTAAAACTAAAATTAATTAGTTAAAAACTAAGATTAAAGGATTAAAAGAAAAGGTATCAATACTAAAATCAATAATTGAAAAGGACAAAAATCCTTCTGATATTCCAAATACTTCTTTAAAAATAGAGTTAAGTACTCTTCAATACATTAATTTAATTGGTAAGGTTATCACTTATAAATGACATACTTAAATTATTATAATAGTTAATAAGGAGTATATCTTTTCTACCATAGTCTTAATTGATTTAGGCACTGACATGAATTGTATTACTAAAGGAATAGTTCCTTCAAAATACTTTTCAAAAACAAAAGAAGTATTAAACACTGTTAATAAAAACAAACTTGTCATTAAATATAAATTATCTTAATCTGTTATATGCAACAAAAAAATTTGTATTCAAATTCCATTTGTATTGGTTAAAAATCCATCACAAGATATTATTTTAAGAAACCTTTCTTGCACATACTATATCTTATTAAGGAAGTTAGTGATAAAGGGATTTTCTCAAAATAGATGGAAAGTTTATTAATTTTGAATTTATATCTACTCCTCAATATAGGGAGATAGATTTACTTCAAAAGGCAACAAAAGAAAAAGAGAGATTTATTCAATCTCTTTATAATGAAATTAAGAATAAACATTTACAAGAAAAAATTAAAACTCCTATTATTCAAGTCAAAATATAGGAAATACAAAGAAAGTTAGAAAAAAAAGTCTATGCCAAGATTCCTTCATGAACTACCATATAAAACGACTTTTAATGGAAGTTATTGACCTAAGTATGGGGTGACAATACTTTATAGTGATTTTGTTGACTACTTGAAAATCAACACATATCCTTCAAGTCCCATCCTTGATGGGTACAAGTAGAACAAGAACAATATAGAGACTCATGCTTTCTCTCACATATCCTTTTGACATAAGTTCTATAACTTGCTTTTAAAGCTCCTATGTCTCCTCAAGCTTACTCTTATATGTTGGCCGATTTGGAATCGATGCACTAAGGATTAAATCAATTTGATGCTCAATTTCTCTCTTAAGTGGTAATCCACTTGGAACATCCTCAAGTAATACATCTTCAAATTCTTGTAAAAGAGAAATAACAATACCAGGCAAAGATGGGTCAAACTTGTTAGTGTTAAAATAAGCCTTTTTGTACAAAAGTACAATCATAAGTTGTTTGGCATAAAATGCTATTTTGACATCACTTTCTTTTGCATATAAACTTTCTTTTTTCTTCTCTTTCTCTTGTGTCCTCACTTTTTCTCCTCTCTTTTCTATTTTGATTATTCTTCTCTTTTTAATCTCTTTCTTTTTATTCACTCTCATTTTTAATCCTTAATAGATCCTCATAAGCTTGTTGAGCTAATAATGGAATAAGGGTAATGGGTTTTTCATTCATTACAAAGGAATATTAGTTCTTGAAGCCATTATGCATAACTCATTTATCAAATTGTCATGACCTTTTTAATAGAATATGACCCACATGCATGGGTACAACATCACATAAAACTTCATTATGGTACCTTCTAATAGAAAATGACACGAGCACTTGCTTATTTACCTTGACTTCACCACTCTTATTCAATTGTTGAAACTTATATGGCCTATAAAGCTTTACAGTAGGTAAATTCAACTTTTCAACCTTAATTGTACTAGCTACATTAGTACAACATGCACCATTAATAATCATACTTCATATTTTATTATTGATGAGACACCTCATATGAAAGATATTATCTCATTACACCTCGTTCTCTTCCTTCACTTGCACATTTAATGCTTGCCTTATGATGAGAGCTACTCCATTAGCTAGATACTCCTCTCTATCACTTTCATCCTCTGATGATGGCATAGAATCATCATTTAACTCACTTGTAGTCTCAACATCACCATTACCTCTTAAGACCATTACATACTTATTTGGACATTAAGATGCAATGTGACCCTTTTCCAAACACTTAAAACTTTTAACATCTCGATTTCTACTTAGTTGGGGATCATAATTACTTGTCTTCTTGCTAAAACCCACATTCTTGCTCTTAGATAGCTCAGCTTTAAGCTTGTAATCAACCTTCTTGTCCTTTTACTCCAATTTGGTTTCTAAGATAAAGTTGAACCTGAATTATACCTAAACCATGTGGAACCCTTATGTTTAAGTTATCTTTCAATTTTCATTCCCATGTGCACCGTGTCTTCTAATTTCACATAGTGTTGCAACTTAATCATATTGGCTATGTTTGTATTTAGCCCTTGCAAAAATTGAGCCATGGTTGCCTCTTTATCTTCTTCTACGTTGGCCCTAATTATGGCAATCTCCATCTTCTTATGGTAGTTCTCCATACTTTTAGTGCCCCGAGTGAGCCCTTGCAGCCTTTGGTACAAATCCTTATAATAGTGATTAAGGATGAACCTCCTTCTTATGATTGCCTTTATCTCTTCCCATGTATCAATAGACCTCTCATGATTCCTTCTCCAAGTCAAAAAAAATTGATCCCACCAAATAATAGCATAATTTGTAAATTCAATGGCAATAAGCTTTATCTTTTTCTCTTTAAAGTTGTTATGGCAGTTAAAAACCAATTCAACCTTCTTCTTCTATTCTAGGTACACATAAGAATCATATTTACCTTGGAAGGAGGAATTGTCATTTTAATGCTATCCAAATCATAGTCATAGGTGCCTCACTTCTTAAAATCTCTTTGATCCTTTATATTATTGGCAATTCTAACCATAATAGCTCGATCATGAAATTCATCATTTCTTACATTAACTTCATGGTCATAGGCTCATCTCATTTTCCTTCTTACATTAGGAATCTTATGGTCCCCACACCTCATTTGTAACTCTACTATTATATTAGTTTGCTCCTTTATCCTTTCCTTTATATCATCAAATTTCTTATTCATGTGCTTAAATTATTATTGCATAGCTTTGATCATGAAGGATACATCATTAACTCTCTCTTGAGCTATACCTTTTTCTTTGGAAGTCGTAGAATTACTTCTGCACAAAATGATTTGGATACCTCACAAAACACACCCTCACATGTTTCTCTCAAAAATGGTGTCACACTCCCTTAATGTTTTACACTTATTGAGGCTTTTTCTTAATATGAACTTGCACTATTTCCTTTTATAACTCAAATTTCCCTTTTCAATTTTTTGAAAAACTAAACAAGCTAAATCAAGAGGATTGATATTGAATAGAATAAGGTAAATCTGGTAGAATTGAACTAATTTGAGAACAATGAGTCAAAAAAATCAAAAAAGGATATCAAGACAAATGAATTTAATGAATTAAACTTACATAAATCAAGATAAGAGGTTAAACCTAGGGGATAAACTTGGATCACATACCAAGAAAATAGATGGCAAAATTGGAGTTGAGTAAAAGAGCTATATTATTATTATGGCCAATCAGACCAAACCATTTAACTTCTATCAATGACTTAAATTTAATGCTTTTTTTTGTTCCTCCTTTTTTTTTCCTTTTTTTCTTTTTTTCTTTTGCTCAACACAAAATAATAGTAGAATACTTAGAGACAACAAATGGAATTGAAAATAACACATTTTGATATGCACTCAAACAAATAAGCAAAAAGTTAGAAGGATTACAAATGGATAGATTAGCATGTTCAAATGGTAATATCCTTAATAGACAAACTAAATAGAAATAGATAAATCACAAGGCAACAAATTGAAGAATTAATTGATCCAATTTGATTTAGAGCCAAACTTTGATACCAATTAATGTGAACCCCAAAAGACATGGCTTAGGGACTCAACACATATAAGGAATCAAACAATACCTAGGAAAGCTAAGTCAAATTTCATTCACATAAACACCAAACCTAGTATTCAAAGGAACACAAACCTAGGGTATTAAGAAGAATATGGATGCTACACTCCAAAAAAGAAGGGAATTGAGAGTGATAAGTCAAGTTGAATGTCATAAGAAGAGTTACTTCTTGATTAGTTCTTTAGTTCTTGAAAGAACTAAAGGAGAAAACTCTCCCTATTTATTTCTCTCAAATTGTTTTATTTTTGAGTTTACAAGGAGATGTCTATTTATAAACTAAGATAACAACACTAAAAGAAACATAAATTCCTATTTAGGACAAATCTCTATTTAGAACAAACTCTTATCCAAAACAAATTCTTATTAAGAAAACTTCCACTTTTATAACAAATATTTATTTAGGACAAACTCCTATTTAGGAGTGAATGTTATTACTAAACCATAACCCATTAAGCACTCTAATCATATCAATAAGGCCTCAACTCTCTTGATTTAGCTTGTTTAGTTCTTTAAAGAGCTGAAAGGGGAAATTTTAGTGGTAAAAAGCAAGAGTGCACGTTCATATTATGAAAAAGCCATAAAAAGTGTAAAACACAAGGGAGTGTGACATCCTTTTTTGAGTGAAAAATGTGAGGGAGTGTTTTGTAAGGTATCCTAATCATTTTGTGTAGAAGTAATTTTATGACTTTCAAAGACAAAGGTGTAGCTCAAGAGAGAGTTAGTGATGTGTCCTTCAAGATCAAAACTATACAACAAAAATTTAAGTGCATGAATACTAGATTTGATGATATGAGAGAGATGATGAAGGAGTAAGCAAATATAATAACAGAGTTGCAAAGGAGGCTTGGGACTATAAGGTTCCTAATGTAAGAAGGAAAATGAGATAAGCCTATGACCATGAAGATGATGAATTTGATGATCAAGCTACTGTGGTTAGAGTTGCCAACAATAGAAAGGATCGAGGAGATTTTAAGAGGTAAGGCACCTATAACTGTGATTTAAGTAGCATTAAAATGACAATCACAGATTGTCCTAACTTTTTCCTCGTCAGCCTCAATACCTTTAACACTTATAATAAATGGTATAATAAGGCCAAATGGCATAACAAGCCATTATTACAAACCATACATAGTTTTGAAAGTTGTTTTACACTAATCTCCCTCTATCATTCTAATCTAGTGATATCCATTTTTCAAATCAATTTTAGAAAAGACATATGAACCATGCATTTCATCTTACATATCATTTAACCTAGGTATGGGTTGACAATACTTTACAGTGATTTTATTGATTGCTTGATAGTTAACATTATCTCTAAGTCCTATCCTTCTTAGGTACAAGTAGAACATGAACCACATAAGGACTTATAATTCCTATCACATATCCATACAACATAAGTTCCTTAGCCTACCTTTGAAGCTCCTTTGTCTCCTTGGGATTACTCCTATATGTTGGATGCTTTAGGGATAAAATCAATTTAATGCTTAATTCCTTTCTAATGTGGTAATTTGCTTGGAATATCCTCGGGAAATACATCTTCAAATTCCTACAAAAGAGAAATAACAACAGTAGGAAAAGACAAGTTAAACTTGTTAATGTTAAAATAAGCCTCTTTGTACAAAAGTACAATCCTAGGCTCTTTGGCATAAAATGCTCTCTTGACATCACTTTCTTTTGAATAAAAACTTTGATTTTTCTTCTCTCTCTCTCTTTTGTGTCCTCACTATTTCTCCTCTCTTTCTTATTTTGGCTATTCCTCTCTTTTCTATTCACTTTCATTTTTAGTTCTCAATTGATCCTTATAAGCTTATTGAGGTGTTAATGGTGCAAGGGTGACAAGTTTTTCATTTATTACAAAGGGATATTGGTTCTTGAAGTCACCATACATAACTCGCCTGTCCAATTGTCATAGCCTTCCTAATAAGATATGACCTATATGCGTAGGTACAACATCACATAAAACTTCATCATAGTACCTTTTAATAGAAAATGACATGAGCACTTGCGTATTTACCTTGAATTCACTACTCTCAGTCAACCATTGAAGTTTATATGGCCTAGGATGCTTTATAGTAGGTAAATTTAGCTTTTCCACCATAATTGTGCTAGTTAAATTAGTGCAACTCCCACCATTAATAATCATACTGCATACTTTATTTTTGATGAGGCACCTCATATGAAAAATGTTATCTCATTACACCTCATTTTCTTTCTTCACTTGCACATTTAATGCTTGCCTTGTGATGAGAGCTACTCTACTAATCAGATACTCCTCTCCATCACTTTCACCCTCTAATGATGACACAGAATCATCATCTAACTCACTTATAGTCTCAACATCACCATTTCCTCTCAAGACCATTGCACACTTATTTGGACATTGAGATGTAATATGACCCCTTCCTAAATACTTAAAACATTTACCATTTCTATTTTTACTTGGTTGTAGATCAGTATTACTTGCCTCCTTGCTATAACTCACATTTTTACTCTTGGATAGCTCAACTTTGGATATTTAATTGGCCTTTTCATCCTTTTTACTTCAATTTAGCTTCCAAGATGAAGTACAACATGAATTCTGCCCAAACCGTGTGAAACTATTTCGTTGAAGTTGTCTTTCAATTTTCATTGCCATGTGCACCATGTCTTCTAATACCACATAATGTTGCAACTCAACCATATTAGCTATGTCTCTATTTAGCCCTTACAAAAATTGAGTTATGGTTGCCTCTCTATCTTCTTTTACATTTGCCTTAATCATGGCAATCTCCATCTTTTTGTGATAGTCCTTCACACTTTTGGTGCCTAGAGTGAGCCCTTGTAGCATTTGGTACAAACCTTTATAATAGTGATTAGGGATGAACCCCTTCCTTATAATAGCCTTCTTCTCCTCCCATGTATCAATAGGCCTCTAATGATTCCTTCTCCTAGTCAAAACAAGTTGTACCCACCAAATAATAACATAATCAATAAATTCAATGGCAACAAGCTTTACCTTTTTTGCTTTAGAGTAGTTATGGTAGTCAAAAACCAATTTAACCTTATTCTCCCATTCTAAGTACACATTATGATCATTCTTATCTTGGAACAAAGGATTTGTTATTTTAATACTGCCCAAATCATAGTCATACGTGCCTTACCTCTTAAAATCTCTTTAATCCTTTTTATTATTGGCGATTCTAACCACAGTAGCTCGATCATCAAATTCATCATCTTTTACATCATCTTCATGGTCATAGGCTTGTCTCACTTGCCTTTTACACAAAATGATTAGGATACCTCACAAAACACTTGCTCATGTGTTTTACTCAAAAAGGGTGTCACACTCCCTTGTGTTTTACACTTTTTATGGCTTTTTCTTACTATGAACTTGCACGCTTGCCCTTTTTTTCCACTCAAAATTTCCCTTTCAACTCTTTAAAGAACTAAACAAGATAAATCAAGAGGATTGATTTTGAACAAAGAATAAGGTAAATAGGGTAAAATTGAACTAATCGGAGAACAAGGAGTCAAAAAAATTGAAAAAGGATATCAAGGCAAATGAATTTAATGAACTAGACTCACATAAATCAAGATAGGGGGTTAAACCTAAAGGACAAACTTGGATATAATAACAAGAAAATAGATGGCAGAAGTTGAGTAAGATAACTATATTATTATTGTGCCCAATTTGACCAAACCATTTAATTTCCATCAATAACTTGAATTTGATGTTTTTTCTTCCTCCATTTTTTTTTATTCCTCCCTTTTTCTTTTCTTTTTGTTTTCTTTTGTTTAACATAAAACAACACTAAAATACTTAGAGAGGGCAAAGGGAATTGAAAATAACATGTTTTGATAGTTATGCACTCAAACAAAGGAGTAAGGTAACTAGGATTGCAAATGAACAAATTAGTGTGGTCGAATGGTAATGCACTCAATAGACAAACAAAATAAAAATAGATAAATCACAAGGTAGGAAATTGAATAATTAATTGATCCAACCTAGTTAGGCTTTGATACTAACCAATGCAAACCCTAAAAGATGTGATTTAGGGACCCAACACATGTAAGGAATCAAACAATACTTAGGAAAGTTAAGTCAAATTTCAATCACACAAACCCCAAACCCATTATTTAAAGGAACACAAACCTTGGGTATTAAGAAGAATATGGACACCATATTCTAGAAAAGAAGGGAATTGGGAGTGATAAGTTAGATTAAATGCCAAAAAAAATACTTTTTATTTTGCTCCGATTGTATAATTTTTGAGCTTAGAAGGAGGTGCCTATTTATAGGCTAAAATAGCAACCCTAAAAGAGAGATAAATTCCTATTTAGGTTGAATCCCTATATAGGACAAAATCTTATTCAGAAAACTTCCACTTTTATACCAAATACTTATTTGAGACAAACTCCTATTTAAGAGTAAATGATATTACTTAACCCTAACCCATTAAGGACTCTAATCATATTAATAAGGCCTTGATTCTCTTTCAAGCTTAAATTTGCAACATTTGTAGCTTGGTTGGTCTAAATGTCTTCAATTAGGCTATTTAGTACTTCTTTCATCTTTTTGGCTCTAACTTGCATTATTAGACTTTCTAAAATGTACAATGGATCTCTTGCATCCTATAAAGCCTTCCACGCATCATCCCCAAGCTTCTCATCATCCTCTTTAATAAAAACTTTAGAAAAGAAAACATCTTTGTATCACCTAAAATGGGATAAATTCGAACACCTTAAATTAATGATTTGCTTGTATGTCTTATCAATTAATATGATGATTGTACTAATAAAATGATTAGTGATTATATAAATTAGTATTTTAAAACAATAAGATAATTGGAGCCTTAACTCTAATTTTATAGTAGAAAATGTCTATGATTTAGCTTTATTTGATAAATAAAACTCTCACTGACAACCTATCTAAATTTCATTTTATGATACTACTACCATTGTATTGTACATAATTGTACTCAAGCTAGTAAAGGGATTATTTGCATAAATAGGCCTATAGCTCTACCACCAAAGCCCATGCCATCTAGCCTAGAAGAAATCTTAAAAACTTTAATGGAGTTAATGTCAAAAGAAAGGTTATTAAAGATGGAATTAAAGCTTATTCCTAGCTAGATAAAGACCTTCTAGATAGTTTGTGAATGTCTTTGTTTTCACTATATCTCATTGTTGAAATCCTAAATTATGCTACCTTTGTACCTATGTTTGTTATGTGTAGGTATGTAAGGTTGTGGCATAAGTTGTTGACAATGATACGGTGAGATATAGATAGGTTAAGACTTAATCGACTTTTTAGAAGTATTAGTCCTTTTAGGAGTATGAATAAAGAAATAATTATTAGTAAAGATTTAGATAATAAATATATACAGAATTAGACTCTTCCTTCCTTCTCCTCTTCTCATGTTTTTAAATAGGGAAGTTTCTTAACAAAAAATAATTATATTATTAAGAATGTTGAAGAAGTTTTACCTTGATCTTAGGGTTATAATGACTTCTTTCTACTATCCCAGGAGCTTATTAGTTCACACCAACAAAATTTTAAATTTCTCCTTATAGATTTCTTGACTCATTATTAATAGTAATTGAATCAACTTTAAGTGATGGACCTATATGGTTTCCATGTTTTCCTAATTTTGCTTTATCATTGTTAGATCCTAATTTGATACATGCTTTATATTTGGATATTAAAATTAAAGGATTTGATATGATGCCTACTTTGAAAAATCTAGTCTTTATTTACAAGATACACTTTAAGGTTTTTAATAATACTGTCCTAGGAATTAAAGATATTCTAGCAAGATATATAGATAAAGGAACTACAATATTGTTTTTAACTAATAGGTCAATATGTGTAAGTTCTTAAAACAATTACTTAGGATCAATTTGAATGACTAGAAGAAAAAGTAGTTAAACCTCTTAAACAAGTTAACAAACAGATGAAAAAAAATAATTGAATTCAAAAATAGGGATGTTGAAATCCGATTTACTCTATCTAAAAGTGTAAGGTTAAATCTCAAAAAAGGAAAAGGATGGTTAAACCTAGATTCTCTACCTTCTTAGTGCCAATCACTGAGCTAGAAGGCATTAGAAGAATAAGAGAATAGGTCAATTAACCTCAGCATATAGTTGACTTTCCTCCCTTAACATCTACCCAAGCTTCTAAACCTAGGTCTCCTCTTTTGCTTGATATGAGATGTTAAGATAAAGATAGGAGTCTTTCTGTCCTCGAAGTAGTTAATGAGGTAGATGAAAAGGTAAGAGAGCTATTTTACTTTCCTAAAAATACTATAAAAAAGAAAATGGTTTTTTACGTCCTTTAATGAAAAAAAAAAAGAGATGACTTAAATGCGATAAGATATATACCAATAGTATGAAAGTTAAAAAGAAACCTTTCCTAAATTTTTTTTCCCCGAAGAAATGTATGGTCCTAGAATAAATTTACTAAGATTATACTATCAAAAAAGGAAAAAGGGTTATTAGTGTTCACCCTCCTACTTTAAATTTAAGCATAAAAATTAAAGATGGTGAGGTTATAATCTCTCTATACAAAGTCAAAGCCACTATCGATGCTATTATACAGAAAGGAAATTATACTAGTTTTTGTTTTAAGTCTATCAGTAATCCAATTAATAGAGTTTAAGATAAGATTGAAGAAATAACTCACTGAGCTCTAAAACCTCTGGTTAAACTAGAGATAGAAAAAAGAATTTTATTTAGTTCCATGTGATCAAAAGAAAAAAACAACAATATGTTAGGTAAAAATCTTGAAAAGGAAGAGTTACTTAATGAAATAGTCAAAAAGTTAAAACATCTTGGACTAAAAGAGAAAGAAGCCTCTATACTAGGAAAAGAAGAATAGTGTAAAGAAGATGAATCTTCAAAAGTTGAAGAATATATTGACAAAATACAGGATATGCTTTTATCATAACAAATCCAGTTAAAAAAAAAGATCCATCACCTTTTTATAAAAAGGAAGTTATGGGAATTAACAAGATAACTTTTAATAAAGTCCCTACAAAATTATATTATCATACGACATCCCTAATCAACTTCTTATTAGAGGAACAATTTGAGTACCATTATATACAATATGATGGTTATAGCATTGCATAATGGAATTTAGATGGGATGTCTAAAATTAAATACTCATTTTACTCCATTATATGATGATATTTGGCACTCCTACCAAATTAAAGGGTAATTTTGACCCTCAAAGAGTAATGTTTATAACAAATGGATTTACTAGATATCTTAAAAGATGGTGGGATTTTTATTTATCAAATGAAACTAGATCATAGTTATTTTTTACTATAAAATTAGAGCAAGGACTCTAAGTATCTGATTGTATTAATACTCTAATTTATATTATCATTAATCATTTTGCTAGTACAACCACCTTATTAATGATAAGACATATGAGTAACTCATTAATTTAAAGTACTCAAATTTCTCCCATTTTAGGTGGCACAAAGATGTTTCTTTTCTAAAGTTTTTACTTAGGAAGGCAAAGTATTTTTTGGAAAGAAAAATTTTTATTTGAGTTACTTACCCTATTTGTTGAAAGAGTAAAAAATAAGTAAAAATCCTATCATACTAGAGTTATTGATTACTTTATTTATACTTATAGAGAATTAGTTGCAAAGGTTGTAGTGGAAAGGTACTCTATAATGAGATAAAATTGCATAGGTAGTTACAGAATGAAAAAGGTTAAGGTATAGAGGCCTCAGAAGATTTTATGAACAAAAGGGTTGTCACCCATAAAATGTCCTAAAAAATTTAGAAAGAAAGGTTATAAACCTATCTCTCAAAAGAAATCCTTTTATAAAAAGGAAGTCAAAAGAAAAAAAAAAAAAGCTAAGTTCATAGAAAAGAGAAAAAAGGCAGTTCTCTATTCTAAATGCAAAAAAATAGGGCATTGTTCTAATAATTGCAAAATGAAATAAAAAATTTAAGAATTATCTATAAATGAAGACCTTAAGAGGTCACTAATGCATATCTTCTTATTAGAAGATAAATCAAAGGAATTAGATTTAGAAGTAGATCTTCTCAAAGAAGAATAAACTACCTCTGAAGATGATTTTAGAAATAGTTACCATGGTCAATGCAACTATTATCAAGTTTAATGTAAAAGTAATGGCTTATTTGTCTTTACAAAAAAAGATAATTTGATTCTAGATCTTATTGATAAAATTGCAGATCTAAGAGAAAAAAAGAGAATAGTTGAAAAATTTTTACATCTGTCTTAAGACAAGACTAAAGTCAAAAAGTTAGAAGAAGATTATGGTTCAAAAACTATCATTAAGAGAATTAGAAACAATCATTCTAATTTAAAATCTAAAACATCATTGACACCTTTAGTTATTGAGCTTAAAGTTAAGATGAAGAGTATATCTTCCTAGCTATTACCTTAATTGATTTAGATGTAAACATGAATTGTATTAATTAAAGGATAGTTATTTTAAAATCCTTTTCAAAAACCACTAAAGTGTTAAACACTATAGATAAGAGCAATCTTGTTATTAAGTACAAGGTATCATAAGTTGTTATATGCAATGAAGGAACTTGTATTCAAACTTCATTTGTATTGGTTAAAAACTTATCTCAAGATGTCATCTTGGGAGACCCTTTCTTGTACATGTTATATTCTATTGTGGATAAGCGATAAAGGGAATTTCTCAAAAATTGATGAAAAGTTTATTAGTTTTAAGGTTATATCTACTTCTTAATATAAGCAGATACATTTACTATAAAAAAAAAATTAGAAGAAAAGAGAAATTTATTTAATCTTTTGAAAGTGAAACAAAGAATAAATATTCAGAAGAGAAAATCAATACTCTTGTTACTTAAGTCAAAATAAAAGAAATATAGGAAAAATTGGAAACACTAATTAGTGCAGAAATACCTATAACTTTTTGGAATAGGAAAAAGCATGTGGTAGAATTACCATATGAGATGACTTTCAACAAAAGTCAAAACCTACTAAGGGTTGACACATAGCTATAGGGCCAAGACATTTATACATTTATAAAAAGGAGATAAACAATCTCTTTAAAAAAGGGCTTATTAGAAAAAGTAAAAATCCATAGAGTTGCCCAACATTTTATATAAAAAATGCTGCAAAATTGGAGTGAGATGTTCCAAGACTAGTTATAAATTATAAGTCTTTAAATAAGACCTTAATATGGATTAGGTATCATATACCTAATAAAAAAGATTTGCTAAATAGGTTCTATGAAACCTTGATATTTTCAAATTTTGATATAAAGTCTAGTTATTGGCAAATCTAGATTCATAAAAATGATAAGTACAAAATAGCATTCAAAATTCCATTAGGATATTATGAATGAAATGTAATGTCTTTCGAGTTAAAAAAGCACCCTTTGAATTTCTAAAAATTATGAATGAAATATTTAATATTTATTTAGCATTTATTATTATTTAAATTGATGATTTGTTAGTATTTACTAACATAATCAAGAAACATTTTAAATATTTAAGTTTATTTTTAAAGGCTATTGAAAAGGCCGATTTACCCATATCAGCTAAAAAAATGAAGTTATTTCAAACCAAGGCTAGATTCCTTGGCCACTGTACTAACAATGGAATCATTGTTCCTATCGATCGAGCAATTGAGTTTGCCCTTAAATTTCATAATGGAATTAGAGAAAGCAATAGTTACAAAGGTTTTTGGGATGTATGAATTAAACCTTTGTTTGATAGACTACAAAAAAAAAAAAATCCTCCCGAGTTGATGGATATTCATACAAATGTAGTTAACAAAATAAAAATAAAAATAAAAAACAAGGTGGAAAATAATACATTAAATAGTGTGTATGGTGGAATCCTTAAGCAAAGGATTAGTTCAAAGAAACATTTAATTCACTTTACTTTAAGAGTTTAGAGAGAAGTTAGAGTTAATTACTCTACCATTAAAAAAGGAATCTTAAATATTGTATTATGTATTCAAAATGTGAAAGCAATGTACTAAATCAGAAATTCTTTTAAGAATAGATTGTAATGTAGCTAAAGGTGTCCTTATTAAAGATGTTAAAAATATCACATTTAAACAAATTTTTACCAGATAACAAAGAATACTTTCTGTTTTTTTATTTGATATCGAGTTTAATAAAGGGAATTTTAACTCTTTACCTAATTTCTTATGAATTTTAGTAGGAAACTTAGTATGAGTAAATGGCCTCTCATATATGGGCCATAATCCCTAACAAAGTCAATTAATTCATTAGCAAAAGATGCAAAAGTAAAAGAAGTTGATTAACTTTGTAACAATGCTTATGAGCGAGCTTTCGATAAAGCCATCACATATCCTTTAATTCTAAGCACATAAATTTTGTATGTGATGTGGAAAATAATTATGCTTAGTTAAAACCCAATAAGGTCGCCAAATTTTATGTTAAAAATGACATACATCCTCATACCAATTTGAAGGATTGTCTGTATTATGAATAGATATTACATGAAACAAGCTCAGTAGTTATTGAACCCATTAAACATGCCTTTGGAACTAGTTATGGCTTTAAAGATTGAGCTTATGCCAAATTCAAGATAAAGAAAATTCTTTATCTAGAAGATTGGTAAGTTGATCTTTTTAGCTATAGGGACTTGAAAGAAAGGTGGAAGGTTAAAATCTACAATTACTTTGATTAAATCAAAATATGAGAAAAAGCTTTATTATATAAAAAGAGGCAAAGGAAACTTTGTTGGTTAATTTAGATAGATCTTCCAAATGACCCAAAGAGATTTCTAAACTGGTTTAAAACTTGCTTTTTCAAGTGGAGTTTACATCATATAACCTTACCTCACAAAGTGATAATTGTTCATGAACAATTTTGTGAACAAACAATAAGGTTAAAGACCCATTATTAATGTTTGTAGTTTGGTCTCCTATGTTAATAAATAGCTAAAAGCTTATTAGCTCACACAAATAAAAGTATAAATTTTTCCATGTTGGGATGGTTCAAGTAACATTAAAGCCTTTGACTAGATTGGGTTTAAACAACTCATTAATTATCTATGTTCATAATAAGAGATATAACAAATTCAATGACTCTTTATTAGGTGTAACTGAATTAACTTTAAATGATGGACCTATATCCTTTTCATGTTTTCTAAATTTCACTTTATCATTGTTAGATCCTAATTTAATACATGCTCTAGGTTTGGATATTAAAACTAAAGGATTTGATATGATGCCTGCTTTGGAAAATCTAATCCTTATTTACTGGATACACTATAAGGTTATAAACACAATTGTGCCATGGATTAAAGATATTCCAACAAGATATGTAGATAAAGGAACTACCACTTTGTTTTTCACTGATATGTCAAAATATCATGTCTTGGTTCTAAAAACAATTACTTAGAATCAATTTAAATTACCTAAAAGATGGATATTAAAAAAAGCAATTGAACCTATTTAACAAGCTAACTGATAGATGGAAGAAATAAATGAATTCAAAGATGAGGATGTCAAAATCTAATTTGCTCCATCTAGAAGTGTGAGATTAAACATCAAAAAAAGGGAAAAGAAAAGATTAAACCTTGATTATTTACTTCCTAGATGCCAATCACTCAATTAGAAGGTATTAAAAGAATAAGAGAGCAAGTCAGTCAACTTCAATATAGAGATGACTTTCCTCCCTCAACTTCTACTTCTTTGATTAATAAACCACTAGCAATTAATGAGATAGATGAAAAGGTAACAGAGCTATTTTACTCTCTTGTAAATATTGTAAAAAGAATATAATTTTGTATGACCTTTAATGAAAAAGAACAAAAAGTATGACATAAAAACTATAAGATATATGCCAATAATATGGGAGTTACAGATATTTTTACCTATTTGGAAAAGGTTTATAAATTTAAAAAGAAACCTTTCCTAAATTTTTCTACCCCAAAGGAATGCATGGTCCTAGAAAAAGCTTACTTGAAATATACTACCAAAAAAGGAAAAAGGGTTATTAGTGTTCATCCTCTTACTTTTAATTTAAACTTAAAAATTGAAGATATTAAGGTTATGGCCACTCCATACAAAGTTGAAGTCATTACCAATGTTGTTATATAGTAAGGAAATTATACTAATTTTTATATTCAATTTATGGGTAATTAGCATAATAGAGTTGAAGTCAAGATTAAAGAAATAGCTCGATGAGCTCTAAGACCTCTAGTTACACCAAAGATAAAAAAGGGGTTTTATTTAAACCCATGTTAATGAGAAGCTTGGAGATGATGTGTGGAAGGCTTTAAAGGATGCAAGAGTCCATTTCACATTCCAGAAGGTCCAATAACGCAAGCTAGAGCCAAAAAGATGAAAGATGCACTAAATGGGTTGATTGAAAACATTTAGGCCAATCAAGCTATAAATAATACAAATTTAAGCTTGAAAGAAAGTCAAGACCTTATTAATATGATTGGAGTGCTCAATGGGCTAAGCTTAAGTAATAACATTTCCACCTAAATAAGAGTTTGCCCTAAATAATTATTTGTTATAAAAGTAGAAGTTTTCTGAATAAGAATTTGTCTTAAATAGGAGTTTGTCCTAAATAGGGATTTGTCCTAAATAGGAATTTATGTCTCTTTTAGTATTGCTAACTTAGCCTATAAATAAGTTCCTTCTTGTAAGTTCTAAAATTAAGCAATTGGAAATAAATCAAAAGTAAGAGTTTTCTCTTTCAGTTCTTTCAAAAACTAAAGAACATATCAAGAACTAAATACTGGTTCTAGGGTTTGTGTGATTGAAATCTAACTTACCTTTCCTAGGTATTGCTTGATTCCTTGCATGTGTTAGGTCTTTAAGCCATGTCTTTTAGGGTTTGTATCAATTAGTATCAAAGTCTAACTCTAAATCAAGTTAGATTAATTAATTACTTAATTTGCCACCTTGTAATTTATTTATTTTTGTTTAGTTTGTTTATTAAGCACATTACCATTTAAATGCACTAATCTATCTATTTGCAAACTTTCTTATTTTCCTCATTTGTTTGAGCATATAACTATCAAAACGTGTTATTTTCAATTCCATTTGTTGTTTTTAAGTATTTTACTATTGTTTTATGTTTAGCAACAACAAAAAAAAGGAATGAAAGAAAAAACATCATCTTGCCAATTATGAAATCAAACAATATTCCCATGTTTTCAAATTCATATCAATAATACCTCACTTTGTCGATCTGTATGTGGATAGTAGGTAGTCGAGAATAACAATTTAGTATCTAACTTACCTTACAAAGTTTTCTAGAAGTAGCTCAAAAACTTTGTATCTCGATCTTAAATAATATTTTAAGGTGTCTCATGCAAGCGTATTATCTCTCTAAAGAACAATTTTACCACATTATCTAAATTGTTTGTTTTATGACATAAAATGAAGTGTGTCATCTTTAAAAACCTATCAATAACAACAAATATAGAATGTCTACCCTTTTTTGATTATTAGTATATAATTTCTTAGAATATAAAACAATTAAAATAGAACGTAAATGATCAAGATGCTCATTTAGGCTTTTGCTATAGACCAAAATATCATTAAAATACACAATCACAAAATTACCAATGGATGGATGCAAAACATGATTCATTACTCGCATAAAAGTGTTTGGTGCATTAGCGAAATCAAATGGCATAACAAGCCATTCATACAAACCATATTTAATTTTGAAAGCTGTTTTTGACTCATCTTGCTCTCTCATCCTAATTTGGTGATATCCATATTTCAAATTAATTTTAGAAAGACACATGAACCATGCAATTCATCTAACATAACATCTAGCCTAGGTATGGGGTGATGATATTTTACAATGATTTTGTTGATCACTCGATAGTCAACACATATCCTCCAAGTCTCATCTTTCTTGGGTATAAGTAGGACAGGAACTGCACAAGGGGCTTATGCTTTCCTTCACATATCCTTTCAACATAAGTTCCTTAACCTACCTTTGAAGCTCTTTTGTCTCCTTGGAATTACTCCTATATGCTGGCTAGTTTGGGATGGATGCACCAAGGATAAAATCAATTTGATGCTTAATTCCTCTCTTAGGTGGCAATCCATTTGGGACATCGTTGGGGAATACATCTTCAAAAGTACGATCATAGGTTGTTTGGCATAAAATGCTTTTTTGACATCACTTTCTTTTGCATAGAAACTTTTTGTTTCTTCTCTCTCTCTTGTGTCCTCACATTTTCTTCTCTCTTTTTTGTTTTGATTATCCCTCTTTTTTCAGTCTTTTTTTTCTATTTGCTCTCATTTTTAATCCTTAACTGATCCTCATAAGCTTGTTAAGGTGACAATGGCACAAGAGTGATAGGTTTTTCATTCATTACAAAGGAATATCGATTCTTAAAATGATCATGTATAACTCACCTGTCAAACTACCATGGCCTTCCTAATAGAATATGGCTCGGGTGCATGGGTACAACATCACATGAAACTTCATTATGGTACCTTTTGATAGCATAATTTTGGTACATCACTTGCTTATTTACCTCAACTTCACCACTCTCTTTCAACCATTGAAACTTCTATGGCATAAGATGTTTTATAGTTAGTAAATTTAGCTTTTTTACAATAATTATGCTAGCCATATTAGTGCAACTCCCACTATGAATAATCATACTACATACCTTATCTTTGATGAGACACCTCATATAAAAGATGTTATCTCGTTGCACCTTATTTTCTTCCTTCATTTGCATAGTCAATGCTCACCTTATAACAAAAGCTGCTTCATTAATCGAATACTCCTCTCCATCACTTTCACCCTTTGATGATGGCATAGAATCATCATCTGATTCACTTATAGTTTCAACATCATTATTACCTTTTAAGATCATTGCAAATTTATTTAGACTTTGAGATGTAATGTGACCCCTTCCCAAGCACTTAAAACATTTAATATCTCTATTTCTACTTGGTTGGGGATCAGAATTACCTACCTCCTTGCTAGAACCCACATGGTTGCTTTTGGATAACTTGGCTTTGGACTTGTAATTGACCTTCTCATCCCTTTTACTCCAATTCAACTTCCAAGATGAGGTAGAACTTGAATTCTTCCTAAACTATATGGAACTTTTTCATTTAAGTTGTCTTTCAACTTTCATTACCATGTGTACCATGTCTTCTAATTCCACATAGTGTTGTAACTTAACCCCATTAGCTAGGTCTCTATTTAGCCCTTACAAAAATTGAGCCATGGTTGCCTCTTTATCTTCTTTTACATTCACCCTAATCATAGCAATCTCCATCTTTTTGTGGTAGTCCTTTACACTTTTGGTGCCCTAATTGAGCCCTTGCAGCCTTTGGTACAACTCCCTATAATAGTGATTAGGGATGAACCTCCTCCTAATGGTTGTCTTTATATCCTCCCATGTATTAATAGGCTAGTCATGATTCCTTCTCCTATTTGAAATAAGTAGATCCCACCAAATAATAGCATAATCAATAAATTCAATGGCAATAAGCTTTACCTTTTTCTCCTCGGAATAGTTGCGGCAATCAAAAACTAGTTCAACCTTCTTCTACCATTCTAGGTATGCATTATGATCATTTTTACCTTGGAACAAAGGAATTGTCATTTTAATACTACCTAAATCATGGTCATAAAAGCCTTGCCTCCCAAAATCTCTCAAATCCCTTTTATTGATGGTAGTTCTAACCACAGTAGTTTGATCATCAAATTCATCATCTTCCACATCTTCTTTATGGTCATAGGTTTATCTCAATTGTCTTCTTGCATTAGGAGTCTTATAGTCCCTATGCCTCCTTTGCAACCTTTCTTTTATATTAGCTTACTCCTCCATCCCCTTCCTTATATCATCAAATCTTGTATTCATGCGCTCAAATTGTTGTTGCGTAGCTTTGATCATAAAGGACACATCACTAACTCCCTCCTAAGTTACACCTTTGTTTATGAAAGTCATAGTATTACTTTTGCATAAAATGATTAGGATACCTCACAAAACACTCCCTCATATGTTTCACTCATAAGTGAAGGTGTTACACTCCCTCGTGTTAACACTTTTTATGGCATTTTCTTAATATGAACTTGTGATGCAATGTGACCTATTCCTAAACACTTAAAACATTTAAGTGTTTCTACTTAGTTGGGGATCAGAATTACCTACCTCCTTGCTAGAACCCACATTTTTACTTGTAATCAACCTTATCATCCTTTTTACTCTAATTAGGCTTCCATGATGAGGTAGAACCCAAAATTTACCCAAACCATGTGAAATCCATTCATTTAAGTTGTCTTTCAACTTTCATTACCATATGCACCATGTCTTCTAATTTCACGTAGTGTTGCAGCTCAACCATGTTGACTATGTCTCTATTTAGTGCTTGCAAAAATTGAGCCATGGTTGCCTCTCAATCTTTTTCTACATTCGCCCTAATGATGGCAATCTCTATCTCCTTGTGGTAGTCTTCCACACTTTTGGTGCCCTGAGTGAGCCCTTGCAACCTTTGGTACAACTCCTTATAATAGTGATTAAGGACGAACCTCCTCTTTATGAAGCCTTCATCTCCTCCCATTTATCAATAAGACGTTCATGATTCCTTCTCTTAGTCAAAATAATTTGATCCCACCAAATAATAGCATAATTAGTAAATTTAACAACAACAAGCTTTACCTTTTTCTCCTCAGAATAGTAGTCAAAAACTAATTCAACCTTCTTCTCACATTCTGGGTACACATTAGGATCATTCTTATCTTGGAATGGAGGAATTGTCATTTTGATACTGCCTAAATCATGATTATAGGTGCCTTACCTCCTAAAATCTCTTTGATTCCTTCTATTGTTGGCAGTTCTAACCATAGTAGTTTTATTGTCAAACTCATCATCTTCATGGTCATAGGCTCACCTCAATTGCCTTCTTGCATTAAGAGCCTCATAGTCCCCATGCCTCCTTTGCAACTCTACTATTGTATTAGTTTGCTTCTCCATCCTCTCCCTTATATCATTAAATTTGATATTCATGCACTCTAATTGTTGTTGCATGGCTCTAATCATGAAGGACACATCATTAACTCCCTCTTAAGTTACACCTTTATCTATGGAAGTCATAATATTACTTTTACATAAAATGATTAGGATACCTTACAAAACACTCCCTCACGTCTTTCACTCAAAAGAAAAGGTGTCACACTCCCTTTTATTTACACTTTTTATGGCTTTTTCTTAATATAAACTTGTAGTCTTGCCTCTTACCACTCAAATTTCCTCTTTTAGCTCTTTAAAGAACTAAAAAAGCTAAATCAAGAGGATGGATTTTGAACAAAATAAGATAAATGGTGTAGAATGGAACCAATTAAAAAACAATGGGTTAAAAAATGAAAAAGGATATCAAGGCAAACGAATTTAATGAACTAAACTCACAAAAATTAGGATAGGGGGTTAAACCTGAGGACAAACTTAGATGACATAATAAGAAAATAGATGGTAGAATTAGAGTTGAGTAAGAAAATTATATTATTATTGTGGCCAATAGAACCAAACTATTTAACTTTTATTAATAATTTGAATTTCATGCCTTTTTTTTTTCCATTTTTTTTTGGTCCATTCCTCCCTTTTTTCTTCTTTTTTTTTCTTTTTTCTTTTGCTTAACATAAAAGGATAGTAGAATACTTTGAGACAACAAATGGAATTGAAAATAACATGTTTTGATAGTTATGATCTCAAACAAACTAAGTAAGAAGGATAACAAATGGACAAATTAGCACAGTTGAATGGTAATGTCCATAATAGACAAACTAAATAGAAATAAATAAATCACAAGGCAGCAAATTGAAGAACTAATTGATCCAACTTGATTTAGAGTCAGGCTTTGATACCAACTGATGCAGAAAAACCCAAAAAGATGTGGCTTAGGGACCCAACATAGACAAGGAATCAAAGAATACCTAGGAAAGCTGAATCAGATTTTAATAACACAAACCCTAGACCCAACATTCAAAGGAACATGAACCTAAAGTATTTGAGAAGGATACATACGCCACACTCCATAAAAGGAAGGGGATTGGAAGTGATAAATTGATTTGAATGCCACAAGAAGAGGTACTTCTTGATAAGTTCTTTAGTTCTTGAAATAACCATAGGAGAAAACTCTTACTTTTTATTTCTCTTATTTCTCTCAAAGTTGTCTTTTTTTTCTAGAGCTTACAAGGAGGTGCCTATTTATAAGTTAAGATAGCAATCCTAAAGAGGCATAAATTCCTATTTAGGACAATCCTTATTTAGGAAAAACTCTTATCTGGGACAAATTCTTATGCAAAAACTTTCACTTTTATAACAATCACTTATTTAGGATAAACTCCTATTTAAGAGTGAATGCTATTACTTAGTCTTGACCCATTAAGTACTCCAATCATATTAATAAAGCCTTGACTCTCTTTCTAACTTGAATTCACACCATTTGTAGCTTGGTTGGCATAAATGTCCTCAATCAACCCATTAGCGCTTCTTTCATCTTTTTGGCTCTAGGTTGTGTTATTGGCCTTATGGAATGTGCAATGGACCTCTTGCATCCTTTAAAGCCTTCCAGGAATCATCTTTAAGCTTCTCATCATCATGATAGCCTTCATCTCCTCCCATGTATCAATAAGCCTCTCGTGATTCCTTTTCCTAGTCAAAATAAGTTGCTCCCATCAAATAATAGCTTAATAAATAAATTCAATGGCAGCAAATTTTACCTTTTTATCTTCAAAGTAATTATGATAATAAGAAACCAACTCAACCATCTTTTCCCATTCTAGATAAGTTTTAGATTTGGTTTGGAACATTGGTTTAAGGTTTTACTTTTGTTAAACCAGATTTGACTTTCTTAGAGTTTTGAATTCCTCATTTTGCTTATTGGTTTCATTATGCTCATTGGGGTTCACATCATCTATGATTCTTCACACATGAGTATATTGTACATCTTTACAAGTATTTGACATGCTAAGGAGGGAAAAGCTTTATGGAAATATCAACCATTGCCAATTTTTTCAAAATCAATTCACATTCTTTAGTTAGGTAATCTCCTATAAAGTAATTAAAGTATATTAAAAGAAGGTTCAAGCTATCCATGAATGGCCTATTCCAGCCTCCATCTATGAAGTTAGAAGCTTTCATGATCTTGCATCATTCTGCAAGAGATTCATGAAAACTCTTTAAACACCATCGATAGAATGCATGAAAAGAGGAGAGTTCTAAGAACCAACACTGCTAAAAGTAGTTTTAGGCTTTTTAAAAAAATGCTTTGTTTGGTTGCCATTTTAGCTCTTCCATAATTTGGCAGAACTTTTGAGATTGAACTTAATGCTTTTGAATTGATATTGGAGCTATCAATACAAAAAGGCCACTCCATTACCTATTTTAGTGAGAACTTCTTTAGTTCTTTATTAAACTATTCTATGCACGATAAAAAATTTTATGCTCTTATCCTTGTACTTGAAATATGGCAGAATTATTTACTTCCAAGAGAGCCTATTATTCACAGTAATCATAAGTCACTTAAGCATTTGAAGGGACAAGGTAAATTGAGCAAGAGACATGCTTGTTAGATGGAGTTCTTAGAACCATTTTCTTATGTTATCAAGCACAAATCTAGTTATTCAAATGTAATGACAAATGTCATAATTTTATAGTATGATGGCCCACTTAGCTAGTCATTCATATAAGACTAGTCAAGAGAACATGTACTTAATGAGATCAGCTCTAGTGATAAGGCAAACCATGTGAACATGCATATAGTGCTTTAACTTGTCAATGACAGAAAAGAGTGCTAGACACGTCTTCCTAATGGGAGAGTAATTCAACTCCAAACCATTAAATGTTCTGCTCAAGCAATATATATTATTTTGTTGCACAAGTAGACCCCCTAAAGACTCCTCCTGCACTATAATGTATATGATCATTGTCTTTCCTTGAATTGGAGCACCTAAGATTAGTGAGTTTGAAAGATACTTCTTTATGCTTTCAAAAGCCTTCTTACATGCTTTATCCTATTGAAAGTTGAAATCTTTCTTCATCAACCGGTTGAAAGGTTGACATTGCCCTACTAGTGATGTGAACCTCAAAGAGCACAATGAAACCCAAAGTAAACTAAGGAATTTAAAACCCTAAGAAAGTTAAATCAAGTTTAACAAAAGTAAAACCTTGAACCAAATGTACAAAGAAGGATATGGATGTCATACTCTAAAAAGAAGGGATTTGGGAGTGGTAAGTAGGGTTGTAATGCCACAAGACAATAATCTTGGTGAGTTCACAAAATTCAATAAAGAACTAGAAGAGAAAATTCTCAATTTTTTTCACCAATGATCTATATGTTTTAACAATGAAATCAAGCTTATTTATAGACTAAATAACAACCTTAAAACCCTAAAAGTAGAGATAATGTTATGCTCATAAAATATAAGAATACTGTTATTTTATAACAAACTCCTACTTAGGAGTAGATTTTATTACTTAACCCTAACCCATTAAGCACTCTAATCTTATTAATAAAGCTTTAAGCCTCTTTCAAGCTTGAATTCACCCATTTGTTACTTGGTTAAACCTAATATCCTCAATCAGCTCAAATAGTAGAGTTAAATGATGTAACCTTATCCCATAAATTCAAAATTGTTTATGAAAGTTTTATGAAGCTAATGAAAAGGTTAAAGACCCATCATTAATGTTTGTAGCTTAGTATCATGTTCCATGGATTATTAAATGGAACTACACCATTATAGCTAAATAGGTTAATGTCCTAGGTGTTGACATTAGACATGATCTATGGCTAGGAAGATAGATTAATATTCAATGGTGGGAAAATTTTGACCTTTTTGATGTTGGAGTCTACACAAGAGGAGTTATTTGCATAAATGGACCTAAGGCTCTACCACCAAAGCCCACTCCTACTAGTCCTAGAGAGATATTAAAGACTTTAATGGAGTCTTTATCAAGAGAAATGTTATTGGAAATAATGGCTGCTTTGCTCCAACCAGACCAAGACACCCACGCCAACCAAGCTAAAAGCAATCAAAGGCATCTTAATAATGATATTATGCAAGATTCCCAAGATCTATATGAGTTGTAAAGAGAAAAAGGACAAACAACTTTTGGTGGACAAATTGTCATGGGACCTAAAACATAGCTTTAATAAAGCTACTTTAACAAAAGTGGAGGAAAAGGGAACATAATGGAGCATCCCACTTTGCAAAAAGAAGATTCCTTCAATTATGGTTATCACCTTTTTCCATGTATAAGAGAGGTAAAGTCTAATTTCCTTCTTTCCCTAAGTTTGCTCCTTTTCTCTTCTCTTCTTTCTCCTTTGTAAAATATAAGCCTGTAATGGCATTTGGTGTTCATTGAAAGCTTTGTTTCTATACGTATTCTAATTCTGATATTATTTGTTTTAAGTTTCTTTTATATTGGTGTGTTTAATTTAGTTTCTTAAATTACCCTTCTATATATCTATGTACTATGCTATATATTTATTGTGTGTGCTGCCAAGATAAGAATGGTATCTAAGAAATAAACCAAGTGGAATGCTAATCTCCTAAGTAATTGAAAACTTAAACTCATTGGTGCCTCATTGTTGAAACCTTAAATCGCATTGCCTCTATACCCATGAATATGTGTGTAGTGTTGTTGTTTAAGATGTTGACAATGACATGGTGAGGTATGGATAGGTTAAGACCTAGTTGATTATTTAAAGATGATAGTTCTTCTAGGAATAGAAATAAAGAAATAATAATTGGTAAAAATTTAGATAATAATTATTTACAGAATTGGACTCTTCCTTCTTTTTTGTCTTCCCAAGTCTATAAATAAGAAAGTTTATTTTCTAAAGTTGATTATGTTATTAAAAAAGTAGAAGAGACTTTACCTTTAATTTAGGGTTATAATGACTTCTTTTTGCTATCCTAGGAGCTTATTAGCTCACATCAACAAATATATAAATTTATCCATATTGGGATGGTTTAGGTAGCATGAAAACATGCTACTATAATGGATTTAAATAACTTAGCAATTATATGTGTTAGAAAAAAAAGACGTAATCACTTCTATGACTCCTTATTAGGAGTAATTGAATTTACTCTTAGTGACAAATCTATTTGGTTCTTTTGTTGTCTAAATTTTACTTTATCATTATCAAATCTTAGTTTGATGCATGCTTTATGTTTGGATCTCAAAACTAAATGATTTGATATGATGCCTACTTTAAAAGTCTAATCCTTATTTACAAGATATACTATAAGGTCATCAATACCATTGTTCCAAGAATTAAAAAAATTCTAGCAAAATATATGGATAAAGGGACTATTACATTGTTTTGACTAATAGGTCAAAATCTAATGTTATGGTTTTTAAAACAATTACTTAGGATCAGGTTAAATTACCTGAAAGATGGATGCTAAAAAAAGCCATTGAACCTATTAAATAGGTTAATAGACAAATAGAATAAGTAATTAAATTCAATTATAATTCCAAGAATTATTTTTTAAATTCTAACTAATGTGTGACCAAGATTAAAGCATCCTAATTGGATTAGAATTGAGGAATTAAATTTAAATAAATTTGTTATTTGATTAAAAAAATTATTTTCTGCTACAACTGAGACTTTTATTTGAAATAGTAAGTCTAATTAGACAAAGAAATCTAAGTGAATTGGAAAACCTATATAAAATAGTAATTCTAATCTAATAATGAGTCTTAATTTGATTAAGATATCAATTTGTGGTAGGACTATTTATTGAAAGATTGAAACCTAATTTGATTTAGTAAACATGGAAAAAACATTGACCATGTTAATGTCAAATTTGATTGACTATAACTTTAAAATGTCAAGAGATAGAAGGTCTATTAAATGTCAGTAGAAAGCTTCACAAAATTGTTCATAAATAGTTTTGACTTTATGGGGTAAGGTTAGATGATGTAAACCCCATTTGTAAAACTAGGTTTTAAATCAATTTGAAACTCTTTTTGTGATGAGAAGCTTGGAGATGATGTGTGGAAGGTCTCAAAGGATGCAAGAGATCTATTGGACATTGTAGAAGGTTTAATAACATTAGCTAGAGACAAAAAGATAAAAGAAGCACTAAATGGGCTTATTAAAGACATTTGGGCCAACCAAGCTACAAATGGTGCGAATTCAAGCTTGAAAGAGAGTTTAGGTCTTATTAATATGATTAGAGTGCTTCATAGGCTAGGATTAAGTAATAATATTCCCTTTTAAATAGGAGTTTGTCCTAAATAAGTGTTTGTTATAAAAGTGGAAGTTTTCTAAATAAAAATTTGTCCTAAATAGAAGTTTGTTTTATATAAGGATTTGTCCTAAATAGAAATTTATGTCTCTTTTAGAGGTGCTATCTTAGCCTATAAATAGGCACCTCCTTGTAAGCACTAAAATTAGACAATCTGAGAGAAATAAAAAATGAGAGTTTTCTCCTTTAGTTCTTTCAAGAACTAAAGAACTTATCAAAAAGTGACTCTTCTTGTGGCATTCAACCTGACTTATCACTCTCAATTCCCTTCTTCTCTAGAGTGTGATGTCCATATTCTTCTTAATACCCTAGGTTTATGTTCCTTTGAATATTGGGTCTAGGGTTTGTGTGATTGAAATTTGACTTAGCTTTCCTAGGTATTGCTTGATTCCTTACATGTGTTAGGTCCCCACGCCTCGTCTTTTGGGTTTGCATTAATGGATATCAGAGTTTGGCTCTAAATTAAGTTGGATCAATTAATTATTCAATTTGCTACCTTGTGGTTTATTTATTTCTATTTAGTTTTTTTTATTAAGTGCATTACCATTCAAAAGTGCTAATTTGTATCTTTGCAATCTTTCTTACTTTGCTCATTTGTTTAAGTGCATAATTATCAAAACATGTTATTTTCAATTCCATTTTTTGTCTTTAAGTGTTCTATTATTATTTTTTGTTTAGTAAAAAATAGAACAAAACAAAGTATAAAATTCAAGTTATTGATAAAAGTTAAATGGTTTGGTCAAATTAGCTACAATAATAATATAGTTTTCTTGCTCAACTTACTATCTATTTTCTTGTTATATTATCCAAGTTTGTCCTTTAGGTTAACTCCCTATCTTATTTTATGTGTGTCTAGTTCATTAAATTTGTTTGTCTTAATGTCCTTTTTCGACTCCTTATTTTTTAATTAGTTCAATTCTACCCTATTTACCTTATTTTATTCCAAACCAATCCTCTTGATTTAGCTTGTTTAGTTCTTTAAAGAGCTGAAAGGGGAAATTTGAGTGGGTAAAAGGCAAAGTGCAAGTTCATATTAAGAAAAAGCCTTAAAAAGTGTAAAATACAAGGGAATGAGACATCCTTTTTTAAGTGAAACATATGAAGGAGTGTTTTGTAAGGTATCCTAATCATTTTGTGTAGATGTAATCCTATGACTTCAAAAGACAAAGGTGTAACTCAAGAGGGAGCTAGTGATGTATCCTTCATGATCAAAGCTATGCAACAACAATTTGAGTGCATGAATACCCAATTTAATAGTATAAGGGAGAGAATGGAGGAACAAGCTAATATAATAGTAAAGTCACAAAAAAGGTATGGGGATTATGAGGTTCTTAATGCAAGAAGGCAAGTAAGATGAGTGTATGACCATGAAGATGATGTAAAATATATGAATTTAATGATTGAACTACTATGGTTAGATGACATATTAGATGAATTGCAGGGTTCATATGTCTTCACTAAACTTGATTTGAAAATTGGATGTCACCAACTTAGGATGAGAGAGAGAGAGAGAGAGATGAGTGAAAAACAACTTTTAAAACTATATGAATGACTTGTTATGCCCTTTGGTTTCACTAATGCATTGAACACTTTTATGAGATTAATGAATCATGTTTTGCATATGTTCATTGGTAAATTTGCAAGTATGTATTTTGATGATATTTTGATCTACAACAAAAACTTAGAATAACATCTTGATCATTTATTTTTTGTTTTAATTGTTTTATAGTTTGATAAATTGTATGCTAATTTTAAGAAATGTTCTTTTTGTACTAACTAAATCATATTTCTTGACTATATTGTAAGTGCTAGAGATATTAAGGTTAATAAGAAAAAAGTTAGGGTAATCTGTGATTAGTTTACACTTAAGTCGATTAGTGATGTGCATAGCTTTCATGGTCTAGCTATTTTCTATATAGACTTTAGCACCATTGTTGCCCCACTAATTAGGGTTATTAAAAAGAACATGAGTTTTAAGTGGGGTAGTGATCAAGACAAGACTTTTAATTCCATTAGGAAAAAATTTAGTTATGTACCATTATTTGTTTTACTTGACTTTGTAAAATCTTTCAACATTGAGTATGATACTTCAGGTATTGGCAATGGAGCTATTTTGATGCAGGAAAGGCGTCTAATTGCCTACATTAGTGAAAAGCTAAGTGGGGTAGGCCTTAATTATCCTACTTATGATAAAGAAATGTATGCATTGGTATGGGCTTTGGAGACATAGCAACACTACCTTTGGCCTAAGTAATTTGTCATCCATACTGAATATGAACCCTTAAAGCACTTTATGGGATAAGGAGAGTTAAACAAAAGACATGCCAAGTGGGCTGAATTCATTGAGACCTTTCCCTATGTCATCAAATATAAACAAGGTAAGGAAAATGTGGTAGTTGAGGCATTATCTTATGGGTATGCCCTAATCTCTACACTTACTACAAAATTATTAGGATTTGAATATATTAAAGATTTATATGTGAAAGATCTTGACTTTGTTAATGTGTATGAAGTATGTGAGAAGTCAGCCTTTGAGAAATTTTATAAGCACGAGGGTTGCTTATTTAAGGAAAATCGATTATGTGTGCTTATGAATTCTTTAAGGGAGTAAGTTATGAAAAAAGCTCATAGGGGTGGTTTAATAGGCCATTTTAGAGTTAGGAAAACTTTAAATGTCTTAGCAGAATATTTCTTTTGGCCACACATGAAGAAGATATTGAAAAGGTATGTGAGAAATGCGTAACATGCAAACAAGTTAAATTTAGAGTTTTACCCTATGGCTTGTACACCCCTTTACCCATACCTAGCCATCCCTGGGCGGATTTATCTATGAACTTTGTACTAGGGCTGCCATGGTCAAAAAGAGGTAAGGATTTTGTATTTGTTGTTGACAAATTTTCAAAGATATCACACTTCATCTTTTGCCATAAAATTGACAATGCAAACAATATGGTTGAATTATTCTTTAAAGAAGTAGTTGTTTGCACAGCATGCCTTGGAGTATTGTTTCATATTGGGATACAAAGTTTTGAAGCTACTTTTGCTAGACTTTGTGGGGAAAGTTAGGTACTAAGCTATTGTTTTCGACTACTTGTGATCCATAAACTAATAGGCAAACTGAGGTGCTAAATCAAACTCTTTCTACTTTATTGCAAGCTATTATTGGAATGAATTTGAAAACTTGAGAAGATTGTTTACTGCATATCGAGTTTGTGTATAATAAGAGAGTTCATTTTGTTACTAGTTACTCTCCATTTGAAATTGTATATGGTTTTAATCCTTTGACTCCTTTGGATTTGGTGCTTATAACTGTTAATGAGTATGTTAGTTTACCTTTTGGAACATGTAATGGACCTCTTGCATCCTTTAAAGCCTTCCACACATTATCTCCTCAAAAGGATTTGTTCTCAAATTATCACGAACATCGAAAGGAGAAAATTTTGAAACATTAAATGTTACACTCACATTATACTCACTGGGAAGGCCTAACTTATAGACATTATCATTAATTCATGCTACTACTTCAAATGGACCATTTCCTCTAAATTGCAACTTTGAATGACTCTAAGCTAGGAACCGTTCCTTGTGCATATACACCCAACCTCAATCACTAGGTTTAAATACCACCTTCTTTTGCCTTTTGTTGACATGGGATGCATATTGTTCAATTCATTTTACAATGTGTTGCCATACCTTCTTATGCAATTTCTTCACCAAGCTAGCCTTGAGTTCACCATCTAAGCTAGCATACTCATCAACAAGGATAAACACTAAATCCAAAGAAGTCAAAGGATTAAAACCATAAACAATTTCAAATGAAGAGTAAGTAGTAGTAGAATGAACACTTTTATTATATGCAAACTCAACATGCGATAATCAATCTTCCCATGTTTTCAAATTCATTCGAATAATAGCAAGAAAAAATGTAGAAAGAGTTTCATTAACCACCTTAGTCTGCCCATTAGTTTGTGAATGACAAATAGTTGAAACAATAGCTTAGTACCTAACCTACACCATAACGTCTTCCTGAAGTAGCTTAGTATCCTGATCTAAAACAATACTCTATGACATGTCATGCAAATGTACTACTTCTCTAAAGAATAAGTCAGTCACATTGCTTGCATCATCAGTTTTATGGCATGGGATAAAGTGTGTCATCTTTGAAAATTTATCAATAACAACAAATACAAAATCCCTACCCCTTTTTTATTGCAGCAACCCTAGTACAAAATTCATAGATAAATCAACCTAAGGATGGCTAGTTATAGGTAAAAGGGTATACAAGCCATGGGGTAAAACTCTATATTTAGCCTACTTGCATGTAATACATTCTCAAATATCCTTTCAACATTTTGTTTCATGTGTGGCCAAAAGAAATGTTCAATTAGGACATTTAGGGTTTTTTTAACTCCAAAATGACCCATTAAACCACCCCCATGAGCTTCTCTCACAACCAACTCCTTCAATGAACTCATAGGCATGCATAAACCATTTTCTCTAAATAGGAAGCCCTTATACTTATAAAACTTTTCAAAGACTAACTTCTCACATGCACCATACATATTAGCAAAGTTAAGATCATTCACATATAAATCTTTAATATATTCAAATCCTAATAATTTTGTAGTAAGTATAGAGATAAGGGCATATCTATGAGATAATACATCAACTACCACATTTTCTTTACCTTGTTTATATTTGATGATGTAAGGAAAGGTCTCAATGAATTTGATCCATTGGGCATGCCTTTTTGTTCAACTTTCCTTGTTCCTTTAAGTGTTTCAAGGATTCATGGTAAATATGGATGACAAACTCTTGGGGCCAAAGGTAATGTTGCCATGTCTCCAAAGCCTGTACAAATGCATACATCTCTTTATCATAAATAAGATAATTAAGGCTTGCTCCAATTAGCTTTTCACTAAAGTAAGTAATTAGACACCTTTCCTACATCAAAACAACTCTAATGCCAATACCTGAAGCATCACACTCAATCTTGAAAGTTTTAACAAAGTTAGGAAAAGCAAGTAAGGGTGTAGGACTTAATTTTTCCTTAATGTAATTAAAAGCCTTGTCCTGGTCACTACACCACTTAAAACACATGTTCTTTATGATAACCTCAATTAGTGGTGCAGCAATGGTGTTAAAGTCACTAACAAAGCACTTATAGAAACTAGTTAGACCATGAAAGCTATACACATCACTAACTGACTTAGGTGTAGGCCAATTATAGATTGCTCTAACTTTTTCCTCATCAATCTCAATATCTTTAACACTTACAACATAGCCAAGAAATATGATATGGTTAGTATAAAAGAAACATTTCATAATGTTAGCATACAATTTCTCAAAACGTAAATGATTAATATACTCTTTTAGGCTTTTGTTATTGATCAAAATCTCATCAAAATGCATAACTACAAATTTACCAATTAATAGATGTAAAACATGATTCATTAATCACATAAAAGTGCTTGGTACATTAGTGAGACCAAATGGCATAATGAGCCATTCATACAGACCATAGTTTTGAAAGCTATTTTCCACTGATCTCCCTCTTTCATCTTAATCTGGTAATATCCACTTTTCAAATTAATTTTAGAAAAAACATATAAACCATGCAATTCATCTAACATGTTATCTAATTTAGATATGGGGTGATGATACTTTATAGTGATTTTGTTGCCTGCTCAACAGTCTACACACATCCTCCAAGTTTCATCCTTATTGGGTATGAGTAAGATAGGAACCACATAAAGACTCATGCTTTCCCTCACATATCCTTTCAACATAAGTTCCTCAACTTGCCTTTGAAACTCCCTTGTCTACTCAGGATTACTCCTATATGCTAGCCATTTTAGGATGGATGCTTCAGAGATAAAATCAATTTAATACTCAATTTCTCTCTAAGGATGCAATTTGCTTGGAATATCCTCAAGGAATACATCTTTAAATTCCTACAAATGAGAAATAACAATACTAGGCAAAGATGAGTCAAACTTGTTAATGTTAAAATAAGCCTCTTTGTACAAAAGTACGATCATAGGCTATTTGGCATAAAATGCTCTTTTTACATCACTTTTTTTGCATAGAAACTTTCTATTTTCTTTTCTGTCACTTGTGTCATCACTTTTTCTCCTCTCTTTTCTATTTTGATTATCCCTTTCTTTTCATTCTCTCTTTTATGTTCACTCTCATTTTTAATCCTTAATTGATCCTCATAAGCTTGTTGAGGTGATAATGGTACAAAAGTGATGGGTTTTCATTCATTACAAAGGAATGTCAATTCTTGAAGTCATCATGCATAACTCGTTTATCAAATTGTCATGGCCTTCTTAATAGAATATGACTTGTGTGCATAGTTACAAAATCACATAAAATTTCATCACGGTACCTTCTGATAGAAAATGACATGAGCACTTGCCTATTTACCCTAACTTCACCACTCTCATTCAACCATTAAAGCTTATATGGCATAGGATAATTTATAGTTGGTAAATTTAGTTTTCCCACCATAATTATGCTAGCTACATTAGTACAACTTGCACCATTAATAATCTTACTACATACCTTATCTTTAATGAGACACCTCGTATGAAAGATGTTACTCATTGCACCTCATTTTCTTCCTTCACTTACAAATTTAATGCTTGCCTTATGATGAGAGCTACTCCATTAACTAGATACTTCTCTCCATCACTTTCACCCTCCAATGATGACACAAAATTATCATTTGATTCACTTATAGTTTCAACATCATCATTACCTCATAAGATCATTGCACATTTATTTGGACATTGAGATGCAATATGACCCCTTCCTAAACACTTAAAACATTTAATATCTCTATTTCTACTCGGCTGGGGATTAGAATTACCTACCTCCTTATGAAAACCCACATTATTGCTCTTAAATTGCTTGACTTTGGACTTGTAATTAGCCTTCTCATCCCTTTTACTCCAATTTGGCTTCCAAGATAAGGTAGAACCCAAATTCTGCCTATACTATATGGAACCCTTTTGTTTAACTTGTCTTTCAACTTTCCATGTACATCATGTCTTCTAATTCCCCTTAGTGTTGCAACTCAACCATATTGGTTATGTCCTTATTTAGCCCTTGCAAAAATTGAGCCTAAGTTGCCTCTTTATCTTCTTCTACATTCACCCTAATCATGATAATCTTCATCTCCTTGTGGTAGTCCTCCACACTTTTAGTGCCTTAAGTAAGCCCTTTAACCTTTGGTACAAATCCCTATAATTGTGATTAAGGATGAACCTTCTCCTCATGATTGCCTTCATCTCCTTCCATGTATCAATAAGTTGTTCATGATTCCTTCTCTTAGTCAAAATAAGTTGATGAATTTAATGATCAAACTACTGTGGTTAGAATTGCCAACAATATAAGGGATTGGATAGATTTTCATAGGCAAGGCAAGTATGACCATGATTTGGGTAGCATTAAAATGAAAGTTCCTCTATTCTAAGGTAAGAATGGTCCTAATGCATACCTATAATGGGAGAAGAAAGTTGAATTGGTTTTTGACTATCGTCACTATTCCAAGGAGAAAAAGGTAAAACTAGCTGCCATTGAATTTACCAATTATTCTCTCCCTCATATTATCAAATCTAGTATTCATGCACTCAAATTGTTATTGCATAACTTTGATCATGAAGGACACATCACTAACTCCCTTCTGAGTTATACCTTGGTCACAAATCATTTTGCTTTTCCTTAATATGAACTTGCACTCTTACCTTTTACCACTCAAATTTCCCCTTTCAGCTCTTTAAGTAACTAAACAAGCTAAATCAAGAGAATTGATTTTGAGCAGAATAAGGTAAATGAGGGTATAATTGAACTAATTGGAAAAGAAGGTGTCAAAAAAAAAAAACAAACAAGGATATCAAGGCAAACGAATTTAATGAACTAGACTCACATAAATCAAGATAGAGGGTTAAACCTAAAGGAAAAACTTGGATGACATAACAAGAAAATGAATGTAAGAATTGGAGTTGAGCAAAAAAAATTATATTATTATTTTGACCAATATGACTAAATCATTTAACTTTTATCAATAACTTTAATTTGGTGCCTTTTTTGGTTCCTCCTCTTTTTCCTATTTTTTTTATTTTGCTTAACACAAAACAATAGTAGAATACTTAGAGAAAGCAAATGGAATTAAAAATAACATGTTTTGATAGTTATGATCTCAAACAAACAACCAAAGTAAGAAGGATTGCAAACAGACAAATTAGCACAGTTGAATGGTAATGCATTTAATAGACAAGTTAAATAGAAATAAATAAATCACAAGGCTGCAAATTGAAGAATTAATTAATCTTACTTTATTTAGAGTCAGACTTTGATACCAACTGATGTGAAAAACCCCAAAAAGATGTAGCTTAGGTACCCAACACACACATGGAATCAAAGAATTTCCAAAAAAAAAGCTAAATTAGACTTTAGTAACACAAACCCTAGACCCAAGATTCAAAGGAACACGTTCATAGGGTGTTTAAGAAGGATATGGATGCTAGACTCCAAAAAAGAAGGGAATTAGGAGTAATAAGTCAAACTAAAGCCATAAGAAGATGTACCTTTTAATAAGTTCTTTAGTTTTTGAAAGAATTGAAGAAGAAAGCTCCCACTTTTTATTTCTCTCAAAATTGCTTGATCTTTCAAAGCTTACAACGTGGTGCCTATTTATAGGCTAAGATTGAAATCCTAAAGAAGCATAAATTCCTATTTAGGACAAATCTTTATTTAGGACAAATCTTCATTTAGGACAAACTTTTATCTAGGACAAATTCTTATACAGAAAACTTCCACTTTTATAACAATCACTTATGTAGGATAAACTCCTATTTAGGAATGAATGTTATTACTTAGCCCTAGCTTATTCATATTAATAACACCTTGACTCTTTTTTAAGGTTGAATTTGCACCATTTATAGTTTAGTTGGCTTGAATGTTCTCAATCAGCTCATTTAGTGCTTCTTTCATCTTTTTAGCTCTAACTTGTATTATTGGACCTTTTACAATATGCAATGAACCTCTTGCATCTTTTGAAGCCTTCTATACATCATCTTTAAGCTTCTTATTACATAAGTTGTTCTAACAACGTTTGTTCATTTTAAGCCTTTTGTCTATTATTCAAGATGTATGAAGATGAAACTAATAATGTAACAAGTGCTTGTCTTGAGACAAAATTGAAATGTACTATTAATGTGTTGACTCCAAATGACCATAAAATGAAAAGATTCCATCAAACCTCCAATGCTTAGTCAAGTAGGTGGAGGGGCAATCCATAGTTAAGAAGGAGCCAATTGAACTAGTTAATTTAAACATTACCAAAAATCCACTAGAAGTCAAAATTGGCACATTACTTCCTTTAGAGAGTAGGTAGAGCATGATTCCGTTGCTTTAAAGAATACATAAATATGTTCACTTAGTTATACCAAGATATGCTAGGCTTAAACACTAATATAGTGGTGCACAAACTATCATTAAGGCTAAAGTGTAAGCTTGTACAGTAGAAGTTCAAGAGAATAAAACTTAAAGTCCTACTAACCATTAAAGAAGAAAGTCAAAAAGCAATTGAATGTAGACTTCCTTTAAGTGTTAAATTACTTGGAATAGGTTGCCAAAATAGTGCCTATACCAAAGAAGGATGACAAGGTACATATGTGCATAGATGATAGGGACTTGAATAGGCCAAGTCCTAGAGATGACTTCCCTTTACCATACATTGACATTTTTGTGGATAACATTATTGGCCATTTAATGTTTTCATTCATGGAAAGGTTCTTGTGCTATAATCAAACAAATCACATATGTCATTCATTTATTGTCTCTTTATCATCTTGACTTTAATCTATGGCTAATGTGTCTCTAGGCCTATGCATTAGTCCTAAAGATAACTTCCCCCTACCACTTGCCCCCTCACATATGTGATTTGATAAGGCATCCAATGCATTAGGGTATAGAATCAAAGTGGTCTTAATTTCTCCAAAAAGCAGGCAATATCTTATCATAGCAGAGTTGCAGTTTGAGTCCACCAATAACATAACGGAATACAAAGCATGGGTTATAGGTTTACCATATGCCTTAGAAATAAAAGTTAAAAGTCTCAGGGTATACAATGACTAAGCATTAGTCATCTACTAATTACTAGATGAATGGGAAATGGGAGATCATAAGCTAGTTCCATATCATCAGTACATTAAACAATTGGTGGAGCAATTTGATTAGATCACCTTCGATCACATGCCTCAGGAAAACAATCAGGTTTCTAATGCTGTAGGAACTTTTGCAAAAATGCACAAGATAGATCCTGAAGCTAAGGTTCAAGTGATCCATGTCAATTTCTATTATACTCTTACTTATTAAATGTATATAAAAAGGAAAGAAGATGGTAAGCCTTGGTATTATGATATAAAACATTACCTTGAAACTCAAGAATATCCTAAATGAGCAACTATAAATGACAAAAGAACTTCATAAAGGATGACAACAAATTTCTCCCTTAATGGAGACTTCCTCTATAAGTATAACTATGACTTAGTCTTATTGTGGTTAATAGATGTAGTTAAGGCAAAAACTATCATAAAAGAAGTGCATGAGGGCTTATATAGGTCACATACAAGTGGCCTTTTCATGGTTAGAAAAATTCTAAGAACAAGGTACTATCAGTCAATAATGGAACTAGAGTACCTATGGCACGCTTGAAAATTCCATGAATGTCAGATATATACCGATAAAATACACTTAACCCTTGCCCCATTGTATGCTATGACATCCTAATGGCCATTCTCCGTGTAGGGGATGGATGTAATTGATCCCATCACAGCAAAAGCATCTAATGGGCATTAATTCATCCTAGGGGCAATTAATTACTTCACAAAATGAGAGGGGGGGTGTAGTTTCTATTTTATGAAGGCCCATAACCTGATACATTTATTTTTGTACAAACCCATAATATAAAAGAAGTCCAAAGGACCATTACGTCAAATGCATATTTAAGTATGAAGGGCAGATACTCTAGAGGACTTCTCAAAAGGACTAATATTTTACATCTTGCATAAGAGAAGATGAGCAAGCCCAATGAATTAGAAAGTAGCACATACACGATAGTAAGAAAGGAGATAAGGCCTAGCTTCTTCAAATATAGTCGACAGTAGTAGTATGGGAGAACCAAGGGATCTAGCCAAAGCTTCAACAAGCCTAACAAGGAGACTAGCAAGCCCAATACCAAGTCAAAAAGGCCCACAAAGTCAATGCATTATTTGTAACAATGCTTAAAGTACAATTTTAACAATGAAAAGATTCGACAAGTCTAATCAACCAATAAAATCGGGTAAATTCTCTTATAAGAGGAAGGACCCTAGTAGTAGCCAAAAAGAAAGATGGAAAGAGAATGAAGAATCACCCCAATAGGAAAAAACAAAGCAATAAACACAAAAAAGCAATATATAAGTTATCACAATATTTGTTCATCACTTCTCCAATCATTTTATAGATGACATTAAGAATACAATAGAACAAAAAAAAAAAAACCCACACACACACACACATTTGAATAATTTGCTATGCTATATTGGCTATGTCCAAGAAAGGGTTAAAGAAGAATCTTTTAGGGAGCTAGTAACCAACCTCAATAAAGGACTCTTCTCTTCTCCATGTCATTCACAAATACATGCATTTCTATTCTTGTTTAGATTTTCTTGTTGGTTTTAACCTATTTGGTTGATTATTTCTGGTCCTTCTCTTGCTAACTGTGTAAATGACATTTTTTTAGCTTTCTTTTCACTATTCTTCACATTAATGTAGCTTAAAGAAGCTTAAATCAAGCAATCTAAACTCATAAAGAAGACCAGTCCTAACCTTACAATTTAGTTCTTCCTTAGTACTATTATTTATTGCCATCCTACAATTTCATCACTCAATCACTTAAAGGATGCTTTTTCAAATAAGTATGGAGCTCATTATCTACTGCCTTTTTCTAATATATCTATCACAATAAATGGGACTCATCTATTTCAAGCTAGCAAAATACTCTATGAGCAAGCAACCAAAAACAAAAAACTTTAAGAGAGAACATAAGACACTTATCTAAATCTTTAGCTATTTGTCAATTGGTCCAACATTTCCACTCTCCTCCATTCTTGTCATTCTTCCATATCTTTGTAATTGAAAAACACAAAAGATTAGCTTTCTCTTCCTTTTTTATAGATATTGCGTTTATTATCATGCGTTTTTGTTGAAAGCGAAAAGATCAGGTTATAATGCGGCTATTGCCTTTTTTTTATTTCTCCGATGACTGACATCAGAATCTAGTCATCAGCTAGTTAGTAGAGTTGTCGTAAATGACAACTTACGGCCACCAGTCACCTTAAACTACCGCTCTCTCTTTCCTCCCCTAGTAATTTACAACATGAAAAATATAAAAAAACAAAAATTAAACCAAGAAAACAAGAAAAAATTTTAATAGTTTTCAATAATAGAGAAAACTAACCTAGTCAGACCAAGTTAGTTTGATCTAGTCAACCTCCTTTTCTCTATCTCTCGAACTCAAAACCATTACAAATTTGACCCAATCAACTCTCCTCCCCAAACACCTACCCAACAACAAACAAGACTTGTTGCCATTGGCTCCTCTCCACCCAATCAAACCTTCATAACACCAAAAAACCGCAAATCAAAGTCTCATTTACTTCTAAACCACAAATCTAGTTTCATAGGTACTAGAATCAAATCGTAACAAAATATAAAATGAAGAAAAGATAAAAAGTAAACCTTAAACTAAATCACTCTTAGAAGTCACAACAAGTACAAATCGCCCCATTTGAAAGTCAAAGATCTACTCTTTTTCTAAAATAACAATAATTATAAAATAAGAAGGGTAAAATTAACAAGGAAAAAAAGAGAAATAAAAAAATTCTCAAGAAAAATCCAAAAATAATAAAAAAATGATAACTAAGATTATAAAAAAAAAACACAAAAAGGGTCCCTACATAAGTAGATTTAGATACTAAACTTTTGCTTTTTCCTAAAATCAAAATCAAAAAGTATTAAAAATTGAAAAATTTTCAAAAAATAGTTAACTTTTTTTCCTCTCTTTTATTTTCTAAATCATCAAGGACAAATCTACAGTAAAAGAAAAACTTTTCAAAATAAATAATTAGTTTTTGTCTTAAAGTAATCAAAAAATAAGAAAGTGTTTTTTTCTTTCCTTTGTATTTTTTCTAAAAAGAGTAAGTACAAAAGGAAACAAAATAATAGGAATAAAGAAGATTAAAAAATAAGAGTTCATCGCCTTCTTGGCTCATAGTATCCCACCAAAGCTCGGATCTAGCTTGTACCAGGACTCACGGATCTCAAGTGCTTCTGATTTAGCTTGAAACCTCCATGTAAAATAAGATCTAAACTAAAGCTTGAAGGTAGAATTAGGTAAGGATTGAGAATTGACTTGTCTAGAACATTTTGATGTTTTTGAAATGAGAAACATAAAGGGAAAAGCATTGAGAGGGGGACTTGGGTAGTAGGAATAAATGAAATGGAAAGGCAAAGTTCAAAAAAGCATACGACCCCACTGTCAAAATTATTACTGGTGTAAAGTTGAAAATTTTCTCTCCTACATGCAAAGGATAACCATAAAAAATATCTAAACACTCTCAAAATCTTTTCCATAAAATTCCATTCTTATCTCGATGCAAAGGATCATTGTTAAAAACATCTCAAAACCCTTCCCTAGACCTTGTCTCAAAATAAGGGATCTTCACTAAAATCATCCCTTAACTTCAATAAATTTCCACATTAGAGTATAGTGCCTTATAATCCTAATATGTGTTTGTTTATGACAAATTATATTTACTAGAGAAAGAGATGAATAAATAAAGTACAAATAAGAAGTAGTATATAAGTATATGTAGGTTAATTGTGACACCATTGTTTGTGACCAGTATCTAGGTTGAAGATCTCCACCAAGTGTAATCTTACTCACAAAATCCAATAAATCCTAATAATACAAATCAAGTTTCATCAATTTAAAAGATAGGACAATCTTTTAAGGTTGATGTTTTATGGTGTTCTGATCACACCTAAAATGATTAGTAGCAACTCCAAGTCAATCAATGAGAAGACTTAGGTCTCATTCAAAGCCTGAGGTAAGCTAATGTATCTCTTTTGCATCCACTATGTTTCCCTCTTGGGGGCATGCCATGATAGTAACAAAGGGAAGCATTATATAGCTCCTTAATTACAATCAAACAATTGTGATTAAAAGAAACATAGAATAATCATAACCTTTAAGATATTGAAATCTTAAAATACTTATTAACTACAATCTATTAGGCCTAGTAGGTCAACCCTATAATGGACCTGATTCAACATAAAAACCCAACAGATTTCAACCCATTTACTTTTTTATTATAACTATCAAAACTACCTTAGCCTCCTTACCAAAAATGCTAATAGAAAGTTACATGGATTTGTTTTCTATGAAGTTTTGAAGTAAAGGAGAACAATTTTAGTTTTACTGCATTTTTTAGATCGGGAGATGGAGACTTTGGAGGATTTTGGTGGTTTATAGGTTCAGTTTAGGGTTTAGCTTTGATTTTTCAATTTTTAGTATGTATCAGTTGGTAGCTTGCATTCAAATTCAAATGTTTTGGAATTGATCTACGAATTTTCTTATTTGAGATCAAATGTTTATGGCTTTTTGAAATTCTAAGAGTGTTTGGTGGCCATCATTAATGCGTAGGATTTTAGAGTAAAGTGTTTAATCTTTGTGGGAGTGAGGTGGTCTTGAGTCATGTTTGTAGGTTTTGGATTTGGATCTTAATTTAAGGTCTTGATTAGGTCCTAGCATAGAGAGAAAGGAAAGAGGCTATAACAACCTAGGCCTCACACTCAAGGGCCCACATCTCATCATGGGGTAATAAGGACAAGGGGCTTCAACACCAACTTAAGTCACCACAACTCAAAAGGGATCCAATTCGTACCTTATTTATTTCATTATCCAACTTATAAATTATACCTCATCCCTTTCCTTTCTAATGTGGGAGAGTTGTCACCCCTTAAATAGGCAATGTCCTCATCACCAAGAGGTACAAAACCATAGGATTGTTTTACAAGGAAGTTAGGATTCTAAAAGTGGCCCCTACAAGCTTAAGAGGTGGCTTCCACTATGCAGCACTTTGTCCCACAGGTTCAATAGGTGGCTCCCATAATGTAGCACATTGACATATATGGCACCTAGCTCTTACACTTCTATCTGGTGCAAGGATCTAATACCATTGCCCATATAGAGAAGGGAAGAGAGGGAGATATGGTTTATAAGTTGGTTAGTGAGAAAAAATGTATCAATTAGACCTTTTTTGGGTTATGGTGGCCTAAGTTGGTGTGGAATCTACTTATCTCACTTCCATGTGATAACATGCAAGTTTGTCCATAAGAGGGCTTGAGTCATTATAGATAGCATTATATCCTTACACTAACTAAAAGTGCAAGAGCTAAATGCCACATAGGACAAAGTGCTATATTATGGGAACTACATCTTGAACTTATAAGACAAAGTGCTACATAGTGAGAGTTATCTTTTGCACTTATAAGGGTCACCTCTAGAATGTTGCCTACCTAGTGAAATGGTCCTATGATTTTGTATCCCATAGGAATGAGGACATTGCCTATCAAAAGGGGTAGACTGTGACTCTACTACCATATTAAAAAGGAAAAAGGAGGGGGAGATGGCTTATAAGTTGGATAGTGAAATAAAAAAAGATATTAATTAGATCCCTTTTGGTTTCTAGTGACCTAAGTTGGTGTGGAAGCTCCTTGTCTATCTCGCTACCACATAACAACATGCAGTTCCATTTGTTTAAGGGTTTAAGTCATTATAGGGGCATTAACAAGGTCAATTTGACCCAGATTAACTAGGTTAGTGTTTTTATGTCTCTCTTTTTTTCCAATTTTTGGTTTTATTTTCTTTATTTTTCTAATTTGTTTTCCTTTTTTACTTTTCTGATTTATTAGGGGATTGACATGGAGATTAAGGGAAAGGAGGGTGTTTGGCTAGAGGTGGTTTGGCAAACATCCTCCAACCATTGTAGATGACTATTTTCATCTTCAGACTAGTGGCCATTTTTTGACATTAATCACTAAGAAATCCTAAAAGAAGGGCAATATGCTCATTTTGATGTTATCTGTACATTTTCTACTCTAAATGCTCAAACAAATAATGCTTTTTAAGGTTGAGTTTAAAAGAATCAAAGTTAACCTGAGTTTTTTCTTGTCCTTGTGATGTGAGGATGTTGGGGTTGTTCAAAATGCAATCCTAAACATATTTGAGACCAAGAACATGAGATGAGCATCATACTCTCTCATATGTAGTTGGTGCCCTTTTTTGTGTTTCTTGTGAATACATTTGTTGCTTGTGTAATGGATATTTATGTTGGGGGTGGCAAACATGGATGTATAAGCTAAATGTGTTGATCACAGTAAAAGTAACAAAGAATAAAAGGACTATGCAAATTGTGTTAGTATAGTTTAGTAAGGATTAGTTAAGTTGCTGAAATTGAAGTTAGTATAGCTATTTGAAAGTAAAATTGCATAAAATTAAGCTACAAATAATGAAAATTACAAGGAATTTCATGAGTTTGAAAAGCCAATAGGATGCATTTTTATGAGGCTAAAAAGACAATAAAACACAAAGAGCCAGTACTTAGATTTGATACTCAACTACAAGGATTTTCCTCAATCCTTTTACATGTGTCCAAATTGAATACTAAACTGAAATGGGGTGTTCCCCAATCAAAAAGCTAGCTTGGATTAGCTCATGCCCATAGATTTTTTCCCTACTAATGTAAGAAAATGAGTCTTGTCAATGTCCAAAAAAAAAGGGATAGGTACTTGCCTAAGTTCAATTCTTGGTTTTCTTCTTTTGTAAATATTATGATTCTTTATATGCATGTGAGGTTTGTGTGGCTTTTAGAGATTGAAACTCTTCCTTTTTGATTTTATGCCCTCCATATAGAAGGAAAGTTGGTTTCTCTTCTTATTGTGTGCTATGATTCTTTCTTTAGTTTGGCAGCATGTCTTTTCTTGCTAAAAACTGACTAAGAGAATGAAGGAAATCCTAACAAAAGATTCTCCCTTTTTCAAAACTTACTAAAGAGGAAAAGGATCCCTATGTATGTTAAAGGCCTTTCCATGTTAGGAATTGTAGATATATTTGTCATATAAATACATAATTAAAATATAGATTTAAAATTTTGATTCCTAAGAGTGATGCAAACCCCAAAATACGTGACTTAAGGACCTAATACACGCAAGAAATCAGACAATGCCCATGAAAGCTTAGTCAGATTTCAATCACATAAACCCTAAACTCAATATTCAAAGGAATACAAACCTAAGGTATTAAGAAAAATATGGACGTCACACTTATGAAAAGAAGGGAATTAGGTGTGATAAGTTAGATTGAACACCATAATAAGAGTTGCTTCTTGATAAGTTCTTTAGTTCTTGAAAGAACTGAAGGAGAAAACTCTCATAGTTTGTTTTGCTTCAATTGTTTAATTTTTGAGCTTATAAAGAGGTGTCTATTTATAGGCTAAGATAGCAACTATAAAAGAGACATAAAATCCTATTTAGGACAAATATTTATTTAGGACAAACTCTTATGTAGGATAGATTCTTATTAAAAAAATTTTACTTTTGTGACAAATACTTATTTAGGAGTGAATGTTATCACTTAACCTTGGCCTATTAAGCACTATAATAATATTAATAAGGATGTGACTCTCTTTGAAGCTTGAATTTGCATTATTTGTTATTAATTTAGAAAGGTCCAACTTATAGGCATTGTCATTAATCCGTACTACTACTTGAAATAGAGCATCTCCTCTAGGCTATAGCTTTAAACACCTTTGAGCTAGGAACCATTCCTTATGCATTTGCACCCAAACCCAATTACTAGGTTCAAACACCGCCTTATTTCACCCTTTATTGACATGGTATGCATATTACTCAGTTTGTTTTACAATATGTTGCCACACCTTCTCATGCAATTTCTTCACCATGTCAACCTTGTGTTCACCATCTAAGCTAGCATAATCATTGATAGGTATAGGCACCAAATCCAAAGGAGTTAAAAGGTTAAAACCATATTCAATTTCAAATGGAGAGTAATTAGTAGCAGAATGAACACTCTTATTATATGCAAACTTGACATGTAGTAAACAATCTTCCCATGTTTTCAAATTCATTCGAATAATAGAATGCAACAAAGTAGAAAGAGTTCAATTAACTACCTCAATCTGTCCATCAATTTATAGATGGCAAGTAGTTTAAAATAATAGTTTAATGTCTAATTTACCCTACAAAGTCCTCTAGAAATAGCTTAAGAACTTTGTATCCTGATATAAAAAAACACTCTAAGGTATGTCATGCAAATGAACTACTTCTTTAAAGAATAATTCAGTCATATTGTTTGCATCATCATTTTTATGGCATGAGTTGAAGTGTACCATTCTTAAAAATCTGTCAATAATAACAAATGCAAAATCCCTACCCTTTTTAGACCTCGGCAACCCTAGTACAAAGTTCATAGATATATCAACCTCAGGATGGGTAGGTATGGGTAAAGGAGTGTATAAGCTATGAGGTGAAACATTAGATTTAGCTTATTTGCATGTTATGCATTTCTCACATACCCTCCCAACATCTCATTTAATGTGTGCCTAAAAGAAATATTTAGCTAAGACATCTAAGGTTTTGCAAACTTTGAAATGACCCATGAGACCACCTTTATTGATGCGAAACATCCCAAAAAGAAGTGGCTTAGGGATCTAACACACGTAAAGAATCAAAGCATATCTAGGAAAGTTAAATCAGACTTTAACAATATAAACCCCAGACCTAACATTCAAAGGAACATGAACCTATGGTATTTAAGAAGGATATGGATGCCACACTTTAGAAAACAAGGGAATTGGGAGTGATAAGTCAAGTTAAACACCATAAAAAGAGGTTATTCTAGATAAGTTCTCTAGTTCTCGAAAGAACCAAAAGAGATAAGCCTTATTTTTATTTCTCTCAAAATTGTCTCATTTTTTAGAGTTTATAAAGAGGTGTCTATTTATAGTCTAAGATAGCAATCCTAAAGAGGCATAAATTCCTATTTAGGATAAATCCCTATTTAGGAAAAACTCTTATCTAGGAAAAGTTCTTATATAGAAAACTTCCATATTTATATCAATTACTTTTATCTTATTTAAGAGTGAATGCTATTACTTAGCTCTGACCCATTAAGTACTCCAATCATATTAATAAGGCCTTGACTCTCTTTCAAGTTTGAATTCACACTATTTGTAGCTTCAATGGCTTAAATGTCCCCAATTAGACCATTTAGTAAATCTTTCATCATTTTGTCTCTAGCTTATGTTATGGGACCTTGTAGAATATGCAATGGACCTCTTGGATCTTTTAAAGCCTTCCATACATCATCTCCAAGCTTCTCATCATTCTCCCTCTCCTTGAAAGGATTCATCATCGAATCATCACCTATATCAAAGGAGAAAAATCAAAAACATTAAATGTTACACTCATATTATACTCATCATGAAGGTCTATCTTATAGGCATTGTCATTAATTCATGCTACTACTTGACATGGACCATCTTTGTAAGGTATAGTTTGAATGCCTTTGAGTTGGGAATCATTCCTTGTGCATATGCACCAAAACCTAATCATTAGGTTCAAACACCATATTCTTTCTCCCTTTCTTCACATGGGATGCATATTGCTCAGTTCATTTTACAATATGTTGCCACACCTTCTTGTGCAATTTCTTCACCATGTCAACCTTGCATTCACCATCTAAGCTACCATACTCATCAATAGGTATAGGGACTAAATCCGAAGGAGTCTAAAGATTAAAACCATATACAATTTCAAATGGAGAGTAACTCATAATAGAATGAACACCCCTATTATACGCAAACTGAACATGTGATAAACCATATTCTCATGTTGTCAAATTCATTCAAATAATAGTACATAAAAAAGTAAAAAGAGTTCGATTAACCACCTCAGTTTGCCCATCAATTTATAAATGATAAGTAGTTGAAAACAATAGCTTAGTACCTAACTTACCCCACAAAATCTTTTAAAAGTAGCTTAACAACTTTGTATCCTGATCTAAAACAATGCTCCATAGCATGCCATGTAAATGTAATACTTCTCTAAAGAATAAGTTAGCCATATTACTTGCATTGTCAATTTTATGGCATGGATGAAGTGTGTCATCTTTGAAAATCTGTCAATAATAACAAATACAAAATCCCCACCCCTTTTTTATTGTAGTAACCTTAGTACAAGTCCATAGATAAATCAAGGCAAGGATGGCTAGGTATGGGTAACAATGGGGTAAATTTCTAAATTTTGCTTGTTTGCATGTTATGCATTTCTCACATACCCTCTTAATATCTCATTTTATGTGTGGCCAAAAGAAATGTTTTGTAGGATATCTAAGGTTTTTCTAACTCTGAAATGACCCATTAAACCACACCCATGAGCTTTTCTCACAACCAACTACCTTGAAAAACTCATAGGCATGCATAAACAATTTTTCCTAAATAAAAAACCCTCATGCTTATAAAACTTCTCAAAGGCTAACTTCTAACATGCTCCATATGCATTAACAAAGTTAGGATCTTTCACATATAAATCCTTAATATATTCAAATCCTAATAATTTTATAGTAAGTGTAGAGATAAGGGTATACCTACGAAATAATGCATCAGCTACCATATTATCATTACCTTGTTTATATATGATGATGCAAGGAAAGGTCTTTATGAATTTGATCCACTTGGCATGTCTTTTGTTCAACTTTTGTTGCCCTTTCAAGGACTCATTGTCAATATGGATGACAAACTCCTTAGGCTAAAGGTAGTGTTGCCATGTCTTTAAAACTCGTACCAATACATATATCTCTTTATCATAAGTAGAATAATTAAGGCTTTCTCCATTTAGCTTTTCATTAAAGTAAGCAATTAGACACCTTTCCTACATCAAAAGAGCTCTAATGCTAATACCTAAAGCATCACACTCAATCTCAAAAGTTTTTGCAAAATTAAGTAAAGCAAGTAAGGGTGTAAAACTTAATTTTTCCTTAATACAATTAAAAGCCTTGTCTTGGTCACTACCCCACTTAAAACCATGTTCTTTTTGATAACCTCAACTAATGGAGTAGCAATGGCAATAAAGTCCCTAACTAAGCATCTATGGAAACTAACTATACCATGAAAGTTACACATATCACTCATAAACTTAGGTGTAGGCTAATCACAGATTGCCCTAACTTTTTTGTTGTCAACCTTAATATCTTTAGCACTCACAACATAGCCAAGAAATATGATTTGGTTAGTACAAAAGGAACATATCTTGAAGTTAACATACAATTTCTCAAAATGTAAAACAATTAAAACAGAACATAAATGATCAAGATGCTTTCTAGGCTTTTGCTATAGAAGAAAATATCATTAAACTACACAATTACAAATTCAACAATGATTGGATGTAAAACATGATTTATTAATTGCATAAAAGTGCTTGGTGCATTAGTGAGACCATATGGCATAATAAGTCATTCATACAGACCATACTAAGTTTTGAAAGCTATTCTCCACTTATCTCCCTCTCTCATCCTAATCTGGTGATATCCATTTTTCAAATCAATTTTAGAAAAGACACATTAACCATGCAATTTATCTAACATGTTATCTAACCTAGGTATGGGGTGATGATGCTTTACAGTGATTTGGTTGACTATTTAACAATCAACACACATCTCTAAGTCTCATCCTTCTTAGGTACAAGTAGAACAAGAATCACACAAGGACTTATGCTTTCTTTAATATAGATAAGTTCCTCAACTTGCCTTTGAAGCTTTTTTGTCTATTTGGGATTACTCCTATATGCTGGCCAGTTTGGGATGGATACACTAGGGGAAAAATCAATTTGACACTCAATTCCTCTCTTAGGTGACATCCTTAGGGAATACATCTTCAAATTCCTACAAAAGATAAATAAAAACACTAGGCAAAGATAGGTCAAACTTATTAGAGTTAAATTAAGCCTTTTTGTACAAAAGTTCAATCATAGGTTGTTTGGCATAAAATGCTCTTTTGACATTACTTTTTTTGCATAGAAACCTTTTGTTTTCTTCTCTCTCTCTTGTGTCCTCACTTGTTCTCCCTTTTTTTCTGTTTTGGTTATCCTTCTCTTTTCTGTTCATTTTCATTCTTAATCCTCAATTAATGCTTATAAGCTTGTTAAGGTGTTAATGGTATAAGAGTAACAGAGTTTTCATTCTTTACAAATGAATAACGGTTCTTAAAGTCATCATGCATAACTCATCTGTCAAATTTTCATGACCTTCCTAATAGAATATGACCTACATCCATCAGTACAATGTCACATAAAACTTCATCATGGTACCTTATAATAGAAAACAATAGGAGCACTTGTCTATTTGCCCTAACATCACCACTCTCATTCAACCATTAAAGCTTATATGGCCTAAGATACTTCATAGTAGGTAAATTTAACTTTTCCACCACCTTATTTTCTTCCTTCACTTACATATTTAATGCTTGCCTTATGATAAGAGCGACTCCATTAACCGGATACTTTTCTCCATCACTTTTTCCCTTTGATGATGGCACAAAATCATCATTTAATTCACTTGCAGTTTCAACATCACTATTACCTCTCAAGATCATTGCACACTTATTTGGGCATTGAGATGTAATGTGACCCCTTTCGAAACACTTAAAACTTTTAACATCTCTATTTCTACTTGGTAGAACCCACATCTTACTCTTGGATAGCTTAGCTTTAGACTTGTAATTGGCCTTCTCATCCCTTTTACTCTAATTTGGCTTATAAGATGAGGTAAAACCTAAAGTTTGCCCAAACTATATGGAACCCCTTCGTTTAAGTTGTCTTTTAACTTCCATTGCCATGTGCACCATGTCTTCTAATTCCACATAGTGTTGCAATTCAACCACATTGGCTATGTCTCTATTTAGCCCTTACAAAAATTGAGCCATAGTTGGCTCTCTATTTACTTCCACATTCACCTTAATCATGTTAATCTCTATCTCTTTATAGTAGTCGTCCACACTTTTGGTGTCCTGAGTGAGCACTTATAGCTTTTGGTACAAATCCCTATAATGATGATTAGGGATGAAACTCCTCCTTATGATAACCTTTATCTCCTTTTATATATCAATAGGCCTCTCATGATTCCTTCTCCTATTCAAAACAAGTTGATCCTATCAAATAATAGCATAATTAGTAAATTCAATAGCAACAAGTTTTACCTTTTTCTCTTTAGAGTTATTGCAGTCAAAAACCAATTTGACCTTTTTCTCCCATTCTAGGTACATATTAGTATCATTCTTACCTTAGAACAGATGAATTGTGATTTTAATGTTATGCAAATCATGGTCATTGGTGCCTCACCTCCTAAAAATCTCTCTAATCCATTTTATTATTGGGAATTCTAACCACAATCGCTTGATCATCAAATTCATCATCTTCTATGTCATTTTCATGGTCATAAGCTTATCTCAATTGCCTTCTTGCATTGGGAACCTTATAGTCTCCATCCCTCCTTTACAACTCTATTATTGTATTAGGCTGCTTCTCCATCCTCTCTCTTATATCATCAAATTTGGTATTCATGCACTCAAATTGTTATTACATAGCTTTGATCATAAAGGACACGTCACTAACTCCCTCCTAAGCTACACCTTTGTCTATGAAAGTCATAGTATTACTTTTGCACAAAATGATTAGGATACCTCACGAAACACTCCCTCACGTGTTTTACTCAAAAGAAAAGGTGTCACACTCCCTTGTGTTTACACTTTTTATGGCTTTTTCTTAATATGAACTTCCACTCTTGCCTTTTACCACTCAAATTTTCATTTTCAACTCTTTCAGTAACTAAACAAGCTAAATCAAGATGAACTAAACTCACATAAATCAAGATAGGGGATTAAACATAAATGGAAAACTTAGATGACATAAGAAGAAATAGATGGCACAATTGGAGTTAAGTGAGAAAACTATATTATTATTGTGACCAATAACTTAAATTTAATGCATTTTTTTGTTGCTCTTTTTTTTTTATACCTCCTTTTGTTTTTTTTTCTTTTTTTTACTCAATACAAAATAATAGTAGAATACTGAAAGACAACAAATAAAATTGAAAATAACACATTTTGATAGTTATGATCCCAAACAAATGAGTGAAGCAAGAAGGATTGCAAATAGATAGATTAACGCATTTGAATGGTAATGCACTTAATAGACAAACTAAATAAAAATAAATAAATCATAAGGCAACAAATTGAAGAATTAATTGATCCAATCTAATTCCGAACTAGACTTTGATACCAACTAATGAGAAAAAACCCAAAAAGAAGTCATTTAGGGACCCAATGCAAACAAGGAATCAAAGAATATCCACAAAAGCTAAATTAAACTTTAAGAACACAAACACCAGACCCAACATTCAAAGGAACACGAACCTAGAGTATTTAAGAAAGATATAGACACCACACTTTAGAAAAGAAAAAGAATAAGGAGGGATGAGTCGAGCTAAATGCCACAAGAAGAGGTACTACTTAATAGGTTCTTTAATTCTCAAAAGAATCGAAGGAGAAAACCCTCACTTTTTATTTCTCTCAAAATTGTCTCATTTTTTAGAGCTTAGAAAGAGGTGCCTATTTATAGGCTAAGATAACAATCCCCAAGGGCATAAATTCCTATTTAGGATAAATCTTTATTTAAGACAAACTCTTATCTAGGATAAATTTTTATAGAGAAAGCTTCCACTTTTATAACGATCACTTATTTAGGATAAACTCCTATTTAGGAATGAATGCCTATTACTTAGCCTTGGCTCATTAAATACTCCAATCATATTAGTAAGGCCTTAACTCTCTTTTAAGCTTCAATTCACACTATTTGTAACTTGGTTGGCTTTAATGACCCTTAATCAGCTCATTTAGTGCTTTTTTCAACTTTTTCCCTAAATAAGAAACCTTCAAGCCTATAAAACTTCTCAAAGGCTAACTTCTCACATGCTTTATGCACATAGCAAAGTCAAGATCTTTCACAATTAATCTTTAATATATTCAAATCCTAATAAATTTGCAGTAAGTTTAGAGATAAGGACATATATGTGAGGATAAATACATTAATTACCACATTTCCCTTATCTTGTTTATATTTGATGATGTAGGGAAAGGTCTAAATGAATTTTGATCCACTTGGCATGTCTTTCATTCAACTTTCATTGTCCTTTAAGTGCTTCAAGGACTTATGGTCAGGATGGATGACAAACTCCTTGGGCCAAAGATTGGTGTTACCATGTCTCCAAAGCCCATATCAAAGCATTACATCTCTTTATCATAAGTAAGATAACTAAGGCATGCTCCACTTAGCTTTTCACTAAAGTAGGCAGTTGGACACCTTTCATGCATTAAAATAGTCCAATGTTAATACTTGAAGCATCACACTCAATCTCAAAAGTTTTTGCCCAAAAGTCAGGTAAAGCAACTAAGGTGTAGAACTTAATTTTTCTTAATGTAATTAAAGTCTTGTCTTGATCACTACCTTACTTAAAACTCATATTCTTTTTAATAACTTTAGTTAGCCGTGTAGCAATGGTGCTAAAGTCCTTTAACAGAAGTGTTTTATAGAAATTAACTAAACCATAAAAGCTATGCACACCACTAACTGACTTTGGTGTAGGCCAATCACGGATTGCCCTAACTTTTTCCTCGTCAACCTTAATACCTCTAGTCTCATAACATAGCAAAGAAATATGATCTGGTTAGTACAAAAGGAACATTTCTTGAAGTTAGCATACAATTTCATATAACATAAACAATTAAAACAAAATGTAAATGATCAAGTTACTCTTCTAGGCTTTTGCTATAACCCAAAAATATCATCAAAATACATAACCATAAAATTTAGTAATGAATGTATGCAAAACATCATTCATCAATNCAAAAGGAACATTTCTTGAAGTTAGCATACAATTTCATATAACATAAAACAATTAAAACAAAATGTAAATGATCAAGTTACTCTTCTAGGCTTTTGCTATAAACCAAAATATCATCAAAATACATAGCCATAAATTAATAGTAAGAATGTATGCAAACATCATTTCACAATGCATTAAAAAAACTTGGTGCATTAGTGAGACCAAATGGCATAACAAGCAATTCATACAAATAATACTTAGTTTTGAAAGATGTGGCTTAGGACCTGACAAATGCAAGGAATCAAAGAATATCCAAGAAAGCCTAAATCAAACTCTAATAACACAAATCTCAGACCCAACATTCAAAGGAAAATAAAACTAGGGTATTTAAGAAGAATATAGACCACCACTATCTAGAAAAGAAAGGAATTAGGAGTGATAAGTTGACTTAAATGTCATAACAAGAGGTACTTTTTGATAAGTTCTTTAGTTCTCAAAGAACCAATGAAGAAAACCCTCACTTTTTATTTCTCTCAAATTGTTTGATTTTCAAAGCTTACAAGGAGGTGACTATTTAAAGGTTGAGATAACAATCCTAAAGAGGTATACATTCCTATTTAGGACAAATATTTATTTAGAAAAAAATCCTATCTAGGACAAATTTTTATAGAGAAAACTTCCACTTTTATAATAATCACTTATTTAAGATAAATTCCTATATAAGAGTGAATGCTATTACTTAGCCTTGGCCCATTAAGTACTTTAATCATATTAATAAGGCCTTGACTCTCTTTCAAACTTGAATTCATACCATTTGTAGTTTAGTGGGCCTGAATGTCCTCAATCAGCCCATTTAGTACTTTTTTCATCATTCTGGCCATAACTTGTGTTAGTAGACCTTCTAGAATATACAGTAGGCCTCTTGCATCCTTTGAAGCCTTCCACATGTCATCTCTAAGTTTCTCATCATTCCCTCTCTTCTTAAAAGGATTCATCCTCAAATCATCACCTACATCAAAAGGAGAAAGATCAAAAATATTAAATGTTACACTTATATTATACTCACCTAGGAGATGCAACTTATAAAGATTGTTATTAATTCCTACTACTACTTGAAATGGACCATAATTGTGCTTACATTAGTGCAACTCCTACCATCAACAATCATACTACATACCTTATCTTTAATGAGATACCTTGTATGAAAGATGTTAACTCATTGCACCTTATTCTCTTCCTTCACTTGCACATTTAATGCTTGCCTTATGACAAGAGTTACTCCATTAACCAAATACTCCACTCCATCACTTTTACCCTTTAATGGTGGCACAAAATCATCATTTAACTCATTAGCAATCTCAACATCACCATTACCTCTTAAGAGCATTGCATACTTATTTAGACATGAAATGCAACAGGACCCGTTTCCAAATACTTAAAATATTTAACATTTTTATTTCTATTTGTTTGGGGTTCAAAATTACCTACCTTCTTGCTAGAACCCACATTCTTGCTCTTGGATAGCTCAATTTTGGACCTGTAATCAACCTTCTTATCCTTTTTACTCCAATTCAGTTTTCAAGATGAAGTAGAACCTGAATTTTACCCAAAATGTGTGGAACCCTTTCGTTTAAGTTCTCTTTCAACTTTCATTACCATGTGCACCATGTCTTTTAATTCCATATAATGTTGCAACTTAACCACATTGGCTATATCTCTATTTAGCCCTTACAAAAATTGAGTCATGGTTGCCTCTCTATCTTTTTCTACATTTGCCCTAATCATGGCAATCTTTATCTCTTTATGGTACCTACACCATTGGTGCCCTAAATGAGCTCTTATAATCTTTGGTACAAATCTCTATACTAGTGATTAGGGACAAACCTCCTCCTTATGATAACCTTCATCTCCTCTCATGTATCTATAGGCCTTTAATGATTCCTTCTCCTATTTAAAACAAGTTGATCCCACCAAATAATAACATAACGAGTAAATTCAATAGTACTACGCTTCCCTTTTTTCTCTTCAAAATAGTTGTGACTGTAAAAAACAAATTTAACCTTTTTCTCCCAAATCACAGTTATAGGTGCCTTGCCTCCTAAAATCTCTTTAATCCTTTTTATTATTGGCAATTCTAACTATAATAGGTTAATCATCAAATTCATCATCTTCTTGGTCATAGACTCATCTTACTTGCCTTCTTACATTAGGAACCATATAGTCCCTATGCCCCCTTTGTAACTTTGTTATTGTATTAGCTTACTCCTTCATCCTTTCCCTCATATCATCAAATTTGGTATTCATGTGCTCAAATTGTTGTTGCAGAACTTCAATCATGAAGGACACATCACTAACTCCCTCCTACACTACACCTTTTTCTTTGGAAGTCATAATATTACTTTTGCATAAAATATTTAAGATACCAAAGAAAACACTCTATCATGTGTTTTACTTAAAATGGGTGTCACACTCCCTTGTGTTTTACACTTTTTATGGCTTTTTCTTAATGTGAACTTAAACTTTTGCCTTTTACCACTCAAATCCCCCTTTTTAGTTCTTTAAAGAACTAAACAAGCTAAATCAAGATAATTGATTTTGAACAGAATAAGGTAAATGGGTAGAATTGAACTAATTAGAGAATAAAGAGTCAAAAAAAAAAAACAAGAAGAAGGATATCAAGGCAAACAAATTTAATGAACTAGACTCACATAAATCAAGATAGAGGGTTAAGTCTAGAGGACAAACTTAGATGACATAACAAGAAATAAATGTCAAAATTAGAGTTAAGCAAGAAAACTATATTGTTATTGTGGCCAATTTGACCAAACCATTTAACTTCTATTAATAATTTGAATTTAATGCTTTTTTTTTTGTTCCTCCATTTTTTATTTTTTCGTTCCTCCTTTCTTTCCTGTTTTTTTTTTCTTTTCTTTTGCTCAACACAAAACAATAGTAGAATACTTAAAAGACAACAAATGGAATTAAAAATACCATGTTTTGATAGTTATGTGCTCAAACAAATGAGCAAAGTAAGAAGGATTGCAAATAGATAGATTAGCGCAGTTAACTGGTAATGCACTTAATAGACAAACTAAATAGAAATGGATAAATCACAAGGTAGCAACTTGAATAATTAATTGATCCAACTTGATTTAAAACCAAGCTCTAATACCAACTAATGTGAACCCCAAAAGATATGGCTTAGGGACCTAACACGCGAAAGGAATCAAGCAATGCCTAGGAAAGATAAGTCAAATTTCAATCACATAAACCCCATACCTAATATTCAAAGGTATATGAACCTAGGGTATTGAGAAGAATATGGATGTCACACTTAAGAAAAGAAGGAAATTGGGAGTGATAAGTCAAGTTGAATGCCATAAGAAGAGTTACTTCTTGATAAGTTCTTTAATTCTTGAAAGAACCAAAGGAGAAAACTCTCATTATTTATTTTGCTCAAATTGTATGATTTTTAAGCTTACAAGGTGGTGCCTATTTATAGGTTAAGACAACAACTTTGAAAGAGACATAAATTCCTATTTAGGAAAAATTCTTATATAGGACAAACTCATATCTATGAGTGAATGCTATTACTTAACCTTGCCCTATTAAGCACTCCAATCATATTAATAAGGCCTTGACTCTCTTTCGAGCTTGAATTCACACCATTTGTAGTTTGGTTGGCCTGAATATCTTTAATCAACCCATTTAATGCTTATTTCATCTTTTTGGCTCTAGTTTGCATTATTGGACCTTTTGGAATATGCTATGGATCTTTTGCATCCTTTGAAGCCTTCCACAAATCATCTCTAAGCTTCTCATCAAAGAGCACATTGATTACAATCTATCCTAGAAGATAGAACTATTATCATGACAATCTTTAATTCTTGTTTGCTTTCAAGTCTAATAGACAGGTTGTTGCAAATTACCATTGTCCAAGCATATGATTTCTAATAGTAATCCACACAAACAATAAAGAAACAACTCTTAAAGCCTAAAATTCTTTTAGAGAGGGAGGGAGAGAGAGAGAGAGAGAGAAAAAGAGAGGAGAGAGGTAAGTAACCTTAATATGCTAGGCATATGGTGGTTGGCCATATATTAAAGTATTTATAATGTTTCTAACTCTTGAATCCTATTAAGGATACCTTTGCCAATTTTTAACAAATTACATTTTAATTCCTATATTTTAAAATATTATATATTTAGCCCCAAAAGTTTCCTAAACTTTTAAACCAAATTTGACTTGACCTCAATTTTGTATTTTCTTAACTCTCTTTATGTGCATGACCCATTTGGATTCTAATATGTTGGCAAATAATATATATTATAGGCAAATTCAAATTCATGAAAAGGATAAGTATAAAATAGCATTTACTATACCATTTGGACACTATGTATGGAATATAATTCCTATTAGGTTAAAAAATTGCACCCTCTAAATTTCAAAAAAATTATGAATGAAATATTTAATACTTATGTAGCATTTACTATTAAGTATTTACTATTATCTATATTAATGATGTATTATCATTTTCTAACACAATATAACAACATTTTTAGTTTTTTTGGCTAAAAAGATGAAGTTATTCCAAATCAAGGTTAGATTCCTTGGTCATTTCATTAAAAATGATACTATTATTCCCATTGACCAAGCAATAAAGTTTGCCTCTCAATTTCCTAATGAAATTAAAGAAAAACAACAATTTCAAAGGTTTTTAGGTTGTTTGAATTATATTTCAAAATTTTATAAAGAATTAGTTTATAATACTAAGCCTTTATTCGAAAGATTAAAGAAAAATCCTCCTAAATGGACAGATGAACATACTAAGGCAATTAAGAAGATAAAATTGAAGACAAAAGATTGTCGTGTGACTCTTCCTCATCCTAATGCCTTAAAATAGTTGAAACTAATGCATCAAATAAGGGTTATGTAGGGATCCTTAAGCAAAGGATTAATTCAAGAGAATAGCTCATTTGCTTCACTTCAAGAATATGGAAAAGAGCTAGAGTTAATTACTCAACTATCAAAATGGAAATCTTAGCTATTGTGCTATGTATTCAAAAGTTTGAAAGTGATTTGTTAAATCAGAAATTCCTTTTAAGAATTGGTTGTAAGGTAGTAAAAGATGTCTTTACTAAAGATGTTAAAAACATCACCTTTAAACAAATTATTACTAGATGGCAAGGAACACTTTTTGTGTTTGATTTTGATATTAAGTTTATTAAAGAAAATTTTAATTCTTTACTAGATTTCCTAACTCATGAATTTTTATAGGGAACTACAAAATGAGTAAAAAGCCTTTTATGGAAGAGTCCTAATTCAAAGTAAAGTCGATTAATTCACTGGCTAAAGGTGTGAGAGATAAAGAAGTTGATAAACTTTGTGATGATGCTTATAAGTGAGCTTTGGATAAATCTATCACATATCTTTTAATATGTTATTGAAAACAATTATACTCAACTTAAACCTAATGAGGTCACATAGTTTTATTTTAAAGATTATATGTATCCTCCTAATAATATAAAAGATTGCCTATATTATTAATAGATATTTCATGAAATAACGTCAGTGGCAATCAAACCCATAGAGAAAGGATTTGGGAATGGATCTAGTCATGACTTTAGAGATTAGGCCTATGCAAAATTCAAGGTAAAGAAAATCCTTTATCTAGAGGACTAGTAAGCAGATCTCTTTGGCTACCAATAACTAAAAGATTTAAATAATCACAAGATAAATAGTGATTTAATGTACTTTTATATAGCAATTTAATAAAATATATGTTTTTTCAATACACCTAATAAGGTATAGCAATTTCAAAAATTATGCAACACCTTTTTAATACACTTTATATCTCTTCATGCAATGGTTTTAAAAAATATTCAATGTTTTTTTAATACAAAATCTATTTTTATGCATTGATTTTTGACCAAATATATAGTGATTTTGACATAATAAGCTATGACTCTTGATAGATTGTGTTAATAGTTTTTGATAGAATAAACAACAATTTTTGACAAAATTAGCAACACTTTTTTAATTCAAAATATATATTTAAAACAACCATTTATGATTTTTATTGTTTAAATAAAAAAATATTATCCATTAATCTATCTATTAATCAAATAACTAAATATCCATATATAACTATCTATTGATCAAATAACTAAATATAATTGTACCCATTAATCTGTCTAGCAATCACGTGTTGTTTTCTCAATCATTACCGATCATAGATTCTAAGCTGGAGAAAAGAGGCACAAAACCCCGAGCTGAAAACCAATTTCCAAATGCTTGAAAAATTAAATCGAAATTCAAGAATAATGAGCCAAAATTGAAACGTTTAAAAGAAGAAATTAACAAGAATTGAAGTCGACTTGTAGGTTGTGCGGCGCTCCCGATAATCGATGAGGTCTACTTTCTAGTTTAAGCAATTTGTGTTGAAATAATAGCAGAGAAACTGGGAACTATTGCATAGTGTAAGGAACAATAGGGAAGTGGAGAAATATAGTAGAGCAAATTCAAAGCCTACAAAAACAAATGTGCCAACAAGATAATAAGTTCACTTAAGTAATGGAGTTATCAAGCACGAAGGCTATAAAGTTAGTTGATCATGAAGTAACTATAAACCCAATTGGGTTACTTCCACTACCTAAGAATTATGACCAACTTAAGGGAGTTAGGGGTATAGTGAATATAAAGATTGAGTAGACTAATTCTTCTGGGCTTCCTAAAGTTACTTTCCACTATTTTGAATGCATTAATCCTCAAGAATGGATTGCTAAGTGCTATAAATTTTCAAAGATATACTTTAGAAGTGGAAGTGGCAAGTATGTATTTTGGAGATAAGCCAAAATTATGGTACCAAGGGTGGCTTCTAGACGATCTTAGGAAGCATTTGTATATAAGGTGTGTCTATGATTAATTGGTGATGGTATATTTGACATCATAGAAGAATTCAGCAAGCTAATGCAAAAATATTCCTTAAACTTAATTCATGAGGAGAAAGCAAACAAGGGTAGCCAAAGGTCTATGAACCATTAGAGGCTCAAAAAGAGACTTAGGAGTTGACAATGATGGAGTTAGTGGATGCCACCGTTAAGATCTCTATGACTGTCATCTCTAGCACCACAAGTCTCAACATTATGCAATTAAGGGGTTAAGTTAATAAGAGGACTTTGGTAAATTTAATTGACAACAGCAGCACTCATAGTTTCTTAGACTCTACAATTGGCAAGGACTTGCACTGTAATTTAAAGATGACTCCTCCAATGTTGGTTAGTATTGCTAATAAATAAAAGATTTCTAAGTAAGAGAAATGCAAAGGATTTTAATGGAAAATGCATGGGTACACCTTTACATTACACTTATGTCTAATAGCATAAGAAATTTATGACATAGTCCTTATTGTTATTGGCTAAAGTTATACAACTTGGTACTATCTAATTTTAAAAATATGAAGCTCTCATTTTTAACTGGAATTACATGCTATTGACAAGAAAAAAATTACAAAACTAAATTTAAAAAAAAAAAAGGATAAGAGTCTCTTTACCCACCTTATCATAATAGTGTAACCAAAGGAATTGCTTTCTGAAATTGTAGCTATGATGACACAATTCTTTGATGTGTTTGTTAAACTTAAGGCTCTCCCACCAAGAAGGATCCATGGCCACCACATTATGCTTAAATTAAATGCTAAACTATTAACATTAGGCCATATTTGGTACCTTTATTACAAAAAAGCATAAATTGAAAAATAGCTAAAATATGGCTTTTCTAATCATACAACATAATAGTTGTACATTTGCTTTATCTATACTAATGGTGTAAAAGAAGGATGACTTCTAACAATTTTGTGTGGATTACAAGCAATTGAATTCCTTAACCATCAAGAACAAGTTCCCCATTCCCATCATTGATGAAATATTTGATGAGTTAAAGATGTTACCATCTTATCTAAACTAAATATAAGAGTAGGTTATCATTAGATTAGAATATATGAGGATGTTTATTTTGGTCTTTTTTACGACATTTTGGTATACAGCTTTAGTTTAGAATAACATGTGCAAATAATATATGAGGATGCACTCTTATGCTTGAGGAGGGTATTTTGATAATTAAAACCACTACTCTGAGAGTTAAACAACTTTCTTATTGGCTGGGAATGAAAGCTTACGTCTAGCTCTTTGTATCCACTAGTCAAGTGTGTAAAAGGTGCAAGAGGGAAATAATTCCTTATCTACGGTTGTTGTAGCCCTTACCTATTCCTTCCCAAGCTTAGTTTGATATTGCTATAGACTTCATAAGAAGTCTACTAGTCTAAAGGGAAAGAAGTGATTTTAGTGGTGATAGATCATTTTACCAAATATAGTAATTTTCTTGCATTAAGTCATCCCTACACAACATTATTTGTGCCAAAGCTCTTTTTAGAAAATATTTGTAAACTTCATGGCCTTCCTCAAATTGTGGTGTTAGATAGAGATAAAGTTTTAACTAGTCCCTTTTGGCATGAGTTGTTTTGAATGTTGGGAATTTATGTCCAATTTAGTTTCATCTATCACCATCAGAAGAATTGGTACAGTGAAAGGTTAAATCCATGCCTAAAGAACTATATATGTTGTATGACCTTTTACAATCCAGCAAAATGGGTCAAGTGCTTATACCTAGTTTAGTGGTGGTACAACACTAATTTTCACACTACCATAAGAATGACTCCATTCTAAGCTCTTTATAGCCAAGCCTCTCCTTAACTATCTTCTCTTCATGTGGAAGCTACCAAAGTTGCATCTGTGGAAAACTTTCTTATCAAAAGGTAGCTTTTAAGAAACCTATTGAAGGATCATTTACTCAAAGCATAAAATAGGATGAAACACTATACAGATAAAGTCCACAATGAAACTTCAAACTTATTGTCAAGATTTTATGGTAGTGTGATCTAGTATGAAAATCTCCTCTATATTTTAGGGCCCTTTTTTTAGTGGTGGTGGCAAAAATCAGCTTTGTGGCTTATCATTTGGTTTTACACACTTGGTCAATAATTCACCATATTTTTCACATGTCCTTGCTTAAGAAATGAGTGGGGCATTATGGATAGGTTCTTCCTTAGTTGTTGTTTACAAGAACAAATGGTTAGATACTAGTGGAACCACAAATCATTCTCAACAAGCAAATCATCAAGAGTAATAAAAGGCTTGTCACTTAAGTACTTGTTCATTGATCTAAACTTTTCATGAGGAGGCAACATAAAAGGACTGGTGTTTTCTTCGTATCTCAGTTTCACCTTAAGGACAAGGCTCATCTGAGCAAAAGGGACTTTTAACATTTTAGTAAGGAGGTTAAGGTAGTTATGGTAATTTTAATAAATAGGTAAATAGGTTTATGTCTATTAGATCTTGATGTTGAGTTAGGTCAAATATAGCATTGGCCTACTAAGTCTTATAGATAAGAGTTAGTATGTTATGGTATTAGCATCATGGAGTTCATGATTCCTCTATGTTTCTTTTAATCACAACTGTTTGGTTGTAATTTCAGAGCTATATAATGCCTCCCTAGTTTGTTACAACAACTATGCAAGAGAAATACACTATTCCTAAATCCTCTTTCTCTCTCACTCTCTCTTTCTTCCTCCTCTGTCCTTTTCCTTTTCATGAGAACCTAACACTAGAACCATAATATATTTCATGTATGTAACATGAGAAAGTGCGTGATTTTGTTTCTTGATGTGTAAAGGGTTGGTTTGTTGATTTGTTTGTTGACTTTGTTCCGATTTTGGTGAAACAATGGGTTTGTTTGGTTTTCCTTTAAACTTTCTTTAATTTTTTTTGCCTGATTCATTGGAATTCAGTTTTATGTTCTTGAGATTTGGCACTTGAGACTTTAACTTTCTGTGATGTGTTGATGATTGTGGTTTATTTTCTTTGAAGGTGGTGGGATCTTGAATTTTAAGGTCTTATAATCCAAGGTTATTAGTTTTAGTAGGGGTTTCCATGTTGAAGGGTTCAATCTTGCCCATATGACTTTGATTTCTTTGAAAAAAGTTATGGTCTTTATATTGATCACTACTAAGATTCCCTAGATACCTAATTTTCCCTCTTCCAAATACACACTTACATTATTTAGAATAGAGTTGATATGACCTAAAAACTTGTAAAGCACAAGTCAAATGTTGCACATATTGCTTTAAGATAGAGCTATATACCAAAATGCCATAAAAAAAGGATCAAAATAAAGTTCCTTAACTAAGAAGTAAATAACTTGTTCATGACAACTTGAAAAGTAGCGAGAGCATAGGTGAGATTAAAGGGCATCACCTTGAATTCCTAATGTCCACGATGGTTTTAAAAGCTATTTTAGGAATGTTTAACTTGTGCATCCAAAACCGGCAATAGCTTGCTCTTAAATTCAGCTTGGAGAAGATTGTAGTACCCTTCAGCTCATCTAGCAAGTCATCAATGATGGGTATGAGACACTTATCTTTGATGCTCAAGTAATTCAATTGCTTATTATTCACATGAAAATTCAAGGAGCGATCCTTCTTTTTCACCAATAATACAAGTGAAGCAAATGAACTGCTATTAAGTTGTACGGCTGTAAAGGCTATCATTTTAGCTATTAGTTCTTCAATTTCTAATTTTTAGTAGTAGGGGTATCAACAGGGCCTAAGGTTAACAAGTTAAGCATTTGATTTAAACATAATGTGACATTTATGGCTTCTTTTTGCTAGGAAAGCCCTTAGTTTAGCAAATAATTAGGGAATTGTGATATTACAATTTCAATTTTAAGAGGCAATTCCATTAGCTCTATAGCTTGCACCATTATGAAGAGGTGGGCAAAAAGACTTCCGTTCTTTTTTTTTTTTTGACTAAGTTTTGTAATATTTGTCATGTTAATAGCTTGAGGGTGCCTATCTTAGTAACTCTGATTAATTTATCTAGCTTGTCATCTTTTACAAAGGAAAACTTCATATTGTTAAAATCAAATAGCATTAGGTTGTGTAGCCTTAGTTAACCACCACCTTAACTATGTCTTAAGTCTCTAATGCTATAAGCCTTAAATCTGCCTTAAATGTGTAACCTTGCATTTTCCATTCAAATGTTTTGCACTTCTTTAACTCAGAAATCTTTTTGTCTATAAGAAATGGTAACCATCATTGTAGGAGTCTCCTCCAAACTGTAATGGAAGTCCTTTGTAAATGTTGAGTCTAAGAAGCTAGGGGTATTATTTGTGTCAATCAAGATTACCAAAACCTTTTTATCAAATTGCTTTTTAACTGTAAAGTGTTGAGATCTATGGTGCAAAAGATGGCATTTACATAGATCTCAATGGTGGCTTCCATTGACTCCATCATTGCTAGCTCTTAAGTCTCCTACCTAGGCTCTTTTGGTTTATAAACCTCAGACTACCCTTGTTGCTCTTGCCCGTTATCAATTAAATTTAAGGAATGCTTCCCAAAACAATGATGGCCAACAAAGTACTTTTCTCCATATTTATAATACTAACTAGACTTTAAAGGGGTGTAGATTTAAGCAATTTGGACATAACATAGTTTATTGTTTTAATTTCAACAGGTCATTTTGGTAGTAGGACTACCGGTACTTTTTTGCAAGCAAGCACATTTAGGAGTTTAGTATTGACCACCCTTTGTTCCCAATGATCCTGACGATCCCATTGATAGCTGCTTTTCTGGTTAACAAGGCCATCCACAAAATGCTCTTAAAGTTTAGATAACCGATAGACTTGACTTAAGGTTTTTAGTTACAACAATTTGAGAGTGGGTCTAATGGTTCTATTTGATCCACTATCAAAGCTGGAAATTAAATATCTTTAGTAAGACCAAGGTTAGCTCTTTTGATTTGTAACTTCATTTCCTTAAAGCATTCTTGGTACCCTGCTGTTATCCCTTTCTACATTAGTTTGCTGAATTCTTTTACAATGTTAAGCATGACATCACTAACAAATAGAAACACACCTCCTCTACAAGCTTTTCCCAAGTCATCTCAAGGTCTTTTAGAAGCTACCCTTTGTGCCATACTTTTGGCTTCTCTCTAAAGTACATAGTTGCCATTTTTACCTTGTCAACTACTCCATAAATCCTAAAAAATTGATTGCACTTAATGATTTATCATTGACGATTGTTGCCTTGAAAAAATGGAAGAGTAACTTTAGGAAGCCAAGAAGAATTAGCCTCCTTAGTCTATATTCTTATTATGCCTTAAGCTCCCTTGAGTTGGTTATAAACCTTAGGTAGTCGACGTAACCTAGTTGGGTCCCTAGCTCCTCTGTGATCAACTAAGTTTATAGCCTTCAGGGTCAAAAATTTCATTATTTGAGTGAGCATATTATGCTCTTGATGCACATGTTCATGTAAGCTCTAAATTTGCTTTGCCATATTTCTCCATGATTCCTTTGTTCCTTGTGTTGCTATCAAGCTTGCCATAATTGTTTCTTTGTTATTATGCACTAGCTTGCCATAGGTCTTTGTGAGAATCAAGCTGCTTTAATACCAAAATTGTTATCTTTCTCACATCATGTGGTTCATTCTGGTAAAAGCAACCAAAAAGGAATATTGTATTTCTCTTTCATAATGATCGCAATTGTTGTACTCATATTTTACTTGATTTGAATAAGAGGTTATGTTTTCTTTCTGTGCCTGTATTTTTATTACGCGATTTATAATTAGATTGTCAAATATAACATTTGGATCATGCTTAATGGATGTGTTTAGATTAAGATTAAAAGTAGTATTTAGGCAAGAAAAGAAAAAATGAGAAAAAGAAAGGAATGGAAAAGGAAAAGAAAGAGAAAAATAACAAAAAAACTAGAAAATAAAAAATAGAAAATGGGGAATAAAGAAACGCAAATGAAATAAATAATTTTTATTGTTTAAAGTGTCTATTTACAAATAAAGTTTGATTATAAGCCTAACCCATTATAAACCAAGAAGAGGGAGGAACACAAACCTTATTAAGTCCTTAGATAAAGTCCAATATAAGAAATAAGAGTCATTCAATCTCTAGGCCTAAGTAAAGGCCTAGAAAGGTTGCTTTTCTTAGGTAGTATTTGTTGGGGTTCAATGCATCACTAGGCCTTCAGAGATACCTAACCTATTTTTTAAAGTTATTGAAAAGGCTAGTTTAGTCGTTTTAACCGAAATACTGAAATTATTCCAAACTAAGGTTAGATTCCTTAGTCACTTCATTGCAAATGAAACAATTGTTCCTATTGATCAAGCAATTGAATTTGCCTCTAAATTTCTTGATTAAATTAGAGAAAAAAAATAATTGCAAAGGTTTTTAGGATGTCTAAATTATATTTAAAAATTTTATAAAGAATTAGCTTAGGATGCTAAGCCTTTGTTTGATAGGTTATAGAAAATCCTCCTAAGTAAACAAATGAATATATAAAGGCAATTAAAAAATAAAATTAAAAACAAAAGAACTATCATTAACATTAAAGGATTTGACACTTGTTTATGAAAATCTAATCCTTACTTATAGGAAGGATACACTAAAAGGTTATAAACACCACTGTTCTAGGAATTAAAGAAATTCAAGATATATGGATAAAGGGACTATTACATTATTTTTGACTAATAGGTCAAGAACTAATGTTATGGTTCCTAAAACAATTGCTTGGGATCAAGTTAAATTAATTGCAAAATGGATAATAAAAAAGGTTGTTGAACCTATTAAACAAGTTAATAGACAAATGGATGAAGTAATTGAACTTAAAGATAGGGATGTCAAAATTTGAGTTCTTTATCTAGAAGTGTGAAGTTAAACCTCAAAAAAGGTTATATTTAGATTCTCTACCTCCTCAGTGCCAATCCCTAAGCTAAAAGGTATTAAAAGAACAAGAGAGTAAGTTAGTCAACCTTAATATAAAGTTGACTTTTCTCCCTCAACTTCGACTTCTATGGTTAAGGAATCACTAGAAACATCTTGTCAAGCTTTTAGGCCTCAACTCCTCTCTCTGATATAAGATATCAAAATAAAAATATGTCTTTAAGGCTGTTAATGAGGTAGATGAAAGGGTAAAAGAGTTATGTTATTCCCTTGAAAATACTATAAAAAGAAAATAGGTTTTCGTGACCTTTAATGAAAAAGAAAGAGAAGCGTGGCATAAATGCCATAAAATTTATACCAATGGTATGAGATTTGTATATATGTTTACTTATTTGGAAAAAGCCTACAAAATTAAGAAAAAATCATTCCCAAATTTTTCAACCCTAGAGGAGTGTATGGTCTTTAAAAGGGCATATCAAGAATACACTATTGAAAAAGAAAAAAAGGTTATTAGTATTCACCCTCCTCCTTTAAACTTAATTATGAAAGTAGAGGATAGTGAAGTTATAACTTTACCTTATAAAGTAGAATCATCCACTAACATTATTATATAGTAAGAAAATTATACCAATTTTTATCTTTAGTCAATAAGATATTAGTATAATTGAATTGGAGAAAAAAATTGAAGAAGTAGCTTAGAAAGCTCCAAGACCTTCGGTTAAATCAGAAATGAAAAAAAAAAGTTTTATTTAAACTCATATCAACAGCAAAATAGACTATAATATGTCATACAAAAATCATAAAAAATTAGAATTAGTTGATTAAATAATAAAAAAGTTAAAAAACCTTGGATTAAAAGAAAAAGATGCCTCTGTATTAGGAAAAGAGGAACAAATTGCCCAAGAAGAATTAGAAATTGAGGATTATGTGGATAAAATTTAGGAAATATTCTTATCAGCACAAAATCTAGTTCATAAAGATTCATCACCTTCTTATAAGAAGGAAAGTATGGAAATAAACAAAATAAATTTTAATAAAATCCTTACAAAATTATATTATTTTAGACCAACCCAGTCGACCTCTTATTAGAGGAACAATTTGAGTATAATTATATACAATATGATGAAGGTAGTATTATAGAATGGAATTTAGATGGAATGATATAAAATTAGATTTTAATTCTACTTCGTTATATAATGATTTTTGTCATTGCTATAAAATCTAAATGAGGTAATTTTGACCCCACATAGCGAGATTTATGGTAAATAGTTTTATTGGACAACTTAAAAACTAGTGAAATTTTTACTTATCAAATAAAGTTGCAATATTTATAGTAAATAGTTTTATTGGACAACTTAAAAACTAGTGGAATTTTTACTTATCAAATAAAGTTAAGTCTCAAATATTTAATATTGTAAAATTAGAGTAAGGGGTCCAGTTGGCTGACAGTATTAATACACTAATTCATATAATTACTAATCATTTTCTTGGTACAGCTACCTTATTAGTAAACAAAACATACAAGTAACTCATTAATTTGAGATACCTAGATTTATCTCACTTTAGATTATTTAAAGATGTATTCTTTTCAAAAATTGATATAAAAGTAATGACTTATTAGTCCTCACAAAATAAGATAATCTAATATTGAATCTTATTAATAAGATTTGATATCCAAAAGAAAAAAGAGAATAGTTAAAGAAATATTTTCATCTATCTCGAAGCATGACTAGAGTTAAAGAACTAAACTAAGGTTAAAGAACCAGAAGAAGATTATAGTTTAAAAATTGTTATTTAAAGAATTAAAAATAATCATTCTAGTTTAAAAACAAGAGCAACAACAATATAACCTTTGATTGGAGAGCTTTAAAACTAAAATAAAAGACTTAAAAGAAAGAATTTTAGTCTTAAAATCTATCAATGAGTCTCTAAATTTTCTAGATACTTCTTTAAAGAAAGAGTTAAGTACTTTTCAATAAGTTAATCTCATTGATACGTTAATCACCCATAAGTATCATAGTTAGATTATAGTAGTAGTTAATAAAGAGTACATTTTTTCTACTATTGCCTTAATTGGTGTAGGCACGAACATGAATTGTATTAATGAGGGAATAACTCCTTTATAACTCTTTTCAAAAGCAATAAAAGTGTTAAACACTACTAATAAAAACAAGTTTCTTATTAAATGTAACCTATCTCATACAACCAAATGCAATGAAGGAATTTTCATTTCTTTTGTGTTGGTTAAAAATTTATCTTAGGATGTTATTTTAGGAAATCCTTTCTTACACATGTTATATCCTATTAAGGAAATTAGTGATAAACGAATTCTCTAAGAAATAGAGGAAAAGTTTATTAGTTTTAAATTTATATCTACCGCCCAATATAGGGTGATAGGTTTACTTGAAAAATGAATAATAAGAAAAAAGAGATTTATTCAATTTCATTAGAGTAAGGTAAAAAATAAATATTTAAAAGAAAACATAAATACTCCTATTATACAAGTTAAAATATAGGAATTACAAAAAAAGTTAGAAAATATGGTTTATGCTTAAATCCTTACTACTTTTTGGGATACAAAGAATTATGTGGTAGAATTACCGTATAAAGTGACTTTTAATGAAATTCAAATACCTACAAAAGTTAGGCTAATAGCTATGGAACCAAAGCATTTAAAGATTTGTAAAAAAAAAAATAATAATAAATGATCTTTTAGGAAAATGGCTAATTAGAAAAAGAAACAACCCATGAAGTTGCCTAGCATTTTATGTGAAAAATGTTGCAAAATTGGAGCGAGAAGTGATAAAATTGGTTATTAATTATAAGCCTTTAAATATGATCTTGAGATAAATTAGATATCTTATACCTAATAAAAAATATTTGCTAAATAGGCTTTTTAAAGTTCAAATATTTTCAAAATTTGATATGAACAATGATTATTGACAAATCTAAATTCATGAAAGGGATAAATAAAAAATAGCATTTACAATTCCATTCGGACATTATCAATGGAATGTAATGCCTTTTAGGTTAAATAATGCAGCCTTAGAATTTCAAAAGATCATGAATGAAATATTTCATACTTATTCAACATTTACTATTATTTATATTGATGATGTGTTACTATTTTCTAACACAATTGAATAACAGTTTAAACATTAAAACCTATTTTCAAAGGTTATTGGAAAGGTTGGTTTAGCAGTTTCATCCAAAAAGATAAAGTTATTCCAATCCAAGGTTAGATTCCTGGGTTACTTCATCGAAAATGAAACAATTGTTCTTATCGATCGAATAATTGAGTTTACCTTTAAATTTCTTGATGAAATTAGAGAAGAACAACAATTGCAATGATTTTAGGATGTTTGAATTATATTTCAGAATTCTATAAAAAATTAACTTATGATGTTAAGCCTTTTTTTGATAGGTTATAGAAAAATACTCTTAAATGGACAAATGAACATACAAAGGTAGTTAAAAGAATAAAATTAAAAATAAAAGAATTGTCATGTTTAACTCTTCCTTATCTTGATACTGTTAAAATAGTTGAAACTATTGTATTATATAAGGATTATAGAGGAATCGTTAAGAAAAGGACTAATTCAAAAGAGCAAATAACTTGCTTCACTTTAAGAGTCTAAAAAGGAGTTAGAGTTAATTACTCTACTATTAAAAAGGAAGTCTTAACTATTGTACTATATATTCAAAAATTGGAAAGTGATTTGTGAAATCAGAAATTCCTTTTAAAGATAAAGTATAAGGCAGTAAAAGATGTCCTTACTAAAGATATTAAAAATCTCGCTTCTAAGCAAATCATGACAAGGAATACTTTCTATATTTGATTTTAATATTGAGTTTATTAAAGGAAATTCTAATTCTTTCCCAAATTTCCTAACTTAAGAATTTTTGCAAGAAACTAAGACATGAGCAAAAAACCTCTCATATAAGGGCCTCAATCCCTAGTAAAGTTAGTTAATGCATTGACTAAAGATGCAAAAGGAAAAGAAGTTGATAAACTTCATGATGATGCTTATTGAGTGAGCTTTAGATAAATCACATATCTTTTAAATCCAAAGCATATTAACTTTTTATATGCTATTAAAAATAATTACACCTTAGACCTAATAAGGTTGCACATATTTATCGTAAAGATGACATATATCCTCATAATAATATGAAAAATTGCCTGTATTATCAATAGATATGACACAAAATAGACTTAGTGGTTATTGAACCCATGGAAAGAGGATATGGAATTGGATTTGGTTATGACTTCAAAGATTAGGCCTACACCAAATTACAGATAAAGAAAATTTTTTATCCAAAAGATTGGTAAAGGGATCTCTTTACAAAGAGTTGAAAGAATGGATAAAGATTAAAACTTATAATTATTTTGATTATATTGATGCATGGGAAAAATCCTTATTGTATGAAAATAGACAAAAGAAATTTAGTTGGTTCATTTAAATACATCTTCTAAATGATCTAAAAATAGGGTTTACATCATTTAACCTTACCCTATAAAGTTAGAACTTTTTATGAACAATCTTGTGAAGCAAATGAAGATGTTAAAGACCCATTGTTAATGTTTATAGCCTGGTATCATATTCCATAGGTTATTAAATGGGATTACACTATTATGGCTAAATAGGTTAATGTCTTAAATGTTGATATTAGACATGTTCCATGGTTGGCAAGACAAATTAATATCCGATGGTGGAAAAATTTTGACTTTTTTATGATGGAGTTTACACAGTAAAAGGAGTCATTTATATAAATGGACATAAGCTTCCACTACCAAAGCCCACTCTTACTAGTCTTGAATAAATATTGAAGAATTTAATAGAGTTTGTATTGGAAGAAAGGTTATTGGAAATGATAATTGCTTTGCTCTAACTAGAACAAGACACCTTGGCTGACCATTCAGAAAGTAGTCAAAGGCATCTTAATGATGATATTATGCAAGATTCCAAGAAACCATATGAGTTGTAAAGGGAAAAAGGACAAACAAATTTTAGTGGACAAATTGTCATAGGACCTAAAAGATAACTTTAATAAAGCTACTTTAATAGAAGTGGAGGAATAATAGAATATTATGAAGCATCCCACTTTGTAAAATGAAGATTCCCTTAATAATGCTTATCACCTTTTTTCATATATGAATAGACCTCTCATAGGCCAAGAGTGATAAAGTCTAATTTTCTTTCTTTCTCTAACTTTGCTCCTCTTTCACTTCTCTTCCCTTTGTAAAATATAAGATTGTAATGACATTTGGTGTTCAATGAAAACTTTGTATTTGTCAGTATTTTGATTCGGTTATTATTTAAATTTCATTCTTTTATATTAGTGTGCTTAAATTAGTTTCTTTCTTTCCTAAATCGGTTCTTGTATATTTGTGTGTGTGATCCTGTATTGCAGAGATAGGAAGAAACGAATTAAGTAAAGAAAGTCATCTTACTATTTTCTATAGTTTCCTTCTTATAAGAAGGTGATGAATGTTTTTTCTATATTAAATTGTGTTCTAATAAGAACATATCCCATATTTTGTCAATATATTCTTTGGCTTTTGAAGATTCTTCTTCTTTACTATGTTCTTCTTTTCCTAAGACAAAGACTTCTTTCTCTTAGTCTAAGGTTTTTTAACCTTTTAACTATTTCATCCATTAAATCTACCTTTTTAGGATTTTTACCTGACCTATTGTAGTTTATTTCTCCTAATAACATGGGTTTAAATAAAACCTTTTTTTCTATCTTTGATTTAACTAGAGGTCTTGGATCTTATTGAGCTATTTCTTCAATCTTAACTTTAACTCTATTAAGCTAATTACCCATAAACTAAAGACAAAAATTAGTATAATTTCCTTGCTACATAGTAGCATTGGTAGTGGCTTTGACATTGTATGGAGAGGTTATAACCTCACTACCTTTAAGTTTTAAGCTTAAATTTAAAGTAAGAGGGTAAACACTAATAACCCTTTTTCCCTTTTTGGTAGTATACTCCTTATAGGCTTTTTTTAGGACCATATATTCCTCCAGGGCAAAAAATTTGGAAAAGGTTTCTTTTTAATTTTATAGATTTTTTTTCAAATGAGTAAAAATGTCTCTAACTCCCATACTACTAGCATATATCTTATGGTGTTTATGTCATACTTCTCGTTCTTTTTCATTAAAGGTCATAAAAAATTATTTTCTTTTTACTGTATTTTTAAGAGAGTCAAATAACTCTCTTACCTTTTATTGTACCTCATTAATTAATAGTGGTTTATTAACCACAGAAGTAGAAGTTAAGGGAGGAAAGTCAACTTTATAGTGAAGTTAACTAACTTGTTCTCTTATTTTTCTAATAACTTCCAACTAAGTGATTGGCATTAAGGAAGTAGAGAATCAAGGTTTAACCTTTTCTTTCTTTTCTTTTCTTTTCTTTTCTTTTTTATGTTTACCTGTACACTTTTTGATAGAACAAATCAAATTTTGACATCCCCATCTTTGAATTCAATTATTTCATCTGTCTATCAATTAAACTATTTAATAGGTTTAATAGCTTTTTCTAATTTTCATCTTTCACATAATTTAACTTGATTCCAAACAATTTTTTTAGGAACCAAGACATTTTAATTCGACCTATTAGTCAAAAACAATATAGTAGTTCCTTTGTCTACATAGATAATAGTGTTCATAACCTTATAGTGTATCTAATAAATAAGGATTAGATCTTTCAAAACAAGCATTATATCAAATCCTTTACTTTTAATATCCAAACATAAAGCATGTATCAAATTAGAATCTGACAATGATAAAGTGAAATTCGAAAAACATGAAAACCATATAGGTCCATCTAAACTTGATTCAACTAGTCCTAATTAGGAGTCATGAAATTTGTTATGTCTTTTATCATGAACACAGATAATTGATAAGTTATTTAAACTCAGTCTAGTAGTAGGCTTTAATGCTACTTGAACCATCGCAACATGGAGAAATTTATACTTTTGTTGGTGTGAGCTAATAAACTCTTGGGATAATAGAAAGAAATTGTTATATCCCTAAGATAAGGGTAAAACTTCTTCAACAATCTTAATAATACAATCATTTTTTGTTAAGAAACTTCACTGTTTATAAACATGGGAAAAGAAGGAAGAAGGAAAAGTTCAATTCTGTAAATAGTTATTATCCAAATCTCCACAAATAATTATTTCTTTATTCTTACTCCTAGAAAGACTATTATTTCTAAGTAATTGATTAAGTCTTAACTTATCTATGCCTCACCATATCACTATCAACAACTTATACCATAACTTATTTCTAAAGTTTGATTTCTTTTAGGCTACATGGCTTGGACTTTGGTGGTGTAGTTTTAGGTCCATAAATGCAAATAATCCCTTTATTAGTATAGAATCCGTCATCAAAGAAATCAAACTTGTCCCACAATAGGATGTTAATCCATCTTTCTAACCATGGAATATGCTTGTTATCCACATCCAAGACATTAACCTGCTTAGCCATAATAGTATAACTCACTTGATAATCCAACAATAGTAAATACTTAATAAGTATTAACTATTTCATTTATAATTTTTTGAAATTTAGAGGGTGTATTTTTAACCCAAAAGGCATTACATTCTATTTATAATGATTTTGTTGATTGCTTGACAATTAATACACATCCTTTAAGTCCCATCCTTCTTGGGTACAAGTATAATAGGAACTGTATAGGGACTCATGCTTTATCTTATATATCCTTTCGATATAAGTTCCTCAACCTACCTTTAAAGTTCATTTGTCTTCTCGAGATTACTCCTCTAAGCTGGCCGGTTTGGAATGGGTGCACCAGGGATAAAAATCAATTTGATGCTCAATTCCTCTTTTAGGTGGCAATCTACTTGGAACATTGTCGAGAAATACATCTTCAAATTCCTATAAAAGAGAAATAACAATACTAGGTAAAGATAGGTCAAACTTGTTAGTGTTAAAATAAGCCTCTTTGTACAAAAGTACAATCATAGACTGTTTGGTATAAAATGCTCTTTTGACATCACTTTCTTTTGCATTTTTTTTCTTTTCTCTCTCTCTTTTATCTATCCTCACTTTTTCTCCTCCCTTTTTTGTTTTAGTTATCCTTCTTTTTTAATCTCTCTTTTTCATTCATTCTCATTTTTAATCCTTAATTTATCCTTATGAGCTTGTTGAGGTGTTAATGGCACAAAAATGACAAGTTTTTCATTCATTATAAACAAATATTGGTTCCTAAAGCCATCATGCATAACTCACCGATCAAACTGCCATAGTCTTCCTAATAGAATATAGGCCACACGGTATAACATCACATAAAACTTTATCATGGTACCTTCCCATAGAAATTGTCACAAACACTTGCTTATTTACCCTGACTTCACTATTCTTATTCAACCATTGAAACTTATATGGCCTAAGATGCTTCGTACTAGCTAAATTCAACTTTTCAACCACAATTGTGTTAGCTACATTAGTGCAACTCTCATAATTAATAATCATACTACATACCTTATCTTTGATGAGACACCTTGTATGAAAGATGTTATGTTGTTGCACCTTATTCTGTTCCTTTAGTTGTACATTCCATGCTCGCCTTGTGATGAGAGCTACTCCTTTAATTAGATACTCCTCTCCATCACTTTCACCCTCTGATGATGGCACAAAATCATCATCTAACTCACTTGTAGTTTTAATGTCACCATTACCTCTCAAGACCATTATACACTTATTTGGACATTAAGATGCAATGTGACCCCTTCTCAAACACTTAAAACATTTAATCTCTATTTTTACTTGGTTAGCGATTAGAATTACCCATCTCCTTACTAGAACCCATATTCTTGCTCTTAGATAGCTCAACTTTGGACTTGTAATTGGCCTTCTTATCCTTTTTACTCTAATTCAACTTCTATGATGAAGTAGAATTAGAATTCTACCTAAAATATATGGAACCCTTTCGTTTAAGTTGCCTTTCAACTTTTATTGCCATGTCCACCATGTCTTCTAATTCCATATAGTGTTGTAACTCAACTAAATTGGCCATGTCTCTATTTAGCCTTTATAAAAATCAAGTCATGGTTTCCTTTCTATCCTTTTCTACATTTGCCCTAATCATGGCAATCTCCTTCTCCTTGTGGTAGTTTTCATACTTTCGGTGCCCTAAGTGAGCCCTTGTAACCTTTGGTACAAATCCCTATAATTGTAATTAAAGATGAAGCTCCGCTTCATGATAGCCTTCATCTCCTCCTATGTATCTGATGCGGAAAACCCCAAAAAGAAGTGGCTTAGGGACCCAACGCACATAAGGAATCAAGGAATAACTAGGAAAGCTAAATTAGAGTTTAATAACACAAACTCTAGACCCAACATTCAAAGGAACACAAACCTAGGGTATTTAAAGAAGGATATGGATGCCACACTTCAGAAAAGAAAGGAATTGGGAGTGATAAGTCGAGTTGAATGCCACAAAAAGAAATACCACTTGATAAGTTCTTTAGTTCTCAAAAGAACTAAGGGAGAAAAAACCCTTGCTTTCTATCTCACTCAAAGTTGTTTGATTTTGATTGTCTGATGTTACAAGGGTGCTTATTTATAGGCTAAGATAGCAATCCTAAAGAGGTAGAAATTCCTACTTAAGACAATTCCTTATTTAAGAGGAATTCCTATCTAGGTACAAATTATTACATAGAAAATAAACTCCTAATTTGGAGTGACTACTATTACTTAGTCCTAACATTTTAAGTACTCTAATAATATTAATAAGGCCTGGACTCTCTTTCAAGCATAAATTTGCACGATTTGAAGCTTGGTTGGCCTGAACGTCCTTAATCAGCTTACTTAGTGCTTCATTCACGTTTTTGGCTCTAGCTCTTATTATTGGGCCTTCTAGAATGTGCAATGGACATCCTGCATCAATTGAAGCTCTAGCTCATGTTATTAGGCGTTCTGGAATGTGCAATGGACTTCTTGCATCCATTGAAGATCTAACTTGTGTTATTGGACCTTCTGGAATGTGCAATGGACCTCTTGCATCCATTGAAGCCTTCCACCCATCATTTGTATGGTTCTTATCATTCCCCCTTTCCTCGAAATGATTCGTCCTCGAATCATCACCTTGTTTATACTTGATGATGTAGGGAAAGGTCTGAATGAATTTGATCCACTTGGCATGTCTTTTGTTCAACTTTCCTTGTACAAGTAGGACAAGAACTGCACAAGGACTCATGCTTTCCCTTTTGAAATAAGTTCCTCAACTTGCCTTTGAAGCTCCTTTGTCTCCTTAGTATTGCTCCTATATGCCGGCTGGTTTGGAATGGATGCACTAGGGATGAAATCAATTTAAAGCTCAATTCCTCTCTTGGGTGGCAATCCACTTAGGTCATTGTCAGGGATTACATCTTCAAAGTCCTACAATAAAGCAACAACAACACTAGGCAAAGACAGTTCAAGCTTGTTAGTGTTAAAATAAGTCTCTTTGTACAAAAGTATGATCATAGGTTGTATGGAAAAAATTACTTTTTTGACATCACTTTCTTTTGCATAGAAACTTATCATTTTCTTCTCTTTCTCTTGTGTTCTCATGTTTTCTCCTCTCTTTCCTTTTTTTTCTATCTCCTTTTTTGTTCACTCTCATTTTTAATCCTTAATTGATCCTCATAAGCTTGTTGAGGTGATAATGGTACAAGTCACGGGTTTCATTCATTATAAAGGAATATCAATTCTTGAATCCATCATGCATAACTCGCCTGTCAAACTGCCATGGCCTTCCTAATAGAATATGGCTCACATGCATAGGTACAACATCACATAAAACTTCATCACAGTACCTTCCAATAGAAAATGACACAAGCACTTGCTTATTTACCTTGACTTCACCGTTCTCATTCAACCATTGAAGCTTATATGGCTTAGGATGCTTCGTAATAGGTAAATTCAGCTTCTCAACCATAGTTGTGCTAACCACATTAGTGCAACTCCCACCATCAATAATCATACTACATACCTTATCTTTGATGAGACACCTTGTCTGAAAGATGTTATCTCATTGCACCTCATTTTCTTCCTTTACTTGCACATTCAATGCTTGCCTTGTGATGAGAGTTACTCCATTAACCAGATACTTCTCTCCATCACTTTCACCCTCTGATGATGGCATAGAATCATCATCTTCATGGTCATAGGCACATTTCAATTGCCTTCTTGCTTTAGGAGCCTCATATTTCCCGTGCCTCCTCTGCAACTTTGCTATTGTATTAGCTTGCTCGTCCATCCTCTCCCTCATATCATCAAATCTGGTATTCATGCACTCAAATTGTTGTTGCATGGCTTTGATCATGAAGGATACATCACCAGCTCCCTCCTGAGCTGCACCTTTGTCTTTGGATGTCATAGTATTACTTCTACACAAAATAATAAGATACCTCACAGAACACTCCCTTACGTGTTTCACTTAAAATAAGGTGTCACACTTCCTTGTGTTTACACTCTTTATGGCTTTTTCTTTATATGGACTTTCACTCTTGCCTTTTACCACTCGAATTTCCCCTTTCATCTTCATAAAGAACTAAGCAAACTAAATCAAGAGAATTGATTTTGAACACAATAAGATAAATGGTGTAGGATTAAACAAATTAGAGAACAAGGAATCAAAATGAAAAAGGATATCAAGGCAAATGAATTTAGTGAACTAAACTCACAAAAATCAGAATAGGGGGTTAAACCTAGAGGACAAAGTTGATGCCTTCTTTCTTTTGTTTCTTTTTTTCTTTTATGTTTTTCTTTTCGTTCCCTTTTTTTTTCTCAATACAAAATAATAGTATAATACTTGGAGACAGCAATTGGTATTGAAATTTGCACGTTTTTTATAGTTATGATCTCGAACAAATGAGCAAAGTAAGAAGGGTGGCAAAAAGACAGATTAGCACATTTGAATGGTAATAGATAAATCACAAGATAGAAAATTAAATAATTAATTGATACAACCTAATTTAGAGCTGGGCTCTGATACCAATTGATGCAGAAAACTCCAAAGAGACGTGGCTTAGGGATCCAACGCACATAAGGAATCAAGGAACAACCATAAGTTGATTTGAATGCCATAAGAAGAAATACCTCTTGATAAGTTATTTAGTTCTCAAAAGAATCGAGGGAGAAAAAACCCTTGCTTTCTATTTCACTTAAAGTTGTTTGATTTTGATTGTCTGATGTTACAAGGGGTGCCTATTTATAGGCTAAGATAGCAATCCTAAAGAGGTAGAAATTCTTACTTAGGACAATTCCTTATTTAGGAGGAATTCCTATCTAGGTACAAATTCTTACACAAAAAATAAACTCTTAATTTGGAGTGACTACTATTACTTAGTCCTAACATTTTAAGTACTATAATGATATTAATAAGGCCTGGACTCTCTTTCAAGCTTGAATTCGCATGATTTGAAGTTTGGTTGGCCTAAATGTCCTTAATCAGCCCATTTAGTGCTTCTTTCACCTTTTTGGCTCCAACTCTTATTATTGGGCCTTCTGGAATATGCAATGGACCTCCTGCATCGATTGAAGCTTTAGCTCTTATTATTAGGTCTTTTGGAATGTGCAATGGAACTCTTGCATCCATTGAAGCTCTTGCTCATGTCATTGGGCCTTTTAGAATGTGCAATGGACCTCTTGCATCCATTGAAGCCTTCCACCCATCATCTGTATGGTTCTTATAAGTATCAAGAGGCCTCTCGTGATACCTTCTCCCAATCAAAACAAGTTGATCTCACCAAATAATAGTATAATTAGTAAATTCAACAACAAACTTTACCTTTTTCTCTTCAGAGTAGTTGTGGCAGTCAAAAACCAATTCAACCTTCTTCTCCTATTCTAGGTACACATTAGGATCATTATTACCTTGGAATAGAGGAAATATCATTTCAATGTTGCCCAAATCATAGTCATAGGTGCCTCATTTCTTAAAATCTCGTTAATGCTTTCTATTATTGGAAATTCTAACCATAATAGCTCAATCATCAAATTCATTATCTTTTACATCATCTTGATGGTCATAGGCTAGTCTTTCTTGCCTTTATGGATTAGGAACCTTATAGTCCCCATGCCTCCTTTGCAACTTTGTTATTGTATTAACTTACTCCTCCATCCTCTCCCTCATATCATCAAATCTAGTATTCATATGCTCAATTTGTTGTTTCCTAGCTTCGATCATGAAGGTCACATCACTAACTCCCTCTTAAGCTACACTTTTGTCTATGGAAGTCATAGTATTACTTCTACACAAAATGATTAGGATACCTCACAAAACACTCTCTTATGTGTTTCACTCAAAAGGTGTCACACTCCCTTGTGTTTTATACCTTTTATGGTTTTTTCTTAATATGAACTTGCACTCTTGACTTTTACCACTCAAATTTCCCCTTTCAACTCTTTGAAGAACTAAACAAGCTAAATCAAGAGGATTGGTTTTGAACAAAATAAGGTAAATAAGGTAGAATTGGACTAATTGGAGAATAAGGAGTCAAATAAAATGAAAAAAGACATCAAGGCAAACAAATTAAATGAACTAAACTAACATAAAACAACATAGGGAGTTAAACCTAAAGGAAACACTTGGATGACATAACAAGAAAATAAATGGTACAATTAGAGTTAAGTAAGAAACTATATTATTATTGTGACCAATTTGATCAAACTGTTTGTCTTCTATCAATAACCTAAATTTGATACTTTTTTTTGTTCCATCCTTTTTTTTTGTTTTTTGCTAAGCACAAAACAATAATAGAATACTTCAAGATAACAAATGAAATTGAAAATAACATATAGTTATATGCTCAAACAAATGAGGAAACAAAGAAAGATTGTAAACAAATAGATTAGCATGTTTGAATGGTAATGCGCTTAATAGACAAACTAAATAGAAATAAATAAATCACAAGGCAATAAATTGAAGAATTAATTGATTTAACCTGATTTAAAGTCGTGTGCTAATACTAGCTAATAAAAACCCCAAAAGACAAGACTTAGGGAGCCAACACATGCAAGGAATCAAACAATAATACTCAGGAAAGCTAAGCTAGATTTCAATCACACAAACCCCAGACCTAATATTCAAAGGAACACAAACCTAGGGTATTAAGAAGAATATGGACACTAAAATCTAGTAAAGAAGGGAATTGGGAGTCATAAGTTGGGTTGAATGCCACAAGAAAAGTTATTTTTCTTTAGTTCTTGAAATAGACGTATTGGTTATTGAACACATAGAAATAGGATCTAGATCAGGTTATGAATTTAGAGATTAGGCTTATGTCAAGTTCAAGATAAAGAAAATTCTTTATATAGAGGATTGGCAAGGAGATCACTTTAGTTATTAAGATTTTAAAGAATGGAGGACGGGTTAAAACTTATAATTATTTTGATTATATCTAAGTATGAAAAAAAAAAACCTTATTAGATGAAAATAGGTGAAGGAAATTTAATCAATTTATTTAGATATATCTCTCAAATGACCCAAAGAAATTCCCAAATTGGTTTAAACTTATTTTTTTTACATGGGCTTTATATCATATAACCCTACCTCGAAAAGTAAGAACTATTTAAGAGTAGTTTTATGAAACAAACGATAAGGTTAAAGATCCATTATTAATGTTTGCAATTTGGTATCATGCTTAATGGATTATCAAGTGGGATTATACTATTAAGGCTAAATAGGTTAATGTCCTAGATGTTGATATCAAGCATATTCCATGGCTGGTAAGATGAATTAACATCCAATGGTGGGAAAAGTTCAACTTCTTTGATGATGAAGTTTATATTAGTAAAGGAATTATTTGCATCAATGTGCCTAATGCTCCATTGTTGAAGCCCATGCCATCCATCCTAGGAGAAATATTGAAGACATTAATGGAGTTAGTATCAAAAGAAAGGTTATTAGATTGGTCCAACTAAAGACGACACACAAGGAGACCAAGTTGAAAGTAGTAAGGGACACCATAATGATGATATTATGCAAGATTCTTAGAACCTGTATAAGCTGTAAAGGGAAAATAGACAAACAAATTTGGTGGAAAAGTAGGCACAAGACTTAAAAGCTTTATTAAAGCAACTTTAGGAAAAGTAAGAAATCAAGGACAACTTTACTTTATAAAAGAGATTCCTTGGATCATGGTTATCACCTTTTATGAGTATAAGAAGACCTCTCCATCATAGGAAAATTGAGTCAATATCCCTTCTCTTTAGAACCATGCTTGCTCTCCCCTCTCTCTTTTTTATGTAGTCACTACCTATGTACAATAACACCCTATAACAACATATTATGGAATAAAAGCATTATTTCTATAAGTCTCTTTTTTAATAGAAGTTTTATATTTTGATGTTTTTCATTGCTTTTAAATTCTATTTATATCATATATGTGTGTTTTAAAGTTTTTATGTTTCTTTTTGGATGATCTTATGTTGCCAAGATAGGAACTTCAATGGATTAGGACTACCCTAGACATAATAAAGTGCATCCTATAATAAAATTAGTAATCAATTTAGACATTTAAGTTAATTGGATGATTCCTTTGTGTAAATGACGCCTTGGAATGAAAAAGGAAGCCTTATTAGCCAAAAATTAAGTGATTGTCTCATCTTTCAGGTAATAAACCTTCTTTAAATGTATGAAAAGCTAATCAAGATGATAGTCTCCTTTATTTGATAAAATTCAATAGATTCAAACAACCCAAGGTGTACTGATGTGTATATCACAATGAAATTATTATTAGGTGTAGATGTAGATGTAGATGTTAATTGCATGGACATTTTGTGTCAATAACTCCTTGTAACAAAAGGAGAAGCCTTATTGTCAAGAAATCAGGTAATGGTTCCAAGTTTCAAGCAGTGAGTGATTCATTCCTAGTAATGAAAGCTAATTATGATTAATAATAGCTCCTTTATTTTATGGACTCCAATAAATTTGGACTACTTAAAGGAGAAGTTCTAATGTTAGCTAATTAAGAGATGATCTTATCCTCCAAGTAATGAATGATTCTCTCATAGTGAAGAAAGATAATCAAGGGTAATAGCTTTTTCCTAGAATGGATTTCACTAGGTTCAAATCGCTTAAGATGTAATAACTTGCAATAATGAAATCATTGATTGATGTAGATATTTAAGTTAATTTGATGATTTCTTTGTGTGAATGTCACCTTGGAACAAAAAGAGAAGCCTTGTTAGCTAAAAATGAAGTGATAGCCTTATCTCTAGGTAATAAACCATTTTAGCCATGGAAAACAAAAAGCTAATCAAGATAAATAGCTTCATTATTCAATGGATTTAAGCTACCCAAAGGAGAAATCCTATTGTCAACTAATCAGAAGACAATCTCACTCTTCATGCAATAAATGATTCTCTCATAATAAAGAAAGATGACCAAGAGTAATGACTTCTTTATTGGAAGGATTTAAACAAATTCAAATTATACAAGACATAAAAACAATTATATCACAATAAAATCAATGATAAATGTAGACATTTAAGTTAATTTCATGATTCCTTTATGTGAATGACTCCTTGTAATAAGGCTTATTAGGAATAAATGAAGTCACTATCTCATCTTTTAAGGAATTAACCATTCCATCTAAGTTGGAAAAGCTAATTAAGGTGAATGGCCCCTATATTGGATGGACATCAATAGATTCAAATTACCCCATGTGTATTGATGTGTAGTCCCAATGAAATTAATGTTTGGTCTAAACATAATGCCAATTGTATGATCATTTTGTTAGTGTATGCCTTAGTAGCCAATGTCTTGATTACTATTATAAATACATTTTTGGCATATTATATATCAATCAAAAGTATTCTTTATCTTTAGTATTGTTTATATAACGATATAGTTATCGATAAATTTTAACGATAAAGTCCATAGAATAAATATACTTTGAAAAGGTAATTTTGATATGATCGTAACTATGAGATACGTATAACATCAAAGTATTATTTCTAAATATTCTTAGTTGATAATACACCATTAAGATTGGACATTGATGAGTTATCAGACTAGCACATGTTATGCTTTTTTCTTATGAAGATAGCAGTTGGTTTCATAAACTGAAGTATGAAGATACTTTAACAACCATGTGGGTGCTTATTTGATGAACAAGTTCATTAAATTGACTTATTATAAGAATTTTCAAATGGAACATTACTTATGTGTCTAAGGAATTTTTCATGTGATGGTCATGCAAGAATTTCCTTGGACTTGATATCACTAAGGTATCTCATATAGGAATTGGTATACTTTGATCTCACCTTTAGGTTGTCATAATCAAAAATTGCATATAGGGGTGAAGTTAGGCATATCATGAATTATATATTGATAGTTGAGTGATCAATAAATTATTCATCACCATGAAGTGATCATAGATGAATGTTTTGTTTATTCCTAACAAGTATTGATTCAAGAAATCCTTATGCAAGGTGGAATAATAATTCATATGGAGTTATGATCTCATTCACAAGGAGAGTTATGATCTCATTCATGAAATCAATGACCATATGAATGTTTGGAAACTAATAAAATTGGAGAATATAGAGTCAACATTAATTTTGTATTTTATATCTAATTGTAACATTAGTATGATAAAGGGATTGAATTACAAGTAGAGATTTTGCATTGAAGGGATTAGTTAAACCATTTTGACAGTCCTAGCATATAGATGGTCATGATATGTGCCTAGACATCAATCTTGATTTATAAGTATGAACTAATTAATTATAAAATCAATGATAAATCAAAAGAGTTTAACTTATCTAATTCTTTGGGATTATAATTCATTTTCATTGCCAACATGTTAGGATCTTGATGGGTCATACACATAAGGAAAATTGCAAAAATATAAAATAGAGATCAAATTGTATTTTATTGAAAAATTTGATATAACTTATAAGGTCCACTATATGATAATTGAAAATATAGGGGCTAAAGTGTAATTTATTTGAAAATTGGAACAAGTCACCTAAATACTATTCTAAAGTTAGAATCCCTATGAATGCCCCACTAGATGGTCAAATTCTACATGTATAGCACATTAGGGTTATTGGCCTCCTCCTTTCCTTTTTAGAAGGATTTTTGGTTGTGAGAATTGTTTCCTCCTTTGCTAGGTAGATCTTTGCTAAAGGTTTGACACTTGAATTGTAGTGGTTTGCAACAACCCACCAATAGGCTTGAAAGAGAAGAAGAATTAAAGATTACTCTAGTAATTATTTTGTTTTCTAGACTAGATTGTAATTAATTTAACAAAAGATTGACTTGCTCTTAGGAATTAAAATTTCAAATCATCATTTCCACTGCATATTTATTCAATAAATACATTTATGATTCCTAACACATTTTGTGTGAATCACTCCTTACAATGAAAGGACAAGCATTATTACAAAGGAATCAGGTGACAATCTCAAATTTGAAACAATGAATGATTCTCACCTGCTAATGGAAGCTAATCAAGATAATTTGCTCTTAGATTCAATGGAATTTAATGGTTTTAGACTACCTATATGAGAAATTTTATAGTCAATTAATCAAGTAATGGTCTTATGTTTCATTCAATGAATGACTCTTTCATAGTAAAGAAAGCTAATTAAGAGTAATAACTCATTTATTAAATGGAATTTAAGGGATTTACACTACTCAAGACATAGGAATATGCATGTTCCCTCAAAATCAGTGATTGATAAAGACATTTTAGTTAATTTTGTGATTGCTTTGATTGAATGACTCGTTGGAACAAAATGAGAAGCATTGTTAGTAAGAAATAAAGTGATGATCCCATCTTTCAGGCAATGAACCATTGCATCCTTATAGGAAAAGATAATCAAGATAAATGATTCCTTCTTTTGATAAAGTTCAATGGATTAAGAATATCCAAGTATTATTGATCTGCTTGTCATAATGAAAAAAAAAATTTGATGTGGACATAGATGTTAATTGTATGATCATTTTGTGTGATTCATTCATTCCAATGAGAGGAGAAGCCTTAGTACTAAGTAATCAAGCAATAGTCTCAAGTTTCTATAAATTAATGATTCTCTCTTGGCAAAGAAAGTTAATCAAAAGTTATACTTTTTGATGGACATGAATGGATTTAGATGACCTAAGGTAAATTGATGTGTATGTCATGATGAAATTAATATTTGGTGTAATAGAAATGGATATCAAGTGCATGGTCATTTTGTGTGTACAACAAAGGGAGAAACATTATTGTTAAGGAACTAAGTGATGATCTCAAGTTTCAAGTAATAAAGAACTGTCCTTTGGTAAAGAAAGATAATTCCTATATTTAATGGACTTCAATGGATTTGGACTACCCCAAGGAAATTGGGAGTGATAAGTTGGGTTGAATACCACAAGAAGAGTTACTTCTTGAGTTCTTGAAAGAACCAAAAGAGAAAATTCTCACTGTTTATTTCTCTCAAATTGCCTAATTTTTGCATTTAAAAGGAGGTACCTATTTATAAGCTAAGATTACAACCCTAAAGGAGACATAAATTGCTATTTAGGACAAATTCTTATTTAGGACAAATTCTTATTTAGGACAAACTCCTATGTAGGACAAATTCTTATTCATAAACCTTCCATTTTTATAACAAACACTTATTTAGGACAAACTCCTATTTAGGAGTGATCCATTAAGCACTCCAATCATATTAATAAGGCCTTAACTCTCTTTCAAGCTTGAATTCACACCCCTTTGTAGCTTGGTTGGCCAAAATGTCATCAGTTAGCTTATTTAGTACTTCTTTCATCTTTTTGGCTTTAGCTTGCATTATTGGACCTTACGGAATGTGCAATGGATCTCTTGCATCCTTTGAAGCATTCCACACATCATCTCCAAGCTTCTCATAATTTTCCCTCTCCTCGAATGGATTCACCCTCGAATCATCACCAACATCAAAAAGAGAAAGATTAGAAATATTAAATGTTGCACTCACATTATACTCATTGGGAAGGTCCAACTTATAGACTCTATCATTAATCTGTGTTACTACTTGAAATGGACCATCTCCTTGAGGCTCTAGCTTTGAACGCCTTTAAGCTAGGAACCATTCCTTGCACATATGCACCTAAACCTAATCACTAGGTTTAAACACCACCTTCTTTCACCCTTTATTGACATGGGATACATATTGCTCATTTCATTTTACAATATGTTGCTACACCTTCTCATGCAATTTCTTCACCATGTTAGCCTTGCATTCACCATCTAAGCTAGCATACTCATTGATAAGTATAGGCACCAAATCTAAAGGAGTCAAACCATTAAAATCATATACAATTTCAAATAGAGAGTAACTAGTAGTAGAATGAATACTCCTATTATATGCAAACTAGACATATGGTAAATAATCTTCTCGTGTTTTCAAATTTATTTGAATAATAGCATGCAAAAAAAGTAGAAAGAGTTCCATTAAACACCTTAATCTACCCATTAATTTATGGATGACAAGTAGTTAAAAATAGTAGTTTAATACCTAACTTACCCCATAAAGTCTTCCAGAAGTAACTTAAGAACTTTATATCTCAATCTAAAACAATACTTTAAGGCATCCATACAAACATACTACTTCTTTAAAGAATAATTCAACCACATTGTTTGCATCATTAGTTTTATGGCATGGGATGAAGTGTATTGTCTTTGAAAATCTGTCAACGATAATAAATACAAAATCCCTACCCCTTTTTGACCATGATAACTCTAGTACAAAGTTTATAGATAAATCAACCCAGAGATGGGTAGGTACAGGTGATAGAGTGCATAAGCCATGAGATAAAACTATAGATTTTGTCTATTTGCATGTTATGCATTTCTCACATACCCTCTCAACATCTTGTTTCATGTGTGGCCAAAAAAATGTTTAGCTAAGACATCTAGGGTTTTCCTAACTCCAAAATGACCCATTAGACCACCCCTATGAGCTTCTTTACTAGCCACCCCCCTCAAAAAACTCATAGGCACTCATAAACAATTTTCCTTAAATAAGAAATCCTCATGCCTATAAAATTTCTCGAAGGTTAACTTCTCACATGCTTCATAGACATTATCAAAGTTAGGATCTTTCATATATAAATCTTTAATATATTCAAATCCTAATAATTTTGCAATAAGTATAAAGATATGGGCATACCTACAAAAGAATGGATCAGCTACCACATTTTCCTTACCTTATTTATATTTAATGATGTAGGGAAAAGTGTCAATGAATTTGACTCACTCAACATGTCTTTTGTTCAACTTTCCTTTTCCCTTCAAGTGCTTTAAGGATTCAAGGTTAGTATGGATGACAAACTTCTTGGGCCAAAGGTAGTGTTGCCATGTCTCCAAAACTTATACCAATGCATACATCTCTTTATCATAAGTAGGATAATTAAGGTCTGCTCTACTTAACTTTTGACTAAAGTAGGCAATTTTCAAAGTTTTTGCAAAGTCAAGTAGAGAAAGTAAGGGTGTAGAACTTAAATTTTCCTTAATATAATTAAAAGCCTTATTTTGATCTCTACCTCACTTAAAACCCTTTTTTTTTTTTAATAACTTCAATTAGTGGTGCAGCAATGCTGCTAAAGTCCCTAACAAAGCATTTATAGAAACTAGCTAGGCCATATAAGCTATGCATATCACTAATTGACTTAGATGTAGGCCAATCATGGATTGCCCTAACTTTCTCCTCATTAACCGTAATACCTTTAGCACTCACAATATAGACAAGAAATATGATCTAGTTTATATAAAAGGAACATTTCTTGAAGTTAGCATACAATTTCCTAGAACATAAATAATCAAGATGCTCTTTTAAGTTTTTGCTATAAACCAAAATATCATCAAAATAGATAACCATAAATGTAACAATGAATGTATGTAAAACATGATTCATTAATTGCATAAAAGTGCTTGGTGCATTAATGAGACCAAATGGTATAACAAGACATTCATACAGAGCATACTTAGTTTTGAAAGCTATTTTCCACTTATCTCCCTCTCTCATCTTAATTTGGTGATATCCACTTTTCAAATCAATTTTAGAAAAGACACATGAACCATGCAATTTATCTCACATGTCATCTAACCTAGGTATGGGGTGACAATACTTTACAGTAATTTTATTGACCACTCGACAGTTAACACACATCCTTCAAGTCCATCCTTCTTAGGTATAAGTAGAATAGGAATTGCACAGGGACTCATGCTTTCTCTCACATATCCTTTCAACATAAGTTCCTTAACCTACCTTTAAAGCTCCTTTGTCTCCTTGGGATAAGCCCTATATGTTGGCTGATTTGGAATGGATGCACTAAGGATAAAATCATTATGATGCTCAATTCCTCTCTTAGGTGGTAATCTGCTTGGAACATCATAAGTGAATACATCTTTAAATTCCTACAAAAGAGAAATAACAACACTAGGCAAAGATGAGTCAAACTTGTTAGTGTTAAAATAAGCCTCTTTATAAAAAGTACAATCATAGGTTGTTTAGCATAAAATAATCTTTTGACATCACTATCTTTTGCATAAAAACTTTCTTTTTTCTCCTCTCTCTTATGACCTCACTTTTTCTCCTCTCTTTTATATTTTAATTATCCTTTTCTTTTCATTCTCTCTTTTCTATTTACTCTTATGTTTATTCCTCAATTGATCCCCATAAACTTGTTGAGGCATTAATTGTACAAGAGTGATGAGTTTTTCATTCATTACAAAGGAATATCAGTTCTTAAAGCCATCATGCATAACTCGCTTATGAAACTACCATGGACTTCCTAATAGAATATGACTCATATACATACAACAACATCATGTAAAACTCCATTATGGTACCTTCTGATAGAAAATGACACAAACACTTGCTTATTTACCCTGACTTCACTATGCTTATTCAACCATTGAAGTTTATATGGACTATGATGCTTCATTATAGGTAAATTCAGCTTTTCAACCATAATTGTGCTACACTAAGCAACTCCCACCATTAATAATCATACTACATACTTTATCTTTAATGAGACACCTTGTATGAAAGATGTTATCTCATGGCATCTCATTCTCTTCCTTCACTTGCACATTTAATGCTCACCTTGTGACAAGAGTTACTCCATTAACTAGATACTCCTCTCCATCACTTTCACCCTCCGATGATGGCACAAAATCATCATCTAACTCACTTGTTGTCTCAATGTCATCATTACCTCTTAAGACCATTACTTGCTTATTTGGACATTGAGATGTAATGTGAACCTTCACAAACACTTAAAACATTTAACATCTCTATTTTTACTTGGTTGGGGATCATAATTGCCTGCCTCCTTACTAAAACCCACATTCTTGCTTTGAGATAGCTCAACTTTGGGCTTGTAATTGACCTTTTTGTATTTTTTACTCCAATTTGGCTTCCAAGATGAGGTAGAACATGAATTCTACGCAAACCATGTGGAACCCTTTCATTCAAGTTATCTTTTAATTTTCGTTGCCATGTGCACCTTGTCTTTTAATTTCACATAATGTTATAACTCAACCACATTGGCTATGTTTCTATTTAGCCCTTGCAAAAATTAGCCTATGGTTGCCTCTCTATCTTCTTTTACATTTGTCCTAATCATGGAAATCTCCATCTCCTTGTGATAATCCTCCACACTTTTGGTGCCCTAACTGAGCCCTTGCAACCTTTGGTACAAATTCCTATAATAGTGATTAAGGATGAACCTCCTCCTCATGATTGCCTTCATATCTTACCGTGTATCAATAGGCCTCATATGATTCCTTCTCTTTGTCAAAACAAGTTAACCTTACCAAATAATAACATAATTAGTAAATTTAATGGCAGCAAGCTTTATCTTTTTCTCTTCAGAGTAGTTGTAGTAGTCAAAAACCAATTCAACCTTCTTGACCCACTCTAGGTGCACATTAGGATCATACTTACCTTGGAATGGAGGAATTGTCATTTTAATATTGCCCAAATCATGGTCATAAGTGCCTCACCTCCTAAAATCTCTCTGATCCCTTTTATTGTTGGCAATTCTAATCATAGTAGCTTGATCATCAAATTAATCATCTTCTACTTCATCTTTATGGTCATAGGCTTGTCTCACTTGCCTTCTTGTATTAGGAACCTCTTAGTCCCTGTGCCTTTGCCATTGTATTAGCTTGCTCTCCATCCTCTCCCTCATATCATCAAATTTGGTATTCATGCGCTCAAATTGTTGCTGTATAGCTTTGATCATAAAGGGCATATCACTAACTTCCTCTTAAGCTATACTTGTCTTTGAAAGTCATAGTATTACTCCTCCACAAAATCATTAGGATACCTCACAAAATACTTCATCACGTCTTTCACTTAAAATTGTGTCACACTACTTTATGTTTTACACTTTTATGGCTTTTTCTTAATATGAACTCGCACACTTGCCTTTTGCCACTTAAATTTTCCTTTTCAATTCTTTAAAGAACTAAACAAGCTAAATCAAGAGGATTAATTATGAATAAAATAAGATAAATGGGCTAGAATTGAACTAATTGGAGAACAAGGAGTCAAAAAAATAAAAAAGGATATTAAGGCAAACAAATTTAATGAACTAAACTTACATAAATCAAGATAAGGTGTTAAACCTAAAGGACAAAGTTGGATGACATAACAAGAAAATAGATGGTAAAATTGGAGTTAAGTAAGAAAACTATATTATTATTATTATGACCAATTTGACCAAATCATTTAGCTTTTATTAATAACTTGAATTTGATACTATTTTTTATTCCTCCTTATGTCTTTGTTCCTCCTTTTTTTTTTGTTTTTTTCTTTTGCTCAACACAAAACAATAGCATAATACTTAGATACAACAAATGGAATTGAAAATAGCATGTTTTGATTGTTATGCACTCAAAAAATTATCAAAGTAAGATGGATTACAAATGGATAGATTAGTGCATTCAAATGGTAATGCACTTAATAGACAAACTAAATAAAAGGAAATAAATCACAGGGCAGCAAATTGAAGAATTAATTGAACCAACCAGATTCAAAGCTAGGCTTTGATACCAATTGATGCAAACCCCAAAAGGCATGGCTTAGGGACCTAACACATGAAAGTAATTAAACAATGCCTAGGAAAGTTAAGTTAGATTTCAATCACACAAACTTGAGACCCAATATTTGAAGGAACATGAACTTAGAGTATTGAGAAGAATGTGAACACTACAGTCCAAAAAAGAAGGGAATTGGGAGTGATAAGTTGAGTTGAATGCCACAAAAAAAGTTACTTCTTGATAAATTCTTTAGTTCTTAAAAGAACTAAAGGAGAAAACTCTCCTTGTTTATTTCTCTAAAATTGCCTAATTTTTGAGTTTATAAGTAGATGCCTATTTATAAGTTAAGATAACAACTCTAAAAAAGATATAAATTGCTATTAAGGACAAAATCCCTATTTAGGATAAACTCTTATCTAGGACAAATTCTTATTTAGAAAACTTTCACTTTTATAACAAACACTAATTTAGGACAAACTGCTATTTAGAAGTGAATGCTATTACTTAACCTAAGCCCATTAAGCACTCCAAGCATATTAATAATAGCTTAACTCTCTTTCAAGCTTGAATTTGCACCATTTGTAACTTGGTTGACCTGAATCTCTTTAATTAGCCCATTTAGTACTTCTGTCATCTTTTTTGCTCTATCTTGTTTTATTGGACCTTCCACACATCATCTCAAAGCTTCTTATCACCTATTTTAAAGTAATCAAGTGATGGTCTCATGTTTAAAGCAAAGAAAGATTCTCTCCGCATAAAAAAAGCAAATCAAGTGTAATAGCTCCTTCTTTCAATGGAGTTCAATGAATTAAGACTTCAATGGATACAAATTACCCAAGACATATTATAGTTGATGAATCACCTAACAAGGATCAAGCCCAAAAGTATTGGGACCCATTGCTCATTTAAGATCCAAACTAGGCTTTAGAGACCACACATTGATTATGGTAGGGTTAATGATTAGTCAAAGTGGAGCACTATTGAAATTAGCAATCTAATTAAGTGGAGTCTTATTTAACCACAATTGTTGGCCAAATAAATGAAGCATGCAAAGATTAAAGAATGCTTTCATTGCTAGCAGCAATTGTTATGTCCAATGTTCCTTTATTGTTTTTAATGTTTCATAAATGCTCCTAGGTTATTTTTAAAGTGTAATTCATTACAATTTTTCAGAAACTTGTAATCTATCTCCTATAAAAGGAACTAAATGTAACAATGAGGATCAATCTATCTATGCTCATTGATATGAATTTGAGTTCAATTTCACTATTATTGTTCTTATCACTTGTGTTCTTTAAGTGTCGTGAATTCCTTCAATTCCTTATCTTTTGCTGTGGTAACTTAGCATGTATCACCATTGGTGGTGGAATCTCTAAAGTTATTATCTTAGGTGTGGCTACTTTGCATTATCACATTAGTGGCAAACTTATCTATTTCTTTTCTTTTCTTTGCCACTTAATCTCTTCATTTGGGAGTACCTAAACTTCTCCTTAGCAAGTAATCCATCATTTGGTATTAGTGCTTTTCATTATGAATGTCAAATTTAGTGGAGAGTAACCTATGAGAGAGTGATTAAACACCTAAAACACTTAAAACCAACCTCCAAAATACCTTCTAACTTTGCAATGGAAGATGAATGTGTTCCTAGAGGACTTACTTTTAAGAAAGCTTGTATTCAAGGTGTCCAACATGGTCTTAAAGAACTAAGGTAGTAAATGGCACAATAGATGACAACCATGCAACAATGATGAAGGCATGTGAAGACATCAAAGACCTAATGTTTCTAAGGAAGAACGAGTCCTTAGGCCAAAAACATATCAATGGCAACAGAAAGATAACCTTTTATTTTCCTTTTTTAATGTTTAACCTCACACTTTTAGATGGACCAAATTGAATTTTGACATCCTTATTTTTTAATTCAATTATTTCTTCCATCTATCTATTAACTTGTTTATTATATGAAAATAGGCAAAGGAAACTTAGTTGGTTCATTCAAAAACATCTATCAAATGATCTAAACAAATTTCCAAATTGGTTTAAAACCCAATTTTTTAAGTGGAGTTTACATCATTTAACTCCACCTCATGAAGTAAAAATTGTTTATGAACAATTTTGTGTAGCAAACAAAGAGGTTAAAGTCCCCTTGTTAATGTTTGTAGCATAGTATCATGTTCTATGGATTATTAAATGGGACTATACCATTATAGTTAAATAAGCTAATATCTTAGATGTTAATATTAGACATGTTCCATAGCTAGTAAGGTGGATTAATATCTGATGGTAGGAAAAATTTGACTTTTTTTTATGGTGGAGTCTATATAAGAAAAGGAGTTATTTGTATAACGATCTTAAGGCTCCACCCCCAAAGCCCACTCCTACAAATCCTAAAGAGATATTGAAGACTTTAATAGAGTCTATATCAAAAGAAAGGTTATTAGAAACGATGGCTGCATTGCTCTAACTAGATGAAGACACCTAAACCAACCAAACTGAGAGTAGTTAGAATCACCTCAATAATGATATTATGCAAGATTCGTAGGACCCATATGAGTTGTCAAGAGAAAAGGACAAGCAACTTTCGGTGGATAAGATGTTATGGGTTAGTTTTAATAAAGCTACTTTAGCAAAAGTAAAAAATAATGGAACATTCCACTTTAAAAACGTAGATTCCTCCCATTATGGTGATCACCTTTTTATGTATAAATAGACCTCTCATAGGCTAAGAGAGGTAGAGTCCAATTAGCTTCTTTCTCAAAGTTTGCTTCTTTCTCTCTCTCTTGCAACATCTCTCTTTGTAACATAAGTTTGTAATAACTTTCAGTGTTCAATGAAAGTTTTATTTCTATAATTACTCTATTCTTTTCTTTATTATCTTCTTTTATATCAACATGCTTAAATTAGTTCTATGTGTACTTTATTCTTTTTTATTATCTTATATATTCTTTATATCTATGTGTGTGTATATGTGTGTGTGTGTGTGTGTGTGTGTGTGTGTGTGTGTGTGTGTGATCTTATGCTACAAGGATAGGAATGATATAAGAGCCTTCAATCTAGAAGAATACTGATCTTTTAAATAATTGAAAGTTTAAACTTATTAGTGTCTTATTATTAAAACCCTAAGTGTTGTTACCTTTGTACCTATATTAGCCATGTATGGGCATGTAGGGTTGTGGCTTAAGACATTGATAGTGAAATGGTGAGGCACAAATAGGTTAAGACCTAATAGATTATTTAGAAGTGATAGTTTTTCTAGGAATAAAATAATAGTAATTAATGAAAATTTAAATAATAATTATTTACAAAACTGGACTCTTTCTTTTTCGTTGTCTTCCTAGGTTTATAAATAAGGAAGCTTTTTTTTTTATATATATATATAAGATCAATTATGTTATTAAAACTGTTAAAGAAGTTTTACCTTTAACTCAAGGTTACAATGATTTCTTCTTTCTATCCTAAGAGCTTATTAGTTTGCATCAGCAAAAGTATAAATTTATTCATATTGGGATGGTACAAGTAGCGTTAAAACCTGATACTAGAATAAGTTTAAATAACTCAACAATTATATGTATTAGAGACAAAAGACATAACCATTTCCATGAGTCCTTATTAGGAGCAATTGAATCTACTCTAAGTGATGGGCCTATTTGGTTCTCTTGTTTTCCTAATTTTACCCTGTTATTATCAAATCCTAATTTAATGCATGCTATATGTTTAGATATTAAAACTAAAGGATTTGATATAATGCTTGCTTTGAAAAATTTAATCCTTATTTATAGGAGACATTACAAGGTCATGAACACCACCATCCTAAGAATTAAAGAAATTATAGCAAGATATGCTAATAAAAGAACTACTATATTGTTTTTGACTAATAGGTCAAAATCTAATATTATGATTCCTAAATCAATTACTTGGGATCAAGTTAAAGTACCTGAAAAATGGGTATTAGAAGAGGTAGTTGAACTTGTTAAACAAGTTAATAGACAAGTGGAAGAAGCAATTGAATTTTGAGATAGGGAGGTCAAAATCCAATTTGCTCCATCTAGAAGTGTGAGGTTAAACCTTAAAAAAAGGAAAAGAAAAGGTTAAACCTAGATTCTCTACTTCTTTAGTACCAATCACTAAGTTAGAAGGCATTAGAAGAATAAGAGAGCAAGTTAGTCCCTCAACTTTTGCTTCTATAGATGATGAACCACTAGAAACATCTAGTTAGGCACCTAGGCCTAGGTCTCCTTCTCTTTCTAGTATAGGATATCAGGATGAAGACAAGAATCTTTATGTCCTTGAAGTAGTCAATGAGATAAATGAAAAAGTGAGAGTTATATTACTCTCTTAAAAATATTATAGAAAGGAAATGGTACTTTATAAGTTTTAATGAAAAGGAACAAGAAGAATGGTATAAATGCCATAAGATATATACCAATAGTATGGGAGTTGTAGATATATTACTTATTTGGAAAAGTTCTACAAACTTAAGAAAAAAATTTTCCCAAATTTTTCCATCTCAAAAGAATGCATAGTTCTTGAAAAAGCATAATTAACCTAAGTGTAAGAATAAAAGACTAGGAAGTTATAGCTTCACCATATAAAGCTAAGCCTTCTATTAGTGTTATTATGGGATAAGGAAATTATACTAATCATTATCTTCAATCAATTGGAAATCATCTTTATAAAGTTGAAGAAAAGATAGAAGAAATGGCTTAGAAAGCTATGAAACCTTTGGTTAAACCAGAAATGGAAAACAAGTTTTTATTTAAACCCATGTTGTCAGAAGATACAAATTGCAACATGTCGTGTAAAAATCTTGAAAAAACAAAATTAGTCAATGAAATAATCAAAAAGTTAAAAGACCTTGGATTAAAAGAAAAGATACTTCTATAACAGGAAAAACAAAACAATTATAGAAAAAGAATTAGAAGTTGAGGATTATGTGAACAAAATTCAAGAAATGTTCTTATTAGAACAAAACTCAGGTTAAAGAGATCAATCGCCTTCTTATAAAAAGGAAACAATGAAAATTAACAAAATGACTTTTAATAAAATCCCTATAAAATTATATTATCTCAAATAAACTCTCGTTGACCTCTTATTAGAGAAACAATTTGAGTACAATTATGTACAATACGATGGTAGTAACATTATAGAATAGAATTTAGATGAAATGATAGAAAATTAGATTCTAATTCTACTTCATTATATAATAATATTTGCCACTGTTGCAAAATCTAAAGAAGGTAATTTTGACCCTAAAAATAGTAAGATTTATAGTAAATGAGCTTATTGGACAACTTGAAAACTGATGAGATTTTTATTTGTCAAAAGAAACTAAATCACATATATTTAATGTTGTAAAAATAAAACAAGGAATGCAATTTGCTAATAGTGTTAATACACTAATTTATATAATTACCAACTATTTTATTGGCACAACTACCTTTTTAGTAGATAAGATATATAAATAATTCATTAATTTGAGGTGTTTGGATTTGTCCCGCATTAGGTAGTACAAAGATTTCTTTTTTAAAGTTTTTACTACAAAAGATAGCCAAAGTATGTTCAGGAAACAAAACTTTTTGTTTGGTTACCTACCCTATTTTTTAAAAGAGTAAAAAATAGTTTAAAATCCTATCATGGTGGAATTATTGATTACTTTAGTTACACCTATAAGGAATTAGCTATTGAAATGTTAGCTAAAGGAGTTAGACTCTGTAATGAAATTAAACTACATGGGTAGTTATAGAATGAAAAAAATTCAAGGCAAAAAAACGTTAGGAGACTTTGTGAACAAATAGGTTATCTACCTGTGAATAATCCTAGAAATTCAGGAAGAAGGGTTATAAACCCATACCTTAAAAGAAACCTTTTTATGAAAAGGAAAAATCAAAAGAAAAGAAAAGGCTTGCTCTACAGAAAAAGAAGAAGAAAATAGTTGTTTGTTATAAATGTGAAAAAATAAGAAATTATTCTAATAAATGTAAAATAAAACAAAAAATTTAAGAATTATCTATAGATGAAGACTTTAAGAGGTCATTAATGCATATCTTCTTATCAAAAGATGAATTTGAAGAACCAGATTTAGAGGTAGATCTTCTTGACGAAGATACCTCATATTAAGACGAGTTTGGTAATAGTTGTAGTGATCATTGCAACTATTATCAAGTTTTTTGCAAAAGTAATGGCTTATTAGTCCTTACAAAAGAAAATAGTTTGATATTAGATCTTATTGATAAGGTTACAAATCCCAAAGAAAAGAGAGAACAACTAGGGAAATATCTTCATTTTTCTTGAATCAAAGTTAGGGTTAAAGGACTAAAAGAAGATTACAATTTAAAAACTATTATTTAGAGAATTAGAAATGACCATTCTAGTTCAAAATCTAGAAAAATGGCAATAAAATGTTTTATTGGAGAGCTTAAAGGCAAAATTAATCAGTTAAAAACTAAGAGAAAATGATTAAAAGAAATAGTATCAATACTAAAATCTTTAACTGAAAAGGACAGAGATTCTCTTGATATTCCAAATACTTCTTTAAAAAAAGAGTTAAGTACTCTTCAATACATTGATTTAATTGATAGGGTTATTACCTATAAATAACATACTTAGATTACTATAATAGTTAGTAGGGAGTATATCTTTTCTACCATAACTTTAATTGATTCAGCCACTAACATGAATTGTATTAATGAAGGAATAGTTCCTTCAAAATGATTTTCAAAAATAAAAGAAGTGTTAAACACTGGTGATAAAAGCAAACTTGTTATTAAATATAAACTATCTTAAGCTGTTATGTGCAATGAAGAAATTTGCATTGAAATTCCATTCGTATTGGTTAAAAATTTTGTCACATGTTATTTTAGGAAATCCTTTCTTGCACATACTATATCTTATTAAGGAAGTTAACAATAAAGAGATTTTCTTAGAAATAGATGGAAAGTTTATTAGCTTTAAGTTTATATCTATTCCTCAATATAGAAAGATAGATTTATTTCAAATGGTAATAAAAAAAGAGAGAGAGAGAGAGAGATTTATTCAATCTCTTTAGAATAAAGTAAAGAATAAACATTTACAAGAGAAAATTAATATTCCTGTTATTCAAGTCAAGATATAAGAAATACAAAGAAAGCTAAAAACAATAGTCTATGCCAAGATTCTTACAACTTTTTGAAATAGGAAAAGGCATATGATAGAACTATCATATGAAGTGACTTTTAATGAAAGTCAAATTCTTACTAAGGCCTAGCCTTTACTAATATGGCCAAAGTATTTAGAAATCTGTAAAGAGGAAATAGACAACCTCTTAAAGAAAGGACTAATTAGAAAAAGCAATAACCCATGGAGTTGCCTAGCACTTTATATTGAAAATGTTGTAGAATTGGAGAGAGGAGTTCCAAGATTAGTTATTAGCTATAAGCCTTTAAATAAGACCTTGAGATGGGTTAGGTATCTTACACCTAATAAGAAAGATTTGCTTAATAGGCTTCATGAAGCCCAGATTTTTCAAAATTTAATATGAAATTTGGTTATTGGCAAGTCTAGATTCATGGAAAGGATAAGTATAAAACAATATTTATAGTACCATTCCAATATTATGAATGGAATGTAATGCCTTTGGGTTAAAAATTCACCCTCTAAATTTCAAAAAATTATGAATGAAATATTTAATACTTATGCAACATATACTATTCTCTATATTGATGATGTGTTATTATTTTCTAACATAATAGAACAACATTTTAACTATATAAACTTATTTTGAAAGATTATTAAAAAAGCTAGATCAGTTGTATCCACTAAAAATTTGAAGTTATTCCAAAGCAAGGTCAGATCCCTTGGTCACTTCATTGAAAATGGTACTATTATTCCTATTAATCGAGCAATAAAGTTTGCCTCTAAATTTCTTAATGAAATTAGAGAGAAACAACAATTACAAAGGTTTTTAACATGTTTGTATTATATTTTAGAATTCTATAAAGAATTAGCTTATAATGCTAAATCTTTATTTGAAAGATTAAAGAAAAATCCCTTTAAATGGACAAATAAGCATACCAAGATAGTTAAGAAGATAAAATTGGAAACAAAAGAATTGTCACTTTTAATTTTTCCTTATACTAATACTTTTAAAATAGTTGAAACTGATGCATCAAATAAAAGTTATGAAGGAATCCTTAAGCAAAAGATTAACTCAAAAGAATAGCTTGTTCGCTTCACATTAGGAATTTGGAGAGGACCTAGAGTTAATTACTGTACTATTAAAAAAGAAATCTTAGTCATTGTACTATCTATTCAAAATTGAAAGTGATTTGTTAAATCAAAAATTCCTTTTAAGAATTAATTGTAAGGCAGCAAAAGATATCCTTACTAAAAATGTTAAAAATATCGCCTCGAAACAAATCTTTATTAGATGGTAAGAAATATGTGTTTGATTTTGATATTGAGTTTATTAAAGGAAATTCTAATTCTTTGCCAAATTCAAGTAGTACAACATTAGGATGTTGATTAAATCTCTCAAAAGCTAGATCACTAGTAAATTTTTATGAATAAAATTATGTAAGGCCGTTGATGCAATAACAATATCTCTTTGCACTTAAAATGAATAATGTGGCATTAAATATAGTATTTTCCATTTTCTATTCCATAATCCAAGTGTTCCCCAATATATCTTCTTAACAAGGAATACACATGATTAAACATTTCTTTATGTCTTTTAGGTGGCCAACCATGTTGAAATTCAAGTAAATGATATCTTATGCTTTTATAAGGTCCAAGATATTTTTTTAATGATGGATATCCAGCATTAACAAGATAATATTTACCTATATGAATTCATATAAGTAAGAAATTTTGTAGTGAAAAAGATGCTATGTAAAATATTTATTTTAAAAAAAAATGTATGTTATGATTATGACAATACCTATTGGTAGGTGTGGGAAATTAAGTTCTAGATTATTGATAGAAGAACTAAGAATATGGACATCATGTGTTGTACCCTCCCATCTAGCTAAAATGAAAGTAAATTACATATAAAAACTACATTCCACCATGATATTCTATATTGGTATGCCCTTTCTTCCTATATATTTTATCTAATCTTGCATGGGAATACAAGCACGTACACATATTCCATCTTTTGCTCTAATACAATCTTGCCATTAGAACATACTTATGATTATATTTGAGTGATATACTTTAATTTAGCAAACAATCCACGTAAAACTGAAGTTAATTATTGGCTATAATACTATTAAAATAATAAGTATTATGAAAAGTGGCATGTATCTATTATCATAAAGAATCTTTAGTGAGATATTTCTAAAATTAAGATCATGAGTTCTAATAATATCTTTTGCAAGTAATAATACTGCTGGTAGAACATCTGTAAAACATCTACTAACCATTTCCCTTGAATGCTGAAAATGTTCACCTACTGTTCTATTAGATTCAGTCAAAGAAAGTGTATATAAAAACATGTATACTTTTTCAATTGAAGACATTCCTCAAAGCTTTCAATCCATGATTAAATTGTAGACCAGTGCACAACTAGAGCAATGTTTTTTTGTCAATTCTAAACATATTCAAACATCATACTTCATGGCCTTGTATTAATTCAATCACCCATTTCATTCCTATTTGATATAAGGTCATATAAGATTCTTTCTATATACATGTGTAATAATAGATACAGACAACACCAACAGCAACCACTTCCAATCATTGGAGTTCATTTTCATCATTAACATCATTGTCATGGTGTTATCCATAATTATTTACACAATCATTAGTCATTTCTAGGAAAAAGAAAATATAAGGACATTAATATGAAACAAAATGAATATTGCAAATGCCTTTTGGTTTGGACTAAAAAATGTAACTAAAAAAATGATAATGAATAAATATATCCAAGAATAAATAAGATAATGCACACCAAAAATTGTTGGTAACAAAAGAAATAGTCTTATATCTATTGGGTTTTTTGCTTCTTAAGTTGATAATGCAACTAGAACAACTTGGTTTGTTTAGTCATCAATTTAGAATAAATCTCTCTATTTTATTGTCTTAGAGTAACTTTATTGCATCCATAAAAAAATTATTATTTTCTTCGACATCTAGTAGAGAATGAATAACTTTCATGGCCTTATGTATAGAACAACATGGAAAGTCTATTTTCCTATTTTGAATAAGACTAGCAATCAATCAATCAATTATTTCTTTAATAGTAGATGTCCCTCTAGATTTTTGCTTTGTATTATTTCTTTTAAGACCTTTTATAAGTCTCATTTCTTCATGCTACATTACATATGCCAATTTTTTCATTCCACTCTTGTGTATTGGAACTTTGGAATAATTCATCTATGGAATCAACGAAGCTGGGTTCTCCATTTAAATCATCATAAACTTCTAATGCAGCATTCTTGTAAGGAATCGTATGATCAATCTGAACGCCACCCCTAATGCTTAAAATAGCTGATGAAGGTGCAACAACATGATGTGAACCACAAAGAGCACAATGAAACCCACAAGCAAAATAAGGAATTCAAAACTACAAGAAAGTTAAATCGAGTTTCAGCAAAAGTAAAACTTTGATCCAACTTTCAAAGGAACATGAATTTAAGGTATAAAACTAGATCCAATGTTCAAGGGAAGACAAGCCAAAGGTACAAAGAAGGATATGGAGATCACACTTTAGAAAGAAGGGATGTGGGAGTGATAAGTCGGGTTAGGACGCACAAGACAATACTCTTGTTAAATTTACAAAGTTCAATAAAGAATCAAAAGAGAAAATTCTCATTTTTTTTCACCAATGATCTATATCTTTTAACAATGAAATCAAGCCTATTTATAGATTGAAGTAACAACTTAACCCTCAAAGTAGAGACAATAATATACTCTTAAAATATAAAAACATTCCTATCTTATTATAAACTCTTATTTTATAACAAACTCCTACTTAGGAGTGAATTTTATAGCTTAACCATAGTCCCTTAAGCACTTTAATCACATTAATGAAGCCTTGGTCCTCTTTCAAGCTTGAATTCACACTATTTGTTACTTGGTTGGTTTGAATACTCTTAATCAGCCCATTCAGTGCTTCTTTCATCTTTTTACCCTTGGAACGTATCATTGTCCCTTCTTGAATGCTTAATGGATCTTTAGATGCCCTGCATGCTTGGTATCTCCATAGATCTCATCATTCCCCCACTCTTTAAAAGGATTCATCCTTAAATCATCAAATATGGTATTCATGTACTCACATTATTGTTGTATTTATGAACAACACATCACTACCTCCCTTCTTAATTTCACCTTTGTCTTTGGAAGACATAGTGTTAATTTTGCACAAAATGATTAGGATACCTCACAAAACACTCACTTGTTTCACCCAAAAATGGTCTCACACATTTTTGTGATTACACCCTTTAAGTGATAAGAAACTTAGAGATGATGCATGGAAGCCTTTAAAGGATGCAATAGATCCATTGCACATTCTAGAAGGTCTAATAACAAAAGCTAGAACCAAAAAGATGACAAAAGCAATAAATGGGCCAATTAAAGACATTTAGGCTAACCAAGTTACAAATGCTGCAAATTCAAAGTTAAAAGAGAGTCAAGGAGGTGCCTATTTATAAGTTAAGATAACAACCCTAAAAGAGACATAAATTCCTATTTAGGAAAAATTCTTATTTAGAACAACTTCTATCTTAGACAAATTCTTATTCAAAAAACTTCCACTTTTATAACAAATACTTATTTAGGACAAACTCCTATTTAGGAGTGAATGCTTTTACATAACTCTAACCCATTAAGCACTCCAATCATATTAATAAGGCCTTGACTCTCATTCAAGCTTGAATTCGCACCATTTGTAACTTAGTTGGCCTGAATGTCTTCAATTAGCCCATTTAATGCATTTTGCCATCTTTTTTGGCTTTGGCTTGCATTATTAGACCTTTTGAAATGTGTAATGGATTTCTTGTATCCTTCAAAAGCTTTTATATATCACCTCCAAGCTTCTCTTCATTCCCCTCTCTTTAAAAGGATTCATCCTCGAATCATCACCTAATCAAAAGGAGAAAGATCAAAAACATTAAATGTTGCACTCACATTATACTCATCAGGAAGGTAACTTAGGCATTGTCATTAATCTATGCTACTACTTGAAATGGACCATCTCCTTTAGGCTATAGTTTTGAACATCTCTAAGCTGGGAACCATTCCTTGTGCATATGCACCCAAACCTAATTATCAGGTTCAAAACACCACCTTCTTTCACCCTTTGTTGACATAGGATACATATTGCTCAAATCATTTACAATATGTTGTTACATCCTCCTTATGCAATTTCTTCACCATGCTAGCCTTGTGTTCAACATGTAGGCTAGCATACTCATCACAAGCATAGACACCAAATCCAAGGAGTTTAAAAGATTAAAAACGCATTATACAATTTTGAATGGAGAGTAAATATTACTGAAATGAACACTCCTATTATATGCAAACTCAACATGCAATAAACAATATTCCCATGTTTTTAAATTTATTCGAATAATAGTCATGCAACAAAATAGAAGAGTTCGCATTATCCACCTCATTACCCATCAATTTGTGGATGACTAGTAGTTGAAAACAATAGTTTAGTACCCTAACTTACCCCAAAAAGTCTTTTAGAAGTAGCTTAAGAACTTTGTATCTTGATTTGAAAAAAACACCAAGGCATGCCATGCAGAACATACTACTTCATTAAAGAATAATTCAGCCACATTGTTTACATCATTAGTTTTATGGATGGGATGAAGTGTGCCATCTTTGAAAATCTGTTAACAACAACAAATACAAATCCCTACCCTTTTTTTACTGTGGCAACCCTAGTACAAAGTTCACAGATAAATCAACCAAGGGATGGGTAGGTACAAGTAAGGGGTGAATAAGCCATCAGGTAAATCTCTAAATTTTAACAATGTCTTGCAGTGTTATGGCATTTCTCATATACCTCTTACATACTCATTTCATGTGTAGCCAAAAGAGGAATAATTCAGCTAAGAGATTTATGGTTACCTAATCCGAAATGACCTATTAGATCACCCCTATGAGCTTTTCTCACAACTAACGCTCTTAAAGAACATTAGGCCTTACCTAAACAATTTTCCCTAAATAAAAAACCCTCANTCCTATTTAGGAAAAATCCTTATTTAGAACAACTTCTAATCTTGGACAAATTCTTATTAAAAAACTTCCACTTTTATAAGAAATACTTATTTAGGACAAACTCCTATTTATGCTTTTACATAACTCTAACCCATTAAGCACTCCAATCATATTAATAAGGCCTTGACTCTCATTCAAGCTTGAATTCACACCATTTGTAACTTAGTTGGCCTAAATGTCTTCAATTAGCCCATTTAATGCATCTTGCATCTTTTTGGCTTTGGCTTGCATTATTAGACCTTTTGAAATGTGTAATGGATTTCTTATGTCCTTCAAAGCTTTCTATATATTCACCTCTAAGCTTCTTTTCATTCCCCTCTCCTTAAAAGGATTCATCCTCAAATCATCACCTACATCAAAGGAGAAAGATCAAAACATTAAATGTTGCACTCACATTTATACTCATCAGAGAGGTAACTTAGGCATTGTCATTAATCTATGCTACTACTTGAAATGGACCATCTCCTTTAGGCTATAGTTTTTGAACATCTCTGAGCTGGGAACCATTCCTTGTGCATATGCACCCAAACCTAATTATTAGGTTCAAACACCACCTTCTTTTCACCCTTTGTTGCTCAATTCATTTACAATATATTGTTGCACCTCCTTATGAAATTTCTTCACCATGCCAGCCTTGTGTTCAACATGTAGCTAGCATACTCATTAACAAGCATAGACATCAAATCCAAAGGAGTCAAAAGATTAAAACAATATACAATTTCAAATGGAGAGTAAATATTAGTGAAATGAGCATCTTATTATATGCAAACTTAACATGCAATAAACAATCTTCCCATGTTTTTAAAATTTATTCGAATAATAACATGCAACAAAGTAGAAAGAGTTCCATTATCCACCTCATCTACCCATCAATTTGTGGATGGCCAGTAGTTGAAAATAATAGTTTAGTACCTAACTTACCCCAAAAAGTCTTTTTAGAAGTAGCTTAAGAACTTTGTATCTTGATTTGAAAAAAAAAAAAAAACTCCAAGGCATGCCATGCAAACATACTACTTCATTAAAGAATAATTCAGCCACATTGTTTACATCATTAGTTTTATGGCATGGGATGAAGTGTGCCATCTTTTGAAAATCTATTAACAACAATAAATACAAAATCCCTACCCTTTTTTTACTGTGGCAACCCTAGTACAAAGTTCACAGATAAATCAACCAAGGGATGGGTAGGTACAAGTAAAGGGGTGTATAAGCCATCAGGTAAATCTCTAAATTTAACCTCTTTGCATGTTATGCATTTCTCATATACCCTCTTAACATCTCATTTCATGTGTAGCCAAAAGAAATATTCAGCTAAGAGATTTAGGGTTTACCTAATTCCGAAATGACCTATTAGACCACCTCTATGAGCTTTTCTCACAACTAACTCTCTTAAAGAACGCATAGGCTTGCCTAAACAATTTTCCCCTAAATAAAAAACCCTCATGCCTATAAAATTTCTCAAATGCTAACTTCTCACATGCTCCATACACATTAGCAAAATCAGGATCTTCCATATATAAATCTTTAATATATTAAATCCTAATAATTTTGTAGTAAGTGTAGAGATAAAGGCATACCTATAAGATAATGCATTAGCTACCACATTTTCCTTACCTTGTTTATATTTTGATGACATAGGGAAAAGTCTCAATGAATTCAACCACTTGGCTTATCTTTATTCATCTTTCTTTATCCTTTTAAGTGCTTCAAGGATTCATGGTTAGTATAGATGACAAACTCCTTGGGGTCAAAGGTAATGTTGTCATGTCTTTAAAACTCATACCAATGTATACATCTCTTTATCATAAGAAGGATAATTAAGGCCTGCTCCATTTAGCTTTTCACTAAAGTAAGCAATCAAATGCCTTTACTATATCAAAATAGGTCTAATGCCAATACTTAAAGAATCACACTCAATCTCAAATGTTTTTGTGAAGTCAAATAAAGAAAGTAAGGGTGCAAAACTTAAATTTTCCACAATGTAATTAAAAGCCTCATTTTGATCACTACCCCACTTAAAACCCATGTTCTTTTAATAACTTTAATTAGTGGTGCAACAATGGTGCCAAAGTTCGTAAGAAAGCGTCTATAGAAACTAGCTAGACCATGAAAACTACACACATCACTAAATAACTTAGGTGTATGCCAATCATGGATTGCCCTAACTTTTTCTTCGTTAACCTCACGACCTGTAGCACTCACAACATAGGCAAGAAATATGATCTGGTTAGTACAAAAGGAACATTTCTTGAAATTAGCATACAATTTCTCCAAACATAAAACAATTAAAACAGAACATAAATAAAGATATAACCAATGTGGTTGAGTTACAACACTACATGGAATTAAAAGTCATAGTACAAATGGCAATGAAAGTTGGAAGATAACTTAAACAAAAGTGTTCCACATAGTTTGGACAAAATTTAGGTTCTAGCAATAACATAAATGTGGGTTATAGCAAGGTGGTAAGTAATATTGATCCCCAACCAAGCATAAATAAAGATGTTAAACATTTTAAGTGTATAGGAAGGGGTCACATTGCATCTCAATGTCCTAATAAACATGTAATGGTCTTAAGAGGTAATGGTGACTTTGGGATTGTAAGTGAGTTAAATGATGATTCTATGCCATCATTAAAGGGTGGAAGTGATGGAGAGAAGGATCCAGTTGATAGAGTAGCTCTTATCACCATGTGAGCATTGAATATGCAAGTGAAGGAATAGAATGAGGTGTAAGATAACATCTTTCATATGAGGTGTCTCATTAAAGATAAGGTATGTAGTATGATTATTGACAGTGGGAGTTACACTAATGTAGCTAGCAAAATTATAATTTAAAAGCTGAATTTACTTACTATAAAGTATCATAGGTCATATAAGCTTTAATGGTTGAATGAGAGTGGTGAAGTCAGGGTAAATAAGCAAGTGCTCGTGTCATCTTCTATTGGAAGGTACCATGATGAAGTTTTATGGGATGTTGTACTTATGCATGCAGGTTATATTCTATTAGGAAGGCCATGGCAGTTTGACAGGTGAGTTATGCATGATGACTTCAAGAATTGATATTCTTTTGTAATGAATGAAAAACCCATCACTCTTGTACCATTAACACCTTAACAATATAAGGATCAATTAAGGATTAAAAATGAGTGTGAATAGAAAAGAGTGGTTAAAAAGAGAGGGATAACCAAAACAAAAAAAGAGGAGAAAACTGAAAACACAAGAGAGAGAAAAGAAAAAAGAAAGTTTCTATGCAAACAAAAGTGATGTTGAAAGAGCATTTTATGCCAAACAATTTATGATTGTACTTTTGTACAAAGAGGCTTATATTAACACTAACAAGTTTGACTTGTCTTTGCCTAGTGTTGTTATTTCTCTTTTGTAGGAATTGGAAGATGTGTTCACTAAAGCTATTCCAAGTGAATTACCACCTCAGAGAGGAATTTAGCATCAAATTGATTTTATCCCTGGTACATCCATTCCAAACTGGGCAGTATATAGGAGTAATCCCAAGTAGGCAAACGTGCTTCAAAGGCAAGTTGAGGAACTTATGTTGTAAGGATATGTGAAAGAAAGCATAAGTGTTTGTGCAGTTCTTATTCTACTTGTACCTAAAAAGGATGAGACTTTGAGGATGTGTGTTGACTGCTAAGTAGTTAGCAAAATCATTATAAAGTATTGTCACCCTATACCTAGGTTAGATGATATGTTAGATGAATTACATGGTTTATATGTCTTCTAAAATTGATTTGAAAAGTCAATATAACTAGATTAGAATGAGAGAGGGAAATGAGGGGAAAATAGCTTTCAAAACTAATGCACCAAGCACTTTTCTGCAATTGTTGAATCATATTTTATGTACATTCATTGGTAAATTTATGGTTGTGTATTTTGATGATATTTTGGTGTATGAAAAGAAACTTTGAAGAGTATGCTGATTATTTACATTTTTTTTTATTGTTTTAAGTTCTAAGAAATTGCATGCTAACTTTGAGAAATGTTCCTTTATGAGTGCTAGAGGTATTAAGGTTGACAAGGAAAAGGTTAGGGTAATCCGTGATTGGCCTACACCTAAGTCAGTTAGTGATGTGCCTAGCTTTCATGGTCTAACTAGTTTCTATAGATACTTTGTTAGGGACTTTAGCACCATTGCTACACCACTAACTGAGACTATTAAAAAGAACATGGGTTTTAAGCAGGGTAGTGATCAAGACAAGGTTTTTAATTACATTAAGGAAAAATTAAGTTTTGCACTCCTACTTGCTTTACTTGACTTTGCAAAAACTTTTGAGATTAAGTGTGATGCTTTATATATTAGCATTAAAGTTGTTTTGATGTAGGAAAGGTGCCCAATTGCCTACTTTAGTGAAAAGCTAAGTGGAGCTAGCCTCAATTGTCTTACTTATGATAAAAAGATTTACACATTGGTACGGGCTTTAGAGACATGGCAACACTACCTTTGGCCTAAGGAGTTTGTCATCCATACTAACCATGAATCCTTAAAGCACTTAAAGGGATAAGGAAAGTTGAACAAAAGAGATGCCAAATGGATTGAATGCCTTTATTTACATCATCAACTATAAATAAGGTAAGGAAAATGTGGTAGTTGATTTATTATCTCGTAGGTATGCCTTTATCTGTACACTTACTACAAAATTATGTGAAAGATCCTGACTTTACTAATGTAATGTATGGGGCATGTGAGTAGTTAGCCTTTGAGAAATTTTATAACCATGAGGGTTTCTCATTTAGGGAAAATCATTTATGTATGCCTATGAGTTCTTTGAGGGAGTTGGTTGGGAGATAAGCTTATGAGGGTGGTCTAATAGGTCATTTTAGTGTTAGAAAAACCCTAGATGCCTTAGCTGAACATTTCTTTTAGCCACATATAAATTAAGATCTTGAGAGGGCATGTGAGAAATGCATAACATACAACTAGGCTAAATCTAGAGTTTTACCCCATGACTTGTACACCCCCTTTGCCCATACCTAGCCATCCCTAGGTTGGCTTATCTATGGACTTTGTACTAAGGTTGTCCCAATTAAAAAGGGGTAGGGATTCTATATTTGTTTTTGTTGACAGATTTTCAAAGATGACACACTACATCCCATGTCATAAAACTGGCAATGCAAACAATGTGGCTGAATTATTCTTTAGAGAAGTAATGCATTTGAATGGCATGCTTTAGAGTATTGTTTTAAATCGAGATACAAAGTTCTTAAGCTACTTCTGGAAGACTTTATGGGGTAAGTTAGGTACTAACTTATTATTTTCAACTACTTGTCATCCACATACAGATGAGCAAATTAAGGTGGTTAATTAAACTCTTTCTACTTTATTGCATGCTTTTATTTGAATGAATTTGAAAACATGGAAAGATTGTTTACCGCATGCTGAGTTTGCATATAATAGGAGTGTTCATTACTTTCCATTTGAAATTGTATATGGTTTTAATCCTTTAACTTCTTTGGATTTGGTGCCTAAACTTATCCATGTGTATGCTAGCTTAAATGGTAAACAAAAGGCTAACATGGTGAATAAATTACATGAGAAGATGTGGCAACATATTGTAAAATGAATTGAGCAATAAGCATCTCATGTCAACAAAGGGCAAAAAAAGGTGGTGTTTAAACCTAGTGATTAAGTTTGGGTACATATGCATAAGGAATGGTTCCCAACTCAAAGGTGTTCAAAGCTATAGCCTAGAGGAGATGGTCCATTTCAAGTAGTAGCATAAATTAATGATAATGCCTATAAGTTAGATGTTGCTGGTGAATATAAAATGAGCACAACATTTTAAGTTGTGGCGTTCAACCCAACTTATCACTCCCGATTCCTTTCTTTTATGGAGTGTGACATCCATATCCTTCTTAAATACCCTAGGTTCGTGTCCCTTTGAATGTTGGGTTAAGGGTTGTGTTATTAAAGTCTAATTTAGCTTTCTTGGATATTCTTTGATTCCTTGTATGCATTAGGTCCCTAAGTCGCATCCTTTTGGGGTTTTTCGCATCAGTTGGTATCAAAGCTTGGCTCTAAACCAGTTTGGATCAACTCATTCTTCAATTTTCTACCTTGTGATTTATTTATTTCTGTTTAGTTTGCCTATTAAATGCATTATCATTCAAATGCACTAATCTGTTTGTTTGTAATCCTTCTCTCTTTACTTGTTTATTTCAAATCATAACTATCAAAATTGTGCTAATTTCAATTCCAATTATTATGTCTAAGTATTCTACCATTGTTTTGTGTTGAGCAAAAGAAAAGAAAAGAAAAAAAAGAAACACCAACAAAAAAAAAGAAAAAGAAAAAGAAAAAAAAGAGGAACAAAAGAAAGAAGGCACCAAATTCAAGTTACTGATAAAAGTTAATAGTTTGGTCATATTCGTCATAATAATAACATAGTTTTCTTACTCAACTCCAATTCTACCATCAATTTTCTTGTTTTGTTATCCAAGTTTGCCCTCCAAGTTTAACCCTCTATCCTAATTTTTGTGAGTTTAATTTGTTTGCCTTGATATCCATTTTCTTTTTTTTTTTTGACTCCTTATTCTCCAATTTGTTTAATTCTATGTCATTTGTCTTATTCTGTTCAAAATCAATCCTCTTGATTTAGTTTGTTTAGTTCTTTGAAGAGCCAAAAGGGGAAATTTGAGTGGTATGAGGCAAGAGTGCAAATTCATATTAAGAAAATGCCATAAAAAGTGTAAACACAAGGGAGTGTGACACCTTTTCTTTTAAGTGAAATAGGTGAGATATCCTAATTATTTTGTGCAAAAGTAATACTATGACTTCCAAAGACAAAGGTACAGCTCAAGAGAGAGCTAGTGATGTATCCTTCATGATCAAAGCTATACAACAACAATTTCAGCACATGAATACCATATTTGATGATATGAGGGAGAGGATGGATGAGTAAGCTAATACAATAGTAGAGTTGCAAAGGAGGCATGGGGAATATGAGGCTTCTAAAGCAAAAAGGCAATGAGATGTGCCTATGACCATGAAGATGATGTAGAAGATGATGAATTTAACGATCGAACTACTATAGTTAGAACTACTAGCAATAAAAGGGATTAGAGAGATTTTGCGAAGCAAGGCACCTTTGATTATGATTTGGGCAGTATTAAAATGATGATTCCTCCATTCCAAGGTAAGAATGATCCTAATGCATACTTAGAACTAGAGAAGAAGATTGAATTGGTTTTTGGTTGCCACAGTTATTCTAAGGAGAAAAAGGTAAAGCTTGTTTTTGTTGAATTTATTGATTGTGCTATTATTTGGTGGGATCAACTTGTTTTGATAAGGAGAAGGAATCATGAATGGCCTATCAATACATGGGAGGAGATGAAGGCTATCATGAGGAGGAGGTTTGTCCTTAATCACTATTATAGGGAGTTGTACCAAAGGCTGTAAGGGCTCACTCAAAGCACTAAAAGTATGGAGGACAACCATAAGGAGATAGAGATGATCTGATTAAGGCAGATGTAGAAGGAGAGAGGTAACCATGGCTTGATTTTTGCAAGGGATAAATAGAGACATAGCATATGTGGTTGAATTGCAACACTATGTGGAATTAGAAGACATGGTGCACATGGCATTGAAAGTTGAAAGGCAACTTAAACAAAAGGGTTCCACATGGTTTAGGCAAAATTTAGATTCTACCTCATCTTGGAAGCCGAATTGGAGAGTAAAAGGGACAAGAAAGCTGATTACAAGTCCAAAGTCAAGACATTTAAGCTCAAGAATATGGGTTCTACCAAGGAGTTTGTCATCTATATTGACCATGAATCCTTGAAGCACTTAAAGGGACAAGGAAATCTAAACAAAAAACATGCCAAGTGGATCGAATTCATTGAAACCTTTCTCTACATCATTAAAATAAACAAGGTATGGAAAATGTGGTAGCTAATGCATTATTTTGCAGGTATGCTCTTATCTCTACAATTACTATATAATTATTAGAATTTGAATATATTAAAGATTTATATGTGAATGATCCTGACTTTGCTAATGTGTATAGAGCATGTGAGAAGTCAGCCTTTGAGAAGTTCTATAGGCATGAGGGTTTCTTATTTAGGGAAAATCGTTTATACGTGCCTATGAGTTCTTTAAGGGAGTTAGTTGTGAGAAAAGCTCATAAGGGTGATCTAATGGGTCATTTCGGAGTTAGGAAAACCCTAGATGTCCTAATTGAACATTTCTTTTGACTGCATATGAAACAAGATGTTGAGAGGGTGTGTGAGAAATGCATAACATGCAAATAGGCTAAATCTAAAGTTTTACCCCATGGCGTGTACACCCCCTTACCCATACCTAGCCATCCCTAGGTTGATTTATCTATGGACTTTGTACTAGGATTACGACGTTCAAAGACTTTGTGGGGTAAGTTAGGTACTAAGTTAATTATTTTCAACTACTTTGTGAGGAGCAAGTTCGTCCCTAGTCACTATTATAGGGAGTTGTACCAAAGGCTGTAAGGCCTCACTTAAGGCACCAAAAGTATGGAAGATTACCACAAGGAGATAGAGATTGCCACAATTAGGGTGAATGTAAAAGAAGATAAAGAGGCAAACATGGCTCAATTTCTATAAGGCCTAAATAGAGACATAGCCATCATGGTTGAATTATAACACTATGTGGAATTAGAAAGCATGGTGCACATGGCAATGAAAGTTGAAAGACAACTTAAATGAAAGGGTTCCACATAGTTTGGGGTAGAGTTCAGGTTCTACCTCATCTTAAAGGCCAAATTGGGGTAAAAAGGATGAGAAGGTTGATTACAAGTCCAAAGTTGAGCTACCTAGCATAAGAATATGGGTTTTAACAAGGAGGCAAGTAATTTTAACCCCTAACCAAGTGGAAATAGATATGTTAAATGTTTTATGTGTTTGGGTAGGGGTCATATTGCATTTTAATGTTCAAATAAGTGTGCAATAATCTTGTGAGGTAATGGTGATATTGAAATTAGAAATGAATCAGATGGTAATTCTATGCGATCATTAGAGGGTGAAAGTGATGGAGAGGAGCATCTGGTTAATAGAGTAGCTCTCATCACAAGGCGAGCATTAAATGTGCAGGTGAAGGAAGAAAATGAGGTGCAACAAGATAACATCTTTCATACAGGTTGTCTTATCAAAGATAAGGTATGTAATATAATTATTGATAGTGGGAGTTGCATAATGTTACTAACACAACTATAGTCGAAAAGCTGAACTTACCTACCATAAAGCATCATAGGCCATATAAGCTTGAATGGTTAATGAGAGTGGTGGAGTTAAGGTAAATAAGCAAGTGCTCATGTCATTTTCTATTGAAAGGTACCATGATGAAGTTTTATGTGATGTTGTACCTATGCATGTGGGCCATATTCTATTAGGAAGGCCATGGTAGTTTGACAAGCGAGTTATGTATAATGGCTTCAAAAATCGATAATCCTTTGTAATGAATGAAAAACTCGTCACTCTTGTACCATTATCACCTCAACAAGCTTAAGAGGTTCAATTAAGGATTAAAAATGAGAGTGAATAGAAAAGTGAGATTGAAAAAAGAAAAAAGAGAGGAGAAAACATTAGGACATAATAGATAAAGAAGAAAACATAAAGTTTCTACACAAAAAAAAGTGATGTCAAAAGAGCATTTTATACCAAACAGTCTACGATCGTACTTTTGTACAAAAAGACTTATTTTAACACTAACAAATTTAACCCATCTTTGCCTATTATTGTTATTTATCTTTTGTAGGAATTTGAAAATGTATTCCTTGATGATGTCCTAAGTAGATTGCCACCTAAGAGAGGAATTGAGCATCAAAATGATTTTATCCCTAGTGCATCAATCCCAAACCAACCAATGTATAAGAGTAACCTTAAGGAGACAAAGGAGCTTCACAAGCTAGTCAAGGAACTTATTTCAAAAGGATATGTGAGGGAAAGCATGAGTCTTTGTGTATTTCCTATAAAATATCGTCACCCCATACCTAGGTTAGATTACATGTTGGATGAATTGCATGGTTCATGTGTCATTTCTAAAATTGATTTGAAAAGTGGATATAACCAAATTAGGATGGGAGAGGGAGATAAGTGGAAATTCGCTTTCAAAACTAAGTGTGGTTTGTATTAATGGCTTGTTATGCCATTTGGTCTCACAAATGCACTAAGTACTTTTATGCGACTAATGAATCATGTTTTATGTCCATTCATTGGTAAATTTGTGGTTGTATATTTTGATGATAATTTGGTCTATAGTAAAAGCCTAAAAGAGCATCTTGATCATTTTCATTCTATTTTAATTATTTTTTACATTTTGAGAAATTGTATGCCAACTTGAAGACATGTTCCTTTTGTACTAATCAAATCACATTTCCTAGCTATGTTGTGGGTGTTAAAGGTATTGAGGTTGACAAGGAAAAAGTTAGGGCAATTTGTGATTGGCCTACACCCAAGTCAATTAATGATGTACGTAGCTTTCATGGTCTAGCTAGTTTTTATAGATGCTTTGTTAGGGACTTTAGCACCATTGCTGCACCACCCACTGAGATTATCAAAAAGGACATGAGTTTTAAGTGGGGTTGTGATCAAGATAAGGCTTTTAATTGCATTAAGGAAAAATTAAGTTTTACACCTTTACTTGCTTTACCTAAATTTGCAAAAACTTTCAAGATTGAGTGTGATGCTTTAAGTATTGGAATTGGAGCTATTTTAATGTAAGGAAGGTGCCTAATTGCCCACTTTAGGAAAAAGCTAAGTGGGGCAAGCCTTAATTATCCTACTTATGATAAAAAGATGTATGCACTGGTACAAGCTTTAGAGACATGGCAACATTACCTTTAGCTCAAGGAGTTTGTCATCCATACTGACCTTGAATCCTTAAAGCACTTAAAGGGACAAGGAAAGTTGAACAAAAGACATTCCAAGTGGATCGATTTCATTGAGACCTTTCCCTACATCATTAAATATAAGCAAAGTAAAGAAAATAGGGGTAGTTGATGCATTATCTTGTAGATCTACCCTTATCTCTACACTTTCTGCAAAATTATTAGAATTTGAATATATTAAAGATTTATACATGATAGATCCTAACTTTGCTAATATGTATGAAGCATGTGAGAAGTCAACCTTTAAGAAATTTTATAGGCATGAGGGTTTCTTATTAAGGGGAAATTGTTTATGCATGCCTATAAGTTCTTTAAGTGAGTTGGTTGTGAGATAAGCTCATAGGGGTGGTCTAATAGGTCATTTTAAAGTTAAAAAAAAACCTTAAATGTCCTAATTGAACATTTCTTTTGGACACACATGAAATGAGATGTTGGAAGGGTATGTGAGAAATGCATAACATGCAAATAGGCTAAATCTAGAGTTTTACCCCATGGCTTGTATACCCCTTACCTATACCTAGCCATCCCTAGGTTGATTTATCTATGGACTTTGTACTAGGGTTGCCACGATCAAAAAGGGGTAGGGATTATGTATTTTTGTTGATAGATTTTCAATGATGACACACTTCATCCCATGCCAAAAAAATGATGATGCAAGCAATGTGGCTAACTTATTCTTTAGTGAAGTAGTACGTTTGCATGGCATGCTACAAAGCATTGTTTCAATTCAAGATACAAAGTTCTTCAGTCACTTCTAGAAGACTTTATGGGGTAGATTAGGTACTAAAGTATTGTTTTCAAGTACTTGTCATCTATAAATTGATGGATAAACTGAGGTGGTTAATCAAACTCTTTCTGTTTGTTTGCATGCTATTATTCAAATGAATTTGAAAATATAGGAAGATTGTTTACTACATGTAGAGTTTGCATATAATAGGAGTGTTAATTTTGCTATTAGTTACCTCTATTTGAAATTGTATATGGTTGTAATTCATTGACTCCTTTGGATTTGGTGCCTATACTTGTCGATGAATATGCTAACTTAAATGGTGAACACAAGGTTGACATGGTGAAGAAATTGCATGAAAAGGTGCAACAACATATTGAAAACTAAACTAAGCAATATGCATACTATGTCAACAAAGGGCAAAAGAAGGTGGTGTTTGAACTTAGTGATTGGGTTTTGGTGCATATGGGCAAGGAATGGTTCCTAGCTCAAAGGCATTTAAAGCTATAACCTAGAGGAGATGGTTCATTTCAAGTTGTAGCATGAATTAATGACAATACTTATAAGTTGGACCTTCCCAGTGGGAATAATGTAAGTGCAACACTTAATTTTCTGATCTTTCCCCTTTTGATGTAGGTGATGATTCGAGGACAAATCCTCTCAAGGAGAGCAAGAATGATGAGAACCTTAGAGATAATTGGTAGAGGCTTTAAAGGATGCCAAGGGTCCATTGCACATTCTAGAAGGCCTAATAACTAGAGCTAGAGCCAAAAAGATGAAAGAAGTACTAAATGAGCTAATTGAGGACATTTAAGCCAACCTAACTACAAATGGTACAAATTCAAGATTGGAAGAGAGTCAAGGCCTTATTAATATGATTGGAGTACTTAGTGGGTCAAGACTAAGTAATAGCATTCACTCCTAAATAAGAGTTTATACTAAATAAGTGATTGTACAAAAGTGAAAGTTTTTTTATGTAAGAATTTGTCCTAGATAGGAATTCCTCCTAAATAAGGATTTATCTTAAATATGAATTTATGCCTCTTTAGGATTACTATCTTAGCTTATAAATAGGCACCTCCTTGTAAGCTCCAAAACATTGGATAATTTTGAGTGAAATGAAAAGTAAGGGTTTTCTCCTTCAGTTCTTTTGAGAACTAAAGAACTTATCAAGAGATACCTCTTCTTATGATGTTCAACTCGACTTATCACTCTCAATTCCTTTGTATTCTAGAGTATGGCATCCATATCCTTTTTAAATACCCTAAGTTCATGCTCCTTTAAATGTTGGGACATGGGTCTATGTTATTATAGTCTAATTTAGCTTTCCTAAATATTCTTTGATTCCTTATGTACATTGGGTCCTTAAGCCACATCTTTTGGGGTTTTTCACATTAGTAAAAGTTTTTTTAAATAAGAATTTGTCCTAAATAGAGAATTTTCTTAAATAGGAATTTTTGTCCTTTTTAAAGTTGTTATCTTAGCTTATAAATAGGCACCTCTTTGTAGGTTCTAAAATCAGATAATTTGAGAGAAATAAAAAATGAGAGTTTTCTTCTTCGATTCTTTCAAAAACTATAAGAACTTATCAAGAAATAACTCTTATTATGGCATTCAACCCAACTTATCACTCTCAATTCCCTTCTTTTGAAAAGTGTGACATTCATATTCTTCTTAAAACCCAAAGTCCATGTTCCTTTGAATATTAGGTCTAGGATTTATGTAATTGAAATTTGACTTAGCTTTTTTGGATATTGTTTGATTTCTTGTGTGTGTTGGGCCCCTTAGCAACGTCTTTTGGGTTTGCATCTTAGTGCTAGAACCATAACAATTTTGGTATTAGAGTAGCTTGATTCTTGTGAAGAGCTATGACAAGCTAGCATGTAAGAACAAAGGAATAGTCATAAAGAGCTTGAGTTTAGCACACATAACAATAAAGAAGTGGAGAAATATGGCAGAGCAAATTCAAAACCTATAAGAACAAGTGTGCCAACAAGATAATAGGTTCACTTAGATAATGGAGTTATCAAGCACAAAGGCTATAAAGTTAGTTGATCATGGAGGAACCAGAAACCTAATTGGGTTACTTCCACTACCTAAGGATTATTACTGACTTGAGGGAGCTGGGGGTGTAATCAATATAAAGACTGAGGAGACTAATTCCTCTTGACTTCCAAAAGTTACTCTTCACTATTTTGAATGCATGAATCCTTGAGAATGGATTGCTAAGCACAATTAATTTTCCAGGATGTACTTTGGAAGTGGAGGTGGAAAGTATGTACTTTGGAGATAAGCCAAAAGTATGGTACCAAGGGTGGCTTCTAGATGACCTTAAGAAGTGCTTGTAAATGAGGTGTGTCTATGATTTGCTGGTGATGGTATCTTTGACATTGTAGAAGAATCCAGTAAGCTAATGTAGAAAGGGATAATGGTAAAGTATTAGGAATGCTTTGAGGAATTAAAGTGATGAATCAAAAGAGATAACCTTGGTCTTAATGAAGAACATTTAATTTTTAACTTTTTTAGTGAATTAAATGGAACCATTAGTCTCACTCTTAAATTGTTGTAACAAAAAGTTCTGAGTTAAACTTAGAGGTTAGATAGACTAAAAGAGCATTTTGTGGATGGCCTTGTTATACACAAAAGTAGTTATTAAGGGCCATATACACCTACTCATAAAATAGTACTAGTAGTCCTACCGCAAAAATGGCCAATTGAGACTAAAACAACTAACTTTATTTTGTCTAAATTGCTTGAATTTGCACAACCAAGAAGCCTAATTAATGTTATAAATGTCAAGACAAGTACTTTTTTGGATATCAGTGTGCTAGGAAACATTCCTTGAACATAATTGATGGGGAGAAAGAAGAACAAGGGCAATCAAAGGTCTATGAACCACTAGAGGCTTGAGAAGAGACTTAGGAGTTGACAATGACGGAGTTAGTGGATGCCACCATTAAGATCTTTATGAATGCCTCTCAATATTGTGCAATTAAGGAGACAAGTTAATAAAAGAGTTTTGGTAGCTTTAATTGACAATAGTAGCATTCATAGTTTCTTAGACTCTACAATTGCCAAGGACTTGCACTGTAACCTAGAGAGGACTCCCCTAATGTTGGTTACCATTGCTAATAAACAAAAGATTGCTAAGTAAGAAAAATGTAAGGGATTTTAATGGAAAATGCATGGATACATCTTTAAGGTACATTTGTGGCTAATAGTACAAGAGACTTATGACATACTCATTATTGTTGATTGGCTAAAGCTATACAACTTAATGCTATCTGATTTTAAAAATATGAAACTTTCATTTTTAATAGGAATTACTAAGATAGGTGCCCTCAAGCATATTAACAAGACAAAAATTACAAAACTAAATTAAAAAAAAAAGGATGGGAGTCTCTTTACCCATCTCATCATAATGTTGTAACCAAAGAATTGCTTTCTAAAATTGTACTTATGATAGCACAATTCTTTGACGTGTTTGTTGAACCTAAGGCTCTCCCATCAAGAAGGAGTCAAGACCATCACATTATGCTTAAATTAGATGCTAAATCTGTTAAAAATTAAGCCCTATTGGTACCTTTACTACCAAAAAGCATAAATTGAATAACAGCTGAAATATGACTTCTCTAATCATACAACCTAGTAGTCGTACATTTGCTTCACCTATACTGATGGTGTAAAAGAAAGATGACTTTTGGCAATTTTGTATGCATTACAAGCAATTGAATTCCTTGACCATCAAGAATAAGTTCCCTATACCCATCATTGATGAGATATTGGATGAGTTAAAGATGTTACAATCTTCTCTAAACTAGGTATAAGAGTAGGTTATCATCAAATTAGAATGCATGAGGAAGTTTATTTTAGTCTTTTTTTTATGACATTTTGGTATACAACTCTAGCTTGCAATATCATGTGCAACATTTGAATTATGCTATAAAAGTTTTGAGGCCATAACTTTATGCTAAATAGTTTAAGTGTGTATTTGGAAGAGGGTAAATTAAGTACATAGGGCATCTTATTAGTAGTTAAGGGCTAGTTGCCAACCCACTAAATTAGAGGCTATGGTTAACTAGTCTACACCAATGTCAGCAAAAAATCTTAGGAGATTCTTCGGGCTAACAAGATACTATAGAACATTTTTGAAGGGCCATTGTGCCATAAGTAGGCTACTTATTGATCTTCTTAAGAAAGATAGTTTTTCTTGGGGAGAGAAAGCTTAAGAAGCCTTTTAGAATCTTAAAGAAACCTTAGCTTTAGCTCCAATACTTGCCCTTCTTGATTTTTCTAAAAAGGGATTGGGGCAATCATGATGCAAAAAGGAAGGCCTATTACTTACCTTAGTAAGACCTTACTTTATAAGAATAGGGTTGTCTATGTATGAGAAAGAACTCTTGGCTATTTTGATGGCAAAAGGCAAATGGAGGCATTAGCTTGAGGGGCACTCTTTCGTAATTAGAATATGAAAGTATTAAGCACTTACTTCACTAATAGCTATATGCACAAATCCAATAGAAAGGGATCACCAAGCTTTTAGGGTTAGATTATGTAATTTAATATAAGAAAGGCTTTAAGAACAGGCCTATTGATCCATTATCATTAAGGGATCAAGAAGTGCCATGAATGGTTCTATTAATAGTGATTCCTTTGGGATTAGGAAGTCCAAACTAAATCAACACCCTAGCTCAAGAATTACTTACTGCTTTGTGCTTAGTCCTAGCTTCATAGTATCCTTTCTCCTTAACTAGTGGAGTTCTCAAGAACCAAGGTCAAGTTTACTTGGGAACCACTAGGAATTTTAGAATTCAAGTGCTACAAGCTCTACACTCTTATGCTTTAGGAGGGAATTTTGATAATTAAAACCACTACTTAAAGAGTAAAACAACTTTTTTATTGGCCAGGAATGAAAGCTTACATCTAGTTCTTTATATCTACTAGTGAAGTGTGTAAAAGGTGCAAGAGGGAAATAATTCCTTATGTAATGTTGCTGTAGACCTTAGCCATTCCCTGCCAAACTTGGTTTGATATTGTTATAGACTTCATGAGAAGTCCACCTAAGTCTAAAGGAAAGGAAGTGATTTTAGTGGTGATTGATCATTTTACCAAAAATAATAATTTCCTTGCATTGAGTCACTCTTACACAACATTATCATTGCCAAAGCTCTTTTTAGAAAACATTTGTAAACTTCATGGCCATCCTTAGATTGTGGTTTTAGACAAGGATAAAGTTTTAACTAGTTCCTCTTGGCTTGAATTATTTTCAATGTTGGGAATTTATGTCCAATTCAGTTTTATCTATCACCATCATTCAAATGGGTATAGTGAAAGGTTGAATCCATGCCTAGAGAACTATATATGTTGTATGACCTTTTACAAGGCAACGAAATGGGTCAAGTGGTTATACCTAGTTGAGTGGTGGTACAACACCAATTTTCACATTGCCATAAGAATGACTCCATTCTAAGCTCTATATAACCAAGCCTTTCCTTAACTATCTTCTCTTCATGTGGAAGCTACTAAAGTTGCGTTTGTGGAAAATTTTCTTATCAAAAGGTAGCTTTTTGACAAATCTATTGAAGGATCATTTACTTAAAGCATAAAATAGGGTGAAACACTATACAGATAAGGTCCACAGTGAAAGATCCTTTAAGATAGGTGACTGTGTATATGAAACTTTAGACTTATTGTCAAGCATTTATGGCAGTGTGATCTAGTACAAAAATCTCTTCTAAATTTTATGGTCCTCTTTTTGGTGGTGGTGGCAAAAATCAGCTCTGTGGCTTATTGTTTGGCTTCACATGCTCGGTCAATAATTCACCATATTTTTCACATCCTTGCTCAAGAAATCAGTGGGGCATTATGGATAGGTTCTTCCTCAGTTGTCGCTTCTAAGAATAGATAGTTAGATACTGGTGGAATCCCAAATCATTCTTGATAGGTGAATCATCAAGTGTAATAACAGGGCTGTCATTCAGGTACTTGTTCATTGGTCTAAACTCTCTCGTAAGGAGGTAACATGGGAGGATTGGTCTTTTCTTCTTATCTCAGTTTCACCTTAAGGACAAGTCTAGATTCTTTAAACAAGATTGGCATTCTTGTAACCATTCGAATGTGAAATGCAACAATTATATTTCACTTAATCAAGCACAAGTTAAATGGAATGTTAAAATGTTGAAATCCATGAAAATGTTTGGGCTATAAACAAATGATTCAGAGGCCAAACAATGGCCAAGAATCTAGACTTGTGCCTCCATTAGATAGGGCTAGTTACTTTGTGATTTTTTCAAGAAATATAGCTTCTTTTGCAAACAAAAGATACTTATTCCTCCATAAATTATACCTTAAGCAAACAAAAAGCATTTAACTAAAAGGAAAATTTAAGTAGATTTTGAACTTTTTATCATTGGGCCATGATCTACATAATGTAGATAATCTCATTCCCTCCTTCCTAAGATTATAACCCAAGACCTTTAGAATAAAATTTTAATGTCACAAGGACACTTTGATCCAGCTCATTCAAGTATCCTTAAAGTGCAAATTTGGGTTAAGACTAAACCTCTGCGCGCTGCCAACATTGCCCAGCCTGTTTGCTGCCTATGGAAGGTCCCAAAAGCTTGTAGAAGTGTCTTCATCTAAAGAATTCTGGAAGGAATCACATTAAATGCATATCTAGAATATTTCTTGTAAATATCTAGGATATACCATTCTAGCACCTTTTCTTTTCTTGAGATGTATAAATAGGTGACCCCCTCTTACTTATATAGCACGAATCATTTCTCTCAATACAAGCTCACTTGCAAAGCTTTCTTGTGTTCTCTTTCTCTTCCTCCAACACTTCCAACTTGCTTATTTGCCTCTCACACGGCTTCCGTTGATTCTCTCAAACTCTATAAGACTTACTTAACTCATCTTCACACGCAAGATCGACTAAGTGTCGTGCGGGAGTGTCGCGTGGGTTAGCGTACACAAAGCCTAACTCCATGACATTAAGCTCTTAATCACTTGGTGGTCCCCTGAGGGACCATTTTAAAACTCATTAAAATCTTGAATTAGAGTTTTGAGTGATTGCAAAAAACTTATACATATTTGCCAATTAGCACCGATCTCACTATTGTTTTTCATTCAATTATATTCCCTACTGCAATTTGTATCCAAACAGTCGGGAGCAATATGGGGGATTTGATACTTCCTTGTGGAAATAGGCCCACCCTACCAAGCACCACATCCACTCAGCATAGTTATAACAAAGTATAACAATTCATAATTTGCAACTCATCACAAATTGAATCCTAGAGCTTGGTCAATTCCCAAAACTGCCAATTTCATCTATGAAACTAATAATTGTCAAGCATTGCAACTTGGTTTTGATGTACTGGGAGATGTACATTATTCTGTCATGGGTAATCCAAATCTGTTGAAGTCAATCAAATAAAAGACTTATTAACCTTGATTAGCCCTGGACCTTAAAAATGCCTGTTCATTGCTTAAGGTTCAGCAAGATAACAGCTGTTCAAGAAGTTGTGCAATCAGGCATTTCAAGGCTCAGTTTGAAGCTTTGGTGGAACATAGTGATAATGGGGTTCTACCATTGGCCAGATCATCGCAGTGATTGAAAGGCTCGACAACTCTGCAGGATTCTGCACACCTTCACCTCACTCACTGAGTTATAATTCCTCAGATATAACTTACCGAGTGGCTGTCTCTATTGATGCTGATATCAATACAATCAAGAATATGAAGGAGAAACTTGAAGCTGTTTGCGCAGACCAAGAAGCAACCTTCAATTTGTTTAAACAAACAAATGAAAGTATGGCCATTTACAACAAAAGAACGAATTGGCCAATAGCACATTGACAAAATTGTATTATGAGCTCAGGATATTTGCTATTGATTCACGTGGCAATGTAGAAGAGATGGACCCAATCATACAAGATCAATCTTGATTCTATAGATTATGTCAGGTATGAAACCTTTATGAAGCAATTGGCTAATTTTGCAGCTGAGAAGCAGCAGCTACAAACTCATTTTGGATTTGATAAGTCGAACAAATGATGTTGAGGTGCTGAACAAAACATGTCTTGATTTGAGTTCAATTCAAAACTTAATTAAGGAGGTTGAGAATCTGGTGAAACTGGATGCCAAGATGTACTCAGATTTAACGCCTTCTCAACATCTAGGGTCTTTGGTTCCTCTACTTGTCTGTAAGTACAGGGAAGTTATTGAGCAGGTTAGCTCTTGCAGAGAACAATTTGGATATAAGGGGATGGAACTGTCAAAATTGCAGGAAACAAAACATCAATTAAATGCCCTGAAATATCAGAATGAGAATGAAATTCTTCTTATTAGGGAACGCCTAAGTGGGGTGGGGGAAGCCCTTGTAACTACAAAGTCTGATTTACAAGAGAAAGCGAGTGAAATTGAACAGTCAAAGCAGAGCGTCTCATCTATTAAAGAGAAGCTTAGCATCGCAGTTGCTGAGGGAACAGGCCTGATTGTGCAGCATGACAGTCTGAAGCAGTCTCTAGCTGAGAAGTCCAGTGAATTGGAAAGATTCTCACAAGGGTTGCAGTTGAAAGATGCCAGGCTTCATGAGGTAGAAGCGAAGCTGAAAACCTATTTTGAGGCAGGTGAGCGTGTAGAGGCTTTGGAATCTGAGCTTTCATACATATGGAATTCAGCTACGACATTAAGAGAATCATTCCTTCTAAAAGAAGAATGTGCAAGGACCTTCAAAATAAGTTTTATGCTTTGGCCAAACAAAATGAAATGCTGGAGCAATCTGATGGAAAGGAACCGCGTGGTACAGGGATGGGAAGAACTTTTGGACACAATCAATATGCCTTCATAGTTGCGGTCCATGGAACTACTACACAAAATTGAGTGTATGGTAAATGCACTTTCAGAAGCTGACCACAATAGGATTTCTCTCATGCAAAATATTGATAAGCTTGAGAAACCATTGTGGCTTAATAACAGCAAATTAGGAAGAGTCACAAGAGAGAATATCTTACTTAGATGTTGAGTTGAAGGATTCTCACAAGAAAATATCTAATCTTGAGATGGACCTTCGATGGTTATCCACAAGAGAGAATCTCTTTACTAGGGCTTCCCTTTGAGTGATAGGTAGATGAATTTTCCTACCAATTGTTGAGAGCACTCTTTATTCGCTAGAGGATCTCTCTCTGACATCTTGTGCTTTCATTGATGTTCCGAGGGTGCTAGACGGTTACACCCAAGTTTTCTTGTGGAGAAGAAAGTCAAGTGGGTACTTTCTTTGTGAAATGAAGATTCCTTTATGACTTCTTGCACTCTCCATTGCAAGAAAGCATCTAAGTTCCCCAAGATCATTCCCCATCCTCCAAGCCTAGAGGAGCCCTCATATACACCTCTTCCTCTATCATGTCACTGAGAAAAGCATTCTTAATGCCTACCTGATGTAATATCCCATCTAAGTTGGGAACAATAGACAATAAAATTCTAATTAAGCTAAGCTTGGCAACTGGTGCAAATGTTTCTTCACAATCAATTCCATAGGTTTGAGTGAAACCTTGTTCTACTAGCCTTGCCTTATACCATTATACAGTCCCATCCAGTCTATACTTCACTGTAAATACTCATTTACTACCAACTGCTCTCTTTCCTTGCGGTAATTGTACCATCTCCCAGGTATTATTATCATTCAATTCCTTCATCTCTTCCAACATCACTTTCCTCCAATTCAGATCTTGAAGTGCTTTGTGAACATTTCTAGGGACTTATATCTCATCAATATTGGCAATAAAGGCTTTGAGATTCTCTGACAACTTTGAATGTGTGACATAATCTAAGATAGGATATTTGGGATTTCCAATACGAGACCTTACCCCCTTCCTTATGGCAATCAGAAGATCAAGATCACCAATTGGCTCTTCACCCTTATTGTGTGCCTCATCCTCCCCTTGAATATCCGGTTTAGACTCTTAAGTTTGCATTGGAGCTTGTGGTCTCCTGGGGTAAACCAGAATGGGAAATGCAGATGTAAGAATTGCTTTACCCCAAAAAGAGTTTGGAGCATGACTAGCAAACATAACTGATCTGGAAACCTCTAATAAATGATGATTATTCCTTTCAGCAATCCCATTTTGCTAAGGAGTATAAGAACATGAATTTTGATGAAGTATCCCATATTCTTCAAGATACTTATTGGATCATGAGAAAAAGACTCCCTACCATTTTTTGTTTGAAGGATATGTATGGATAATTAGAAGACATTTGTGACAACTTATTGGATTGTTTAAAGATTGTAGACACTTCTAATTTCTTTTTCATCAAGTAGACCCAACATACTCAAGTATGATCATGAATAAAGGTAACAAACCATCATTTCCCAGTTAAGTTTAACTAATAAACTATAACTATAACACACACATATCATTCAAATTTTCTAATTTGGTTACTTTGGTGAAAATCAAATTATAAACATAATATATGCATGAAATATTTTAGTGATAATCTAATCATGATAATAATACCTGAACATAAAAAACAGTCAACTATTTATTGACATAAAAAAAAATGGTATAATGCAGCATCATGAGTTTTTATTTTAATGAGACCTTAAATTAATATAATGGGATTTGGCCTAGTGGTCTTGCATAATTCCTTCCCTTGAACAACCCAAATTAGACATGAACCAATTGCAATTTTTATGGCTATAGTCCATTAGATTCATTAGGTTTAGAATTCCTTAAGATATACATATATACTACAATTGAATCTTAATGTTGTTATTGTTCTTGCTTCTTTATAAAGGAATTCAAATTACTTTGTCTAGCTTTAAATAAATGGCATAACATAAATTTTTTTTATGAGCCAAACAATCAATTCTTAGTTATGGGGAATTAATCATAAAGCCTTATTATTTTTTATATAGTTAAATAAAAATCATCAATCATGTATATATGTTCTTAATCATATATAGAAAATATTCAATTTGCTAAATATTACTCTGATACTATTTATGTACAAAAAAAAAACATCATCATTAAACATTGATTTCGGATCTTGAAATTTTTTATTTTCATATAAATAATATAGTAAACAATATACTTAACTTCATAGAAGTTCAATTGCATTCAAGTGACTAAAGAGCTTGCCAAACCTAATACACACACACACACACACACACACCAACACACGCACACACATAATTGCATAATTTAAATTAGACATGTAAATCAATGCCTTAATTAAGCTCCAAATTATTTTTTTTTATAAGCCAACACTGTATAGAATTATTCTTCATTAAACGAGCCACATTATGACTAAATCCTTAAAATGAATATTACTCAGAAATATTTTAAAACCCAAACCAAGCCAACCATTCCTTTGTCTCTATTTGTGACCAAGTTCGTTCCCTTGACATCATTGTAGCCTACCTCTTAAGAAAACCCACATTCCTTTCCAAAATATAAATTATAGAACAAGCCTTGTTATGACGGAAAGAAAAAAAATGAGAAAAGAAGAAGCTTCTTTTTTCTCTTTTCATTGCTTGGATTTTGTGTGCAATTTCAATTTTTTGTTTTTTTGTTAAAAGACTTTTATCACTTTTGCTCCCATTTTGAGAAATAAATGGAAAATAAGATTGCAAAAGAAAATACTTTGAGGCTTGTTTTTCTTACTTTAGCTCTCATTTGTGGTTTATCAATCTCTTTTCTCAAATCATTGTTTCTAGTTCATGGATCTTAAAGGATTTTGATATAAAAAATAGGAAGTTGCTAGAACAAGCCAAAGCTAGCTTTGGATTTAAAGGTTTGTGTACACATGCCAAGAACTATAGCAAGTGAGAAGCTATCTAATGTGAAACAAAAAGGAAAATTAGCAAAATTAGGGTTAGCAATTATAGGCTAAGCATTTTGAGGCATTGAAGTGAAAGAGAAATATGCATGTGATTCTAAATATTCTCCTATTTATGTTTTTGTTTATTTTATTTTTTTCTCAATCAACACATGAACTCAAAATTTGACCATTATCCATTAATGACTGTTCTTAATTGAAACAAAAGTAGAACATTTAAAACTTAATTGAAATTGTTAAAATGTTTTAGGACTATGTTAAAAAAAATTGAAAGGTTTAGGACTAAATTTTTTCTTATGCCCACCTTTGTTTGATTGACTTCATTATATTCAAACTATGCAAGGTGCATTGATGTGCATGTTGCAATGAAATTAATGTTTCTTATAGACATGGATTATACTAGATCATCACTTTGTATAAATGACCCTTTGCTATGAAAAGAGATACTTTATGGCCAAGGAATCAAATGACTACCTCATGTTTCAAGCATTGAATGATTATTTCTCGATGACCTTTCATGGATTCCAACTATCAGGACATAATAATATGCATCTTGCAATAAAATCAATGAAATAATTAGACCTTTAAGTTAATTTCAAGGTTTCTTTGTGAGATTTCCTTCTTCTTGGAATGAAAGATGATAATATTTTAGCATAAAATGATGTGTTGGTCTCATCCTTTAGGCATCAAAGCATTCCATCTAAGTAAGGAAAGCTAATCAAGATGGATGTCTCCTTTGTTTGATGGACATTAATGTATTTAGATAACCCAAAGTATATTGACATGTATATTAAAATGAAATTAATGTTTGGTAGAGAGGTGAATGTCAATTGGATGATTATTTTATGCCAATGAATCCTTGAAGCGAAAGGAGAAACCTCATTACCAAGAAATCAAGTGACAATCTTAGGTTTCAAGCAATGAATGATTCTCTCTTAGTAACAAAATATAATGAAAACTAGTTTCTCCTCTATTTGATGAAATTCAATGGATTGTAAAAAACAAAAGACATACTAATCATGCAATGAATGATTCTCTCCTAGTAAAGAAATATAATCAAGACTATTTCCTCTTATATTTGAGGAAATTTAGTGGATTTTGACAACAAAAGACATACTAACATGAATCTTCCTTCTTCTTCCTTCTTCTTCCTTATGCCATATTTATAAACAAAGAAGTTTCTTAACAAAAAATGATTATATTATTAAAATTGTTAAGGAAGTTTTACCCTTCTCTCAGGGTTATAATGATTTCTTCATACTATCCTAAGAGCTTATTAGCTCACATTAGCAAAAGTATAAATTTATCCATATTAGGATGGTACAAGTAGCATTAAAATCTGCTAGTAGACTGAGTTTAAATAACTCAGCAATTATATGTGTTAGAAATAAGACACATAATCATTTCTATGATTCCTTATTATGAATAATTAAATCCACTTTATTAATAGACCTATATGGTTTTCATGTTTTCTAAATTTTACCTTGTCCTTATCAGATCCTAATTTGATACATCCTTTATATATGAATATTAAAACTAAAGGATTTGATGTAATACCTACATCAAAAAATCTAATCTTTATTTATAAGATACAGTATAAGGTTATGAGCACCACTATCCTAGGAATTAAAGAAATTCTAGTAAGATATACAAATAAAGGGACTATTACATTATTTTTAACTAATAGGTCCAAATATAATGTTTTAGTTCCTAAAAAAATTGCTTAGAATCAAGTTAAATTACCTAAAAGATGGATGCTAGAAAGAGTAGTAGAACTTGTTAAACAGACTACTAAACAAATGGAGGAAATAACTGAATTTAAAGATGGGGATGTTAAAATTCAATTTGCTCCATCTAGAAGTGTGAGGTTAAATCTAGAAAAAGGAAGAGAAATGGTTATGCATAAATTCGTTACCTCCCTAATGCTAATCACTAAGTTGGAATGCGTTAGAAAAACAAAAGGGCATGTTAATCAAAATCTATATAAAGTTGACTTTTCTCCCTTAACTTTTACTTTTGTGGTTAATGGACTAGTAGAAACATCTAACCAAACTTCAATGCCTAGGTCCCCTTCTCTCTTTGATATGGGATATTGAGATGAAAATATAAGTCTCTATGTCCTTAAAGTAGTTAATGAGGTAGATGATAAAATGAGAGAGTTATTTTACTATTGTCAAAATGCTATCAAAGGAAAATGGTTCTTTATGACTTTTAATGAAAAAGAACGAGAAGTATGACATAAATTTCATAAGATATATGTCAATGGTATGAGAGCTGTAGATATTTTCACCTATTTGGAAAAGGTCTACAAATTTAAGAAAAACCCTTTCCTAAATTTTTCTACCTTAGAGGAATCTATGGTCCTAGAAAATGCATATTAGGAATACATTACCAAAAATGGAAAAAGGGTTATTAGTATTCATCCTCTTGCACTAAACTTAAGTGTCAATATAGAAGACAGTGAGGTTATAGCTTCACCCTACAAGGTAGAACCATTTACAAGTGTTGTTATACAACAAGGAAATTATATTAATCTTTATATTCAATCTATAGGAAATCAATTCAATAGTGTTAAAGATAAGATTGAAGAAATAGCTTAGAGAGCTTTAAGACCTAACCAAGATTAGGAAAATAGGGTTTTATTTAAACCCATGTCATCCAGAGAAATAAATTATAATGTGTTAAGTAAAAATTCTAAAAAAAATAAAATTGATAGATGAAATAGTTAAGAGGTTAAAAAATGTTAGATTAAAAGAAAAGGAAGCCTCTATCTTGGAAAAGGAGGAACAAGAATCTTCAAAAATTAAAGATTACATCAAGAAAATAGAAAAAATGTTTTTATTAGAACAAAAACCTATGATAAAAGAACCATCAACTTCTTATGAGAAGAAACATATAAATATTAATAAGATGACTTTTAATAAAGTCCCCACAAAATTATATTATCCTAGATCAACCCCAGTAGACCTCTTATAAAAGGAGTAACCTAAGTAGAATTATGTATAATATAATGGTAGCATCATCATAGAATGCAACTTGGATGAGATGTCTAGACATTAGATTTTGATTTTACTTTATTATATGATGATGTTTGCCATTGTTGTAAAATCAAAGGGTAATTTTGACCTTAAATAGTAAGATTTATAACAAATGGTTTTACTAGACAACTTAAAAGCTAATGAGATTTTACTTATTAAATGAAACTAAGACCCTATATGTTTAATGCTCTAAAAATAAAGCTAAGGACACAACTTGCTGATAGTGTTAATACACTAATATATACTATCACCAATCATTTTATTGGTACAATTACGTTATTAGTAGACAAGACTTACGAGTAACTCGTTAATTTGAGGTGCCAAGATCTATCTCATTTTAGGTGGGATGGAGATATTTTCATCTCTAAAATTTTTAATTGGGAAGATAGTAAGAGTATTTTCAAAAAGGAAAAGTTTTTGTCTGATATATACTATCACCAATCATTTTATTGGTACAATTACCTTACTAATAGACAAGACTAATGAACAACTTATTAATTTAAGTTGCCTAGACCTATCTCATTTCTTGTAGGACAGAGCTGTTTTCTTCTCTGAAATTTTTACTGGAGAAGATAGTCAAAGTATTTTTTATAAGGAAAAGTTTTTGTCTAGGTTACCTACCCTATTTGCTAAGTGAAAAATAGATTAAAATTCTATCATGGTGGAGTTATTGATTACTCTAGTTATATTTATGGAGAACTAGTTGTAGAAGTTGTAGCTAAAAGAGTTAAACTTTGTAATGAAATAAAACTACATATGCAATTTTAGAATGAGAAGATACATGGAAGAAAGGCCTTAAGAGATTTCTATGGGTAGATGGGTTATCCAACTATAAAATATCCCAAAAAAATTCAAAAAGAAGGGTTATAAATGCATACCTCTAAAGAAATCCTTTTATAAAAAGGAAAAGTTAAAAGAATAGAAAAAGACTAGTCCATAAAAAAGAAAATGGTTGTCCATTACAAATGTGAAAAAATAGGATATTATTCTAATAAATGCAAAATGAAACAAAAAAATTCAAGAATTATTCGTAGATGAAAAACTTAAAAGGTCGCTAATGCACATCTTATAAGAAGATGAATTTGAGGAATCAAACTTAAAAGTAAACCCTTTCTAAGAAGAAAAAACTACCTTTGAAGAAGATTCTAGTAATAGTTGTAATGGTTGGTGCAACTATTATCAAGTTCTATGTAAAAGTAATATCTTATTAGTCCTTACGAAGGAAGAAAATTTGATATTGGAACTTATTAATAAAATTATATATCCAAAAGAAAAAAGAGACCAGTTAGAGAAATATCTTCATCTATCTTAAGACAAGATTAAAGTTAAAGAACTATAAGAGGATTATAGTTTAACAACTATTATTCAAAGAGTTAAAAGTAATTATTCTAGTTTAAAAACTAGACTAACAATCATAAAGCTTTTGATTAGTGAGCTTAAAGTTGAGATCAATTAGTTAAGAATTGAAACAAAAGAATTAAAAGAAAGAGTTTTAGATTTAAAATATTTATTTGATAAAATAGATGAATCTCCAAACATTCTAGATTCTTCTATAAAAAAGGAGTTAAGTACTCTTTAATATGTTAATTTAGTTGACAGGGTTATTACTTATAAACAGTATACTTAGATTATTGTTGTAATTAACAAAGAATATATCTTTTATGCCATACCCTTAATTGATTTAGATGCTGATATGAATTGTATTAATGAAGGAATAGTTCCTTTAAAAAACTCTTTGAAAACCACCAATGTGTTAAACATTATTGATAAGTGCAAACTTGTAATTAAATACAAGTTATCACCAACAAAGGAATTTGTATTGAAATTCCATTCGTACTAGATAAAAACCTATCATAAGATGTTATTTTGGGAAATTCTTTCTTAAACATACTATATATCCTTTTAAGGAAATTTGTGATAAAGGGATTTTCTTAGAAATAGATGAAAAACTTATTAGTTTTAATTTTATATCTACCTTTCAATATAGGGAGATAGATTTACTTTAGAGAAAAATTAAAAGAAAAGAAAGATTTATTCAATATCTTTAAAGCGAAGTAAAATATAAATATTTACAAGAAAAAATAAATACCTTTATTGTCCAAGTCAAAATATAGAAAATAAAAAGAAAATTATCAACAATAGTTGATGAGAAGCTTAGAGATGATGTGTGCAAGGCTTCAAAGGATGCAAGAGGACCAATGCATATTCCGGAAGGGCCAATAATACAAGCTAGAGCTAAAAAGATGAAAGAAGCACTAAATGGATTGATTAAAGACATTCAAGCCAACCAAGCTACAAATGGTGCCAATTAAAGCTTGAAAGAGAATCAAGGCCTTATTAATATGATTAGAGTACTTAATGGGTTAGGACTAAGTAATAGATTCACTCCTAAATAGGCGTTTATCCTAAATATGTGATTGTTATAAAAGTGAAAATTTTTGTATAAGAATTTGTTCTAAATAAGAGTTCCTCTTAAATAAGGATTTATCATAAATAGGAATTTATACCTCTTTTAGATTGCTATCTTAGCTTATAAATAGGCACCTCTTTGTAAGTTTTGAAAAAACATTAGACAACTTTGAGAGAAATAAAAGTAAGGGTTTTCACCTTTAATTCTTTTGAGAACTAAAGAACTTATCAAGAAGTACCTCTTCTTGTGCCATTTAATCAACTTAACACTCCCAATTCCTTTCTTTTTTTTCAAAGAGTGGCATCTATATCCTTCTTAAATACCCTAGGTTTGTGTTCCTTTGAATGTCGGGTCTAGGGTTTGTGTTATAAAGTCTGATTTAGCTTTCTTGGATATTCTTTGATACTTTGTGTGTGTTAGGTCCCTAAGTCACGTCTTTTTGGGGTTTTCCACATCAATTGGTCTCAGAACCCAATTGTAAATTAGGTTGGATCAATTAATTTTTTAATTTATTGCCTTGTGATTTATTTATTTCTATTTAGTTTGTCTATTAAGTGCATTACCATTTAAATGCACTAATTTGTTCATTTGCAACCCTTCTCACTTTGCTCATTTGTTTGAGATCATCACAATAAAAAACGTGCTAATTTCAATTCCAAGTATTATCTCTAAGTATTCTATTATTTTTTTGTGTTGAGAAAAGAAAAAAAAACAGAGGAATGAAAACAAAAAGGAACAAAAAAAAGGCATTAAATTCAAGTTATTGATAACAGTTAAACAGTTTGGTCATATTGGCCACAATAATGATATAGTTCTCTTACTTAACTCCTATTCTACCATCTATTTTCTTGTTATATCATCCAAGTTTGTCCTCTAAGTTTAACCCCCTATCCTAATTTTTGTGAATTTAGTTCATTAAATTTGTTTGCCTTAATATCCTTTTTCATTTTTTTAACTCGTTGTTCTCCAGTTACTTCAATTTTACACCATTTATCTTATTTTGTTCAAAATCAATCCTCTTGAGTTAGCTTGTTTAGTTCCTTAAAGAGCTAAAAGGGGAAATTTGAGTGGTAAAAGGCAAAAGTGCAAGTTTGTATTATGAAAAAGCCATAAAAAGCGTAAACACGAGGGATTATGACACCTTTTCTTTTTAGTGAAAGATGTAAGGGAGTGTTTTGTGAGATATTCTAATCATTTTGTGTAGAAGTAATACTATGACTTTCGTAGATAAAGGTGCAGCTCAAAAGGGAGTTAGTGATGTGTCCTTCATGATTAGAGTCATGCAACAACAATTTGAGTGAAAGAATATCAAATTTAATGATATAAAGGAGAAGATAGTGGAGCAAGCGAATACAATAGTAGAGTTACAAAGAACACATAGGGACTATAAGGCTACTAATGCAAGAAGGTAATTGGGGCGAGCCTATAACCATAAAGATAATGTAAGAGATGATGAGTTTGACAATCAAACTACTGTGGTTAGAACTACTAACAATAGAAGGAATCATAAAGATTTTGGGAGGTAAGACACTTATAATTGTGATTTGGGTAGTATCAAAATGACAATTCCTCCATTCCGAGCGAAGATTGATCTTGATACATACTTAGAATGGGAGAAGAAGGTTGAATTGGTTTTTGATTGCTACAATTATTCACAGGAGAAAAAGGTAAAGCTTACTACTATTGAATTTACTGATTATGCTATTATTTGGCGGAATTAACTTATTTTGACTAAGAGAAGGAATGATGAGCAGCCTATCAATACATGGGAGGAGACAAAGGCTATCATGAGGAGGTTCATCCTTAATGACTATTATAGGGAGTTGTACCAAAGGATGTAAGGACTCACTTAGGGGACCAAAAGTGTGAAGGACTACCACAAGGAGATGGAGATTGCCATGATTTGGGTGAATGTAGAAGAAGATAGAAAGACAACCATGACTCATTTTCTAGAAGGGCTAAATAAAGACATAGCCAATAGAGTTAAGTTACAACACTACATAGAATTAGAAGACATGGTGCCTATGGCAATGAAAGTTGAAAGACAACTTAAACAAAAGGGTTTCACATGGTTTTGGCAGAATTCATGTTCTATCTTATCTTGGAAGCCTAATTAGGGTAAAAAGGATGAGAAGGTCAATTACAAGTCCAAAGCTAAGCTATCCAAAAGTAAAAATGTGGGTTATAGTAAAGAGGCAAGTAATTCTGATCCCCAACCAAGTAGAAATAGAAATGTTAAATGTTTTAAGTGTTTGGGAAAGGGTCACATTGCATCTCAATGTCCAAATAAGTGTGCAATGATCTTGAGAGGTAACAGTGATGTTGAAACTACAAGTGAATCAGATGATGATTTTGTGTCATCATCAGAGGGTGAAATTGTTAGAGAAAAGTATCCGGTTAATAGAGTAGCTCTCATCATAAGGTGAGCATTGAATATGTAGGTGAAGAAAGAAAAGGAGGTGGCAAGCATTGAATGTGTAGGAGAAGGAAGAAAACGAGGTGTAACAAGATGAAGAAGGTAGGGTTGTTACTTCATGTGATGATTTAAGGATGAAGCTTTTTTGAAGAGAGGAGGAATGATGAGACCATGGAGAAGTAAATGCATAGAAGGCTTCTAAGGATTTGTTAAGCATGCATGAAGGGCCAATGACATGTTTAAGGGATTCAAGACATTTAGGCTAACCAAAGTGACAAATGGTGTGAATTTAAGCATGAAAGAGGATGAAGACTTCATTAATATGATTACAGTGCTTAATGGGCTAGGGTTAAGTAATAAAATCTAGTCCTAAGTAGGAGTTTATTATAAAAGAGGAATGTTCCTATATTTTATGAGTTATCATTATCTCAACTTTTAGGGTTTTAGGGTTGTTACTTCAATCTATAAATGAGATTAATTTCATTTATAAAAGACATAAATCATTGATAAAAGAAAAAAAAGAAATTTCTCTTTTAATTCTTCATTGAACTTTGCACACTTATCAAAACTATTGTCTTATGGCATTCAAACCCAACTTATTACTCCCAAATTCTTTCTTTCTTGAGTATGGAATTCATATTCTTTTTCTACCTTTGGTTCGTGTTTCTTTGAATTTTTGGTCTCAGTTTATACCTTAGATTCATGTTCCTTCAAACATTGGGTCAATGTTCTACTTTTGTCAAACTTGATTTAACTTTGTTTAGGTTTTGAATTCCTTGTTTTGCTTATAGGTTTCATTGTGCTCCTTAGGTTTCACTTCACTAACAGGGCAATGTCAACATTTCAACCAATAAATGAAGAAAGATTTCAACTTTCAATAGGAAAAAATATGAAAGAAGGCTTTTGAAAGCATAAAGAAGTCTCTTTCAAACTCACTAGTCTTGAGTGCTATAATTCAAGGAAGACAATGATCCTCTATATTGTAGTGTTGGAGGAAACCTTGGGAGCTCTACTTGTGCAACAAAATAATTGGGGAAAGGAGGTAACTATATATGACGTAAGCAGAACATTTAATGGTTTAGAGTTGAATTACTTTCCCATTAGGAAGACGTGTATACGACTCTTCTTTGTCATTGACAAGTTAAAGCACTACATGCATGTTCACATGGTTTACCTTATCACTCGAGTTGATCTCATTAAGTACATCTTGTCTTGACTAGTCTTATCTAGATGACTAGCTAAGTGGGCCATTATACTACAAATTATGGCATTTGCTAGTACATTTGGACAACTAGATTTGTGCTTGATAACATCAAAAATGGTTCTAAGAACTCAATTTAAGAAGCATGTCCCTTGCTAAGTTTACCTTGTCCCTTCAAATGCTTAAGTGTGTCATGTGTGAATAATTCTACCATATTTCAAGAGCACAAATAAGAGCATGAAATTTTTATCATGTATAGAATATTTTGTTAAAAAACTAAAGAATTTCCTAATGAACTAGGTAATGGAGTAGCCTTCTTGTATTGGTATAGCTCCAATATCAATTCAAAAGCATTAAATACAATCTTAACAGTTCTGCCAAATTATGGACGAGCTAAAATGGCAACTAAACAATGCTTTTATTTAACAAGCTTAAAACTACTTTGAGTAGTGTTGGTCCATGGAGCTCTCCTCTTTTCATGCATTCTATTAATAATGCCAAGAGAGTTTTATAAATCTCTTGCAAAATGATGCAAGATCATGAAAGCTTCTAACTTGGTGATGTGTCTATTTAGCCCCTACAAGAATCAAGGTATAGTTGCTTCTCTATCATCCTCCCCATTAGCCCAAATCATGGCAATCTCCATCTCTTTTGCAATAGTCCTCCACACTCTTAGGGCCTTGAGTTAGCCCTTGCAGCCTTTGGTAAAATTTGCATAATAGTGGTTAGGGGTGAAAGTCATCCTCATGATAGCTTTCATCTCTTCTTATGTATCAATAGGCCTCTCACTCTTTAGGAATTGAGACCATTGCATACTTGTAAGAAGTACTAATAATGATCTATGTGTTCTTCTTTTGATGGAATTCAATTTGTGGCATTCAACATTTCTTATCACTCACAAAGTTGTTCTTTTTTGGAGTGTGGCATTCATATCCTTCTTTATACCTTAGATTCATGTTTCTTTAAACATTTAGTCTAAGGTTTGTATGATTGAAATCTGATTTAGACCTTTGCTTGGGAGATGCACAAGAAGAGGTACTTCTTGATAAGTTCTTTAGTTCTCTAAAGAATCGAAGGAGAAAACCCTTACTTTTTATTTCTCTCAAAGTTGTTTGATGTTTTAGAGCTTACAAGGAGGTGCCTATCAATAGGCTAAGAAAACAATACTAAAGAGGTAAAAGTCCTATTTAGGACAAATCATTATTTAGGAGGAACTCTTATCTAGAACAAATTTTTACACATGAACTTTCACTTTTATAACAATCACTTATTTAGGATAAACTCTTATTTAAGAGTGAATGCTATTACTTAGTTTTGGCCAATTAAGTGCTCGAATCATATTAATAAGGCCTCAATCAGCCCATTTAGTGCTTCTTTCATCTTTTTGGCTCTAGCTTGTGTTATTGGGATTTTGGAATGTGCAATGGACCTCTTGTATCCTTTGAAGCCTTCTATGCATCATCTCTAATCTTCTCATTAATGCACATAAATTTCTTGTGTGCAATGGAAAATAATTATGCTTAGTTGAGATTTAATGAGGTTGCCAGATGTTATTTTAAAGATGACATGTATCCCTATACTAGTATGAAAAGATTGCCTATATTATAAATAGATCTAATATGAAATAGGCTCAATGATTATTGAACCTCTAGAAAGAAGATCCAGATCTAGATATGACTTTAGAGATTAGGCCTATGCGAAATTCAAGATAAAGAAAATTCTTTATTACGAAGACTAGTAAGGTGATCTCTTTGGCTATTGAGAACTAAAAGAATGGTGGAAGGTTAAAACTTACAATTACTTTGATTATATTGAAGCATAGGAAAAAGTCTTATTATACGAAAATAGGTAAAGGAAATTTATTTGGTTTATTCAAATACATCTTTCGAATGATCCAAAAAGATTTCAAAATTGGTTTAAAATTTGGCTTTTTAAATGGGTTTTATATCTTATAACTTTATCCCATAAAGTAAGAACTATTTATTAAAAATTTTGTGAAGTAGACAATGAAGTTAAAGACCCATTATTGATATTTGTAGCTTGGCATCATGTCCCATGGATTATCAAGTGGGATTATACTATTATCGTCAAATAGGTTAATGTCCTAGATGTGGATATCAAGCATATTTCCTAGTTGGCAAGACAGATTAACATTGAATGGAGGGAACATTGTGATTTCTTTGATGATGGAGTCTACACTAGTAAAGGGGTTATTTGTAGCAATGGACCTAAAAATCCACCACCAAAGCCCATGCCATCCAACCCAAAAGAAATGTTAATGACCTTAATGTAGTTAGTATCAAAAGAAAGTTTATTGAAAATGATGACTACCTTACTTCAACTAGAATAAGACACACAAATAGACCAGGCAAAAAGTAGTCAAAAACACCTCAATAATGATATTATGCAAGATTCCCAAGACCCATATGAGTTGTAAAAGGACAAAGCCACTTTAGATAAAACAATAATGGAGGGACCTATTGACAAACTTTATTAAAGCTACTTTAGAAAAAGAAGAAAAAGACAACTTTGCTTTAGCAAAGTTCAATAGCAAAGTTCAATGAAGAACTAAATGAGAAAATTCTCTTTTTATTTTTTTGCACCAATGGCTATATCTTTTAACAATGAAATCAAACCTATTTATATATTAAAATAACAACCCTAGCCCTAAAAGTAGAGACAATGCTATTGAACTTTGAGGACAATGAAATATTTCCATTATGGTGACTTTTATTGATCCCTAACTAAATACAGGGTGAGCAATCTTATGATTTTGGTACATGATCAATACTTTTAAAGGGTGAAGTTGACATTAAGAAAATGTAATAAGGTGTTCATTCATTGTTTCAATCAATGAATATATAGTAATGGCATGTAAAAACATCCATTTATTTGAAGGATCCATATATTAATGTGCATGTCATAATGAAATTAATGATTAATGTACACTTGACTATTAATTGGATGATCATTTTGTGTTAGAATCTTGCAATGAAACTAGAAGATTTATTACCAAGAAATGAGGTGATAACCTCAAGTTTTAAGGAATGAACTATTTTCCCTTGGAAAAGAAAGCTAATCAATAGTAATGATTTAAAGTACCTTAATGCCCATTGAATAAAAAAGCTACTATTCTTGATTTGCTTTATTCACTGTGAACAAATTATTCATTACCTAGAATGTGAGACCATAACTTGATTACTTGATAGTAGGATTTATCCTTAGGGTAGTCTAAATTAATTGAATTTCATCAAATAAAGCAATAATTATTATTGATTAGCTTTCTTTTCTAAAGGAAAATAGTTCATTGCTTGAAACTTGAAGCTGTCACCTAATTTCTTTGTAATAAAGCTTCTGTTTTCATTGCAAGATTCCTTGACACAAAACGATCATCCAATTAACATTCAAGTGTACATTAATCATTAATTTCATTATGACATGCACATTAATACTCCTTGCATGGTTTGAGAAGCTTGAATTCCATCAAATAAAGGATTCAATAATCTAGATTAGCTTTTCTTACAAAAATTTGGACAATTCATTGCCTAAAAGATGAGGCTTTCACATCATTTTCTACTCCTTTCATTTTAAAAGAAGCCTTTCACACAAAGGAATCATGAAATTAACTTAAAAGATGAACTCATCTCTGATTTTTTTTTTTTGAGACCATTAGTATGTCTTGTGTTGTCCAAATTCATTGATGTTCATTGAATATATAAAATAGTACTCTTGATTAGAATTAGAATTCATTACTGATAGACAATCTTTTTTAAATTAACTGGCAAAAAAATTATTTCCCTACTATTCATTGGTTGAAACATTAGATTGTCACTTGATTTCTTGACAATAGAAATTCTTTGAGGGTAGTCAATATCTATTGACATCCGTTGAATAATGGAGGTATTACTTTTGATTGGCTATCATTACTAAGAGAGAATTGTTCATTGCTTGAAACTAAAGATTGTCACTTGCTTTTTTGGCATAAAGGCTTTATAATCATTACAAGGATTCATTCAGAAAAAATAATCATCTAACTAACATCCATGTCTCAACCAAATAATAATTTTATTTCACTATGCATATCAATTCACCTTGCATAGTTTGAATATGCTAAAATCAATTAAATAATGGAGTCAATTATCGCAATTGGCTTTTCTTATTGAGATGGAATGGTTTATTGCCTAAATTAGATAGATAAATCATTTCATACTAATAATGATTCTCAATTTGTTCCAAGGAGTCTTGTTACAAAGGAATCAAGAAATTAACTTAAACTTCAAAATCAATACTTGATTTTATTGTGAGATGCACATTAGTATGGTATTTGTTGTTTGAATCCATTAAAGCCCATCTAATGGAGAACATGCTACTCTTATGAATAGAGAATCATTCATTGCTTGAAAATTAATATTATGTTAAGAACCTTAGAGATGATGTGTGGAAGGCTTCAAAGGATGTAAGAGGTTCATTGCATAACCCAGAAGGCCCAATAACATGAGCTAGAGCCAAAAGATGAAAGAAGCACTAAATGGGCTAATTGGAGTACTTAATGGGCTAAGACTAAGTAATATCACTCACTCCTAAATAAGAGTTTATTCTAAATAAGTGATTGTATAAAAGTAAAATTTTGTTGTGTAAGAACTTATCCTAGGTAGGAATTCCTCCTAAATAAGGTTTTGTCTTAAATAAACACCTCCTTGTAAGCTCAAGACCATCAGAAAATTTTGAGTGAAATAAAAAGCAAGGGTTTTTCGCCTTCAGTTCTTTTATTGACTAAAGAACTTATTAAGAGGTACCTCTTCTTATGGTGTTCAACTCGACTTATCACTCCCAATTCCTTTCTTTTCTGAAGTATGACATCCATATCCTTCTTAAATACCCTAGGTTCATGTTCCTTTAAATGTTAGGACTAGGGTTTGTATTATTATAGTCTATCTGATTTAGCTTTCCTAGATATTCTTTAATTCCTTGTATGTGTAGGGTATCTAAGCCACATCTTTTGGGGTTTTTTACATCAGTCAGTATCAGAGCCTAGCTTTAAATTAGGTTAGATTAACTAATTCTTCAATTTACTACCTTATGATTTGTTTATTTCAATTTAGTTCGACTATTAAGTGCATTACCATTCAAATGCACTAATTTGTTTAAGATTATAATTATCAACAACATGCTTATTTCAATTTCAATTGTTGAATCTAAGTATTCTACTATTGTTTTATGTTGAGCAAAAGAAAAAAAAAAAGAGGAACAAAAAAAAAGTATCAAATTCAAGTTATTGATAAAAGTTAAACAGTTTGATCATATTGCCATAATAATAATAAAGTTTTCCTTTTTAACTCTAATTCTTCCATCTATTTTCTTGTTATTTCATCCAAGTTTGTCCTCTTGGTTGTAACCCCTATCCGAATTTTTGTGAGTTTAATTCATTAAATTCGTTTGCCTTGACATCTTTTTTTGTTTTCCTGACACCTTATTCTTCAATTAGTTTAATTCTATGCCATTTATCTTATTTTGTTCAAAATCAATCTAATGTAGAAAACTCCAAAAAGATGTGGCTTAGGGACCCAACGCACACAAGGAATCAAAGAATAACTAGGTAAGCTAAATCAAACTTTAGTAACATAAACCCTAGACCCAATATTCAAAGGAATGCAAACCTAGGGTATTTAAAAAGGATATGAATGCCACACTCTAGAAAAGAAAGGAATCGAGAGTGATAAGTCAAGTTGAACACCACAAGAAAAAATGCCTCTTGATAAGTTCTTTAGTTCTCAAAAGAATCGAGGGAGAAAACCCTTGCTTTCTATTTCACTCAAAATTGTCTAATTTTCCAGAGCTTACAAGGGGTGCCTATTTATAGGCTAAGATAGTGATCTTAAAGTGGCATAAATTCCAACATAGGACAAATCCTTATTTAGGAGGAATTCTATCTAGGGGCAAATTCTTACACAGACAATAAACTCCTATTTAGGAATGAATACTATTACTTAGCCTTAACCCATTAGGTACTCTAATCATATTAATAAGGTTCTGATCACAATCCTCTTGATTTAGCTTGTTTCATTTTTTAAAGAGCTAAAAGGGGAAATTTAAGTGGTAAAAGGAAAGAGTGCAAGTTCATATTAAGAAAATGCCATAAAAAGTATAAACATGAGGGAGTGTGACACCTTTTCTTTGAGTGAAACACATGAGAGAGTATTTTGTGTGGTATCCTAATCATTTTGGGCAACATTAAAATGACAATTCCTCCGTTCCAAGGTAAGAATGATCCTGATTCATACCTTGAATGAGAGAAAAATGTTGAATTGGTTTTTGACTACCTTAACTATTCTGACAAGAAAAATGTAAAGTTATTGTTACTATTAAATTTACTAATTATGCTATTATTTGGTGGGATTAACTTATTTTGACTAGGAGAAGGAATCGTGAGCAGCCTATTGATACATGGGAAGAGATGAAGGCTATCATAAGGAGTGGTTTGTCCCTAATCACTATTACAGGGAGTTGTACGAAAGGCTACAAGGCTCACTGAGGGCACCAAAAGTATAGAGGACTACCACAGAGAGATGGAGATTGCCATGATTAAGGTGAATGTAGAAAAAGATAGAGAGCCAACCATGACTCGATTTTTGCAAGGGCTAAATAGAGACATAGTCAACATGGTTGAATTGCAACACTACGTGGAATTAGAATACATGGTGCACATGACAATGAAAGTTGAAAGAAAAATTAAACAAAAGGGTTCCACATAGTTTAGGAAAAATTTGGGTTCTACCTCATCTTAGACACTGAATTAAAACTACAAGTGAATTAGATGATGATTTTGTGCCATCATTAGAGGGTGAAAGTGATGGAGAAGAGTATCCAGTTAATAGAGTAACTCTCATCACAAGGCGAACATTACATGTGCAAGTGGAGGAAGAAAATGGGGTGCAATGAGATAACATCTTTTAGCTGAGATGTCTCATCAAAGATAAGGTATGCAATATGATTATTAATGATGGGACTTGCACTAATGTTGCTAGCATAACTATGGTTAAAAAGCTAAATTTACCTATTATGAAGCATCCTAGGCCATATAAGCTTTGATGGTTGAATGAGAGTGGTGAAGTCAAGGTAAATAAGCAAGTGCATGTGTCATTTTCTATCAGAAGGTACCGTGATGAAGTTTTATGTGATGTTGTACTTATGTATGTGGGTCATATTTTATTAGGAAGGCCATGGCAGTTTGACAGGTGAATCATGCATAATGGTTTCAAGGATTGATATTCTTTTGTAATGAATGAAAAACCCGTCACTCTTATACCATTATCACCCCAACAAGCTTACAAGGATTAGTTAAGGATTAAAAATGAGAGTAAATAGAAAAGAGAGATTGAAAAAAGATAAAAGAGAGGAGAAAACCTAAGGATAAGAGAGAGAGAGAGATGAAAACAGAAAGTTTCTATACAAAAGAAAGTGATGTCAAAAGATGATTTTGTACCATATAGCCTATGATCATACTTTTGAACAAAGAGGCTTATTTTAATACTAATAAGTTTGACTTGTCTTTGCCTTATGTTGTTATTTCTCTATTGTAGGAATTTGAAGATGTATTCCTTGATGATGTCCTAAGTGGATTGCCACCTAAGAGAGGAATTGAGCATCAAATTGATTTTATCCCTAATGCATCCATCCCAAATAGCCCGAAATATATAAATAATCCTAAGGAGACAAATGAGCTTCAAAGGCAAGTTAAGGAACTTAGTTTAAAAGAATATATGAGGGAAAGCATGAGTCCTTATGTAGTTTCTGTCCTACTTGTACCCAAGAAAGATGGGACTTAGAGGATGTGTGTTGATTGTTGAGCAATCAACAAAATCACTGTAAAGCATCGTTACCCCATACCTAGGTTAGATAACATGTTGGATGAATTGCATGGTTCATGTCTTTTTTCTAAAATTGATTTGAAAGTGGTATCGCCAAATTAGGATGAGAGAGGGAGATGAGTAGAAAATAGCTTTCAAAACTAAGTATGGTTTGTATGAATGGTTCGTTATGCCATTTGGTCTTACTGATGCACCAAGCACTTTTATGCAGCTAATGAATCATGTTTTGCATCCATTCATTGGTAAATTTGTGGTTGTGTTTTTCGATGATATTTTGGTCTATAGTAAAAGCCTAGAAAAGCATCTTGATCTTTTACATTCTATTTAATTGTTTTACTTTCTAAGAAATTGTATGTTAACTTCAAGAAATGTTCCTTTTGTACTAATTATATCACATTTCTTAGCTATGTTGTGAGTGCTTAAGGTATTAAGGTTGACAAGGAAAAAGTTGGGCCAATCAATGATTGGCCTATACCTAATTAGTGATATGTGTAGCTTTCATGGACTAGCTAATTTCTATTGACGCTTTGTTAGGGACTTTAGCACCATTGTTGCACCATTAATTGAGATTACCAAAAAGAACTTGAGTTTTAAGTGGGTTAGTGATCAAACAAGGCTTTTAATTACCTTAAGGAAAATTAAGTTCTACACCCTTAGTTGCCTTACCTGACTTTGCAAAAACTTTTAAGATTGAGTGTGATGCTTTAGGTATTGGCATTGGAGCTGTTTTGATACAAGAAAGGTGCCCAATTCCCTACTTTAGTGCAAAGCTAAGTGGAGCTAGCCTTAATTATCATACTAATGATAAAGAGATGTATGCATTGGTACAGGCTCTGGAGACATGGCAACATTACCTTTGGTCTAATGAGTTTGTCATCCATATCGACCATGAATTCTTGAAGCACTTAAAGGGACAAGAGAAGTTGAACAAAAGACATGCCAAGTGGATCAAATTCATTGAGACCTTTCCCTACATCAAATATAAACAAGGTAAGGAAAATGTGGTAGCTTATGTATTATCTTACAAGTATGCCCTTATCTCTACTCTTAATGCAAAATTATTAGGATTTAAATATATTAAAGATTTATATGTGAAAGATCCTAACTTTGCTAATGTGTATAGAGCATGTGAGAAGTCAACCTTTGAGAGGCTTTACAAGCATGAGGCTTTCTTATTTAGGGAAAATCATTTATGCATGCCTATGAGTTCTTTGAGGGAGTTGGTTGTGAGAGAAGCTCATAGGGGTGGTCTAATGGGTCATTTCAAAGTTAGGAAAACCCTAGATATCCTAAGTGAACATTTCTTTTAGCCACACATGAATGAAATGAGATGTTGAGAGGGTATGTGAGAAATTGAGGACATGCAAATAGCCTAAATTTAGAGTTTTACCCCATGGCTTGTATACCCCCTTACCCATACCTAGCCATCCCTTGGTTGATTTATCTATTGACTTTGTACTAGGGTTGCCACAATAAAAAATGGGTAAGGATTTTGTATTTGTTGTTGTTGATAGATTTTCAAAGATGACACACTTCATCCTATGCCATAAAACTGATGATGGCATGCTGCAGAGCATTGTTTTAGATTGGGATACAAAGTTCTTAAGCTACTTTTGGAAGACTTTGTGGGGTAAGTTAGGTACTAAGATATTATTTTCAACTACTTGTCATCCACAAATTGATGGGCAGATTAAGGTGGTTAATCATACTCTTTCTAGTCTTTTGCATGTTATTATTCAAATGAATTTGAAAACCTAGGAAGATTGTTTACCATATGTCGAGTTTGCATATGATAAGAGTGTTCATTCTATTACTAGTTATTCTCTATTTGAAATTGTATATGGTTTTAATCCATGGTCTCCTTTGAATTTGGTACTTATACCTATACCTATCAATGAGTATGCTAGCTGAGATGGTGAACGCAAGGCTGACATGGTGAAAAAATTACATGAGAAGGTGCAACAACATATTGAAAAACAAACTGAGCAATATGCATCCCATGTCAACAGAGGGCTAAAGAAGGTGGTGTTTGAACCTGGTGATTGGGTTTGGGTGCATATGCACAAGGAATGGTTCCCAACTCAAAGGCATTCAAAGTGACAGCCCAGAGGAGATGGTCCATTTCAAGTTGTAGCACGAAATATTGACAATGCTTATAAGTTGAACCTTCTCAGTGAGTATTATGTTAGTACAACATTTAATGTGTCTGATCTTTCCCCTTTTGAACTAAGGGATGATTCAAGGATGAATCCTTTTAAAAAGAGGGGGAATGATGAGAACCTTAGAGATGATTGGTGGAAGGCTTCAAAAGGTGCAAGAGGTTCATTGCACATTCTAGAAAGCCCAATAACATAAGCTAGAGCCAAAAAGATGAAAGAAGCACTAAATGGACCGATTAAGGACATTCAGGCCAACCAAGTTACAAATGGTGTGAATTCATGCTTGGAAGAGAGTCCAAGCCTTATTAATATGATTGGAGTACTTAACAGGCTAGGACTAAGTAATAGCATTCACTCCTAAATAGGAGTTTATCCTAAATAAGTGATTGTATAAAAGTGAAAGTTTTCTATGTAAGAATTTGTCCTAGATAGGAATTTCTCCTAAATAAGGATTTGCCCTAAATAGGAATTTATGCCTCTTTAGGATTGTTGTCTTGGCCTTTAAATAGGTACCTCCTTGTAAACTCTAGACCATCAAACAATTTTGAGTGAAACAAGAAGCAAGGGGTTTTCTCCTTTGGTTCTTTCAAGGACTAAAGAACTTATCAAGAGGTACCTCTTCTTATGGCATTCAACTCAACTTATCACTCCCAATTTCTTTCTTTTCTGGAATATGGCATCTATATCCTTCTTAAATACCCTAGCTTTATGTTCTTTTGAATGTTAGGTCTAGGGTTTGTGTTATTAAAGTCCAATTTAGGTTTCCTAGATATTCTTTGATTCCTTGTGTGCCTTGGGTCCCTAAGCCACGTCTTTTTGGGTTTTTCTACATCATATTGTCACTTGATTTCTTGGCAATAAGGCTTCTCTTTTCATTGTAAGGAGTCAGTTACACAAAATAATCATCCAATATGTACATATTAGAGTTGATTTTATATTTTAGGAAAAAACCAAATGGAATGGAGAAATTTGAAAGCTTAAAAATGCAGTTTTGAGCAAATTTGACCACTAAAGGGTATTTTGGGAATTTCACATTCTAAACATTGCTGGATGGAATTGGGGTCTTCATGAGGATTAAAATAAATATTTTGAGTTTTCTAGAATGGGCTTATTTGCATAGATCTAGGCAGAACTAGGCCATGAACTAATGTCCTCAATCTAGCTTACATGTTGGTCAAACCTATCTTAATTCAATTAGAAGTTGTTCTCCAACTAAGCTAAGTTAGTTTTAAAGAGGAATTATGTAGCTGTTTGTGGGTTACTTATGCTGTCCCTTAGAGTTATAAATAGACATAAAATGGTGATAAATGTAAACCTCTCTTTTCTTTCTTCTTTGTGTGCACACCTATGGTATGCAAGGTTAAGGTTTTTATTTTTGGTTATAAGGATTGAAATTATTATAGAAAATGTTGTGAGATTTATTAGTTTTTATTTCTAATCTAATTCTTTACTTTGTATTCTCATATTCTTCAATTATAATTATTATTTATGATTATATCGTTTAATTACTAGGATGCATACTATATAATTATGTTTTATGATCTAATGTTAGTTTAGAATTTAAGTTTGATAATTCTAATGCTAAGTAGCAAATAGAAATTGATAATTATGGTCAGATTTTTGTCTAATTTCTATGGATAACTTGATCAAAAATTAAACACAATAGCTTATAAATTTGTTGCTTAGATTTAACTATCTTTCTTATCTTATTACTATCAATAAATTATACTTAAAGTGTTTATCCTAGGTAATTTAATTGATAACAGATTGATTGAAAAGCATGTATAATTAATAATGAATTAAGGAAAAATTCAAAATAGTATAGCTCATCATTATTTTAGACTAAATATACAATTAAAGAATTGATGATCTTCAATGTCAATGATTGATATGTGAATCCACTGGTGTAATATCCTTATTGTTGAAAGTGTATTTATTTATTGATTTTATTTTAATTAGTTTAATTACAATTCAATTCTTCCCCCTTTGCCCTTTTATTTATATCTATGTGAACTCAATAGCACTAAGATCATTAATTAACTAATTAATCAAAACTCAATCTTTGTGGTTCAACCTTTACTCACCCTAATTACAAACTTATTAGTTGAGTGATTTAGAGTAATTTTGGTGTATTCAACACACTTCACTTGTCCACAAAAAAATTTAATTTCATTACTACGTACACATATATATACCTTGCATAGTCTAATTACATTGAAGTCCATCAAAAGAGTCCGTCACTTGACGAGCTTCTCTTATTATGATGAAATGGTTCATTGACTAAAAGAAAAGACTATCATATTATTTCTTGCTAATAAGAATTCTCTATTTGTTTGAAAGAGACTTTCATACAAAGGAATCGAGAAATTAACTTAAAAGACTAAACCAATCACTAATTTTATTGAAAGATGCACATTATTATGTCTTCATAGTTGGAATCCATGAAAGTTCATCTAAGGATCCATTGAGCATTCATGAAAGGCCAATGACACATTCAAGGGCTACAAAAATGCAAGAAATGCTAAATGGGTTGATTAAGGACATTTAGGTTAACCAAATAACAAATGACATGAATTCAAACTTAGCAAAGAGCCAAGACTTTATTAATATGATTAAAGTGCTTAATGAGTTAGGGTTAAGTAATAAAATCTACCCCTAAGTAAGAGTGTGTTATAAAAGAGGGAATCCACTCCTGAGTAAAATTTGTTATAAAATAAGAGTTTATAATAAAATAGGAGTGTTGCTATATTTTATGAGTATATTCTTGATCATTTTTATGTCTTGTGTAGTCCAAATCCATTGAAGTCCATTTAATAAATGGTTATTACTCTTGAATAACTTTCTTTACCAAGAGAGAATTGTTCATTGCTTGAAAATTGAGATGGTGACTTGATTCCATGGCAATAAGGCTTTCCATTTTCATTACAAGGAGTAAAAGCTTTCTCCTTGGGTTCTTCTTCAAACTTTGAGACCTTATCAAAATTATTTTCTTGTGGCATTCCAACCTAACTTATCACTCCCAAGTCTTTTTTTTTTTTTTCTATATTATGGTGTCCATATCCTTCTTACAAAGAGGTGCCTATTTATAAACTAAAATAACAACTCCAAAAAGAGAGATAATAATAGACTCATAAAATATAGGAACACTCCTATTTTAATAGAAGGGAACTAAATCATAACTAGCAAACTCCTATTTATGGGTAGATTTTATTACTTAACCTTGTCCCATTAAGCAATCCAATGATATTAATAAAGTCTCGGTCATCTTTCAAGTTTGAATTCATGTCATTTGTAGGTTGGTTGACTTGAATGTCCTTAATCAACAGTGATCCTTAACGGAGTTATTGATCTTGATTAGCTTTTATTATAAGGGTGGAATGGCTCATTGTATATAAGATAAGATTGACAATTCATTTTAGGCTAAATAGGGATTTGTCCTAAATAGGAATTTCTGTCCTTTTTAAGGTTGCTATCTTAGTTTATAAATAGGTACCTCCTTGTAGGTTCTAAAATCAGATAATTTGAGAGAAATAAAAAACAAGAGCATTCTCCTTCAGTTCTTTCAAGAACTAAAGAACTTATCAAGATGTAACTCTTATTATGGCATTCAACCCAACTTATCACTCCGAATTTCCTTCTTTTTTAAAGTGTGACATCCATATTCTTCTTAATACCCTAGGTTTATGTTCCTTTGAATATTGGGTCTGGGGTTGTGCGATTGAAATTTGACTTAGCTTTCCTAGGTGCTGTTTGATTTCTTGTGTGTGTTGGGCCCCTTACTGATGTCTTTTGGGATTTGCATCATAGTGTTAAAACCATAACAATTTTGGTATAAGAGTAGCTTGATTCTTGTGAAGACTTATGGCAAGCTAGTATGTAAGAACAAATGAATAGCCATAAAGAGCTCAAGTTTACAACATGGAATAGTGGAGAAGTGGAGAAATATGGCAGAGCAAATTCAAAACCTATAAGAACAAGTGTACCAACAAGATAATAAGTTCACTTAGATAATGGAGTTATCAAGCACAAAGGTTGTAAAGTTAGTTGAACATGGAGGAACCAGAAACCTAATTGGGTTACTTCCACTACCTGAGGATTATAACCAACTTGAGGGAGCTAGAGGTTCAATGAATATAAAGTGAGACTAAAACAATTAACTTTATTTTGTCGAAATTGCTTGAATTTGTATTGCTAAAAAGCTTAATTAACTTTATAAATGTCAAGACAAGTACTTTTTTGGACATCAGTGTGCTAGGAACACTCCTTGAACATAATTGATGGGAAGAAAGACGAACAAGGGTAGTTAAAGGTCTATGAAACACTAAAGGCTCGAGAAGAGACTTAGGAGTTGACAATGATGGAGTCAGTATATGCCACCATTAAGATCTCTATGAATGTCATCTCTGGCACCATATGTCTCAATATTATGCAATTAGGGAGGCAAGTTAATAAAAGAGTTTTGGTAGCTTTAATTGACAACAGTAGCACTCATAGTTTCTTAGACTCTACAATTAACAAGGACTTGCAATGTATAAATTGCTAATAAATAGAAGATTTCTAATTAAGAGAAATGTAAAGGATTTTAATGGAAAATGCATGGGTACACCTTTAAGATACATTTATGGCTAATAGCATGAGAGACTTATGACATAGTCCTTGTTGTTGATTGGCTAAAGCTATACAACTCAGTGCTATTTGATTTTAAAAATATGAAGCTTTCATTTTTAATAGGAATTACTAAGATAGGTGCCCTTAAGCTATTGACAAGACAAAAATTACAAAACTAAATTAAAAAAAAAAAAAGGATGGGCGTCTCTCTACCTACCTCATCATAATGTTGTAACCAAAGAAATTGCTTTCTGAAATTGTAGTTATCATAGCACAATTCTTTGATGTGTTTGTTGAACCTAAGACTCTCCCATCAAGGAGTCATGACCATCACATTATGCTTAAATTAGAAGCTAGTTCTATTAACATTAGGCCTTATTGGTACCTCTACTACCAAAAAGTATAAATTGAAAAATAACTGAAATATGGCTTCTCTAATCATACAACCTAGTAGTCATACATTTGCTTCACTTGTACTGATAGTGTAAAAGAAAGATGACTTCTAGCAATTTTGTGTGGATTATAAGCAATTGAATTCCTTAACCATCAAGAACATGTTCCCCATACTCATTATTGGTGAAATATTGAAGAAGTTAAAGATGTTACAATCTTCACTAAACTAGGTATGAGAGTAGGTTATCATCATATTAGAATGTACAAGGAAGTTTATTTTAGTTTTTTTTTATGACATTTTGTTATATAGCTCTAGCTTAGAATAACATGTGCAACATTTGAATTGTGCTACAAAAGTTTTAAGGTCACAACTTTATGCTAAATAGTTTAATTGTGTATTTGGAAGAGGGTAAATTAAGTACGTAGGGCATCTTATTAGTAGTTAAGGGCTAGCTGCTGACCCACCAAACTAGAGGCTATGGTTAACTAGCCTGCACCGATGTCAGTAAAGTGTCTTAGGAGATTCTTTGGGTCAACAGGATACTATAGAACACTTATAAAGGGGCATGGTGCCATAAGTAGGCTACTTATTGATCTTCTTAAAAAAGATAGTTTTCCTTTAGGAGAGAAAGCTTAAGAAGCCATTTAGAATCTTAAAGAAACCTTAGCTTTAGCTCCAACACTTGCCTTCTTGATTTTTCTAAACCTTTGAACTGGAGACAGATGATTGTGGAATAGGGATTGAGGCAGTCATGATGCAAAATGGAAGGCCTAACCTTACATGATAAAAAGAGAGTTGTCTATGTATGAGAAAGAACTCTTGGCTATTTTGATGACAAAAGGAAAATGGAGGCATTAGCTTGAGGGGCACTCATTCATAATTAGACTATGAAAGTATTAATCACTTACTTCACCAATAGCTATATGCACAAATCCAGCAGAAAGGGATCACCAAGCTTTTAGTGTTAGATTATGTAATTTAATATAAAAAGGGTTTAAGGATAGGGCTATTGATCCATTATCATTAAGGGATCAAGAAATGCCATGCATGGTTCTACTAATAGTGATTCCTCAGGGATTAGGAAGTGCAAACTAAATCAGCACCCTAGTTCAAGAATTACTTATTGCTTTGTGCTTAGTGCTAGCTTCATAGTATCCTTTCTTCTTAACTAGTGGAGTTCTCTAGTACCAAGGTCAAGTTTACTTGGGAACCACTAGAAATTTTAGAATTCTAGTGCTTCATGCTCTGCACTCTTATGCTTTAGGAGGGAATTTTGATAATTAAAACCACTACTCAGAGAGTTAAACAACTTTTTTATTGGCTAGGAATGAAAGCTTACATCTAGCTCTTTATATCCACTAGTGAAGTGTGTAAAAGGTACAAGAGGGAAATAATTCCTTATCTAATGTTGCTGTAGACCTTACCCATTCCCTGCCAAGCTTGGTTTGATATTGTTAGACTTCTTGAGAAGTCTACCTAAGTCTAAAGGGAAGGAAGTGATTTTAGTGGTGATAGATCATTTACCAACTAAAGTAATTTCCTTGCATTGAGTCACCCCTACACAACATTATCTTTGCCAAATGTCATGGGGTCATTACCCTCTCCCCAAAAGGCAGCCTGTTGGGGTGTGCAGCACCCATGCTTATATGACCCAGGATCCCCCTCTTCCTATCCGATGTGGGATGTGGGAGTTAGGTTGTACCTAACCCATCCCTGCTCGGATATAACCCGTCCATGACATTCTCCCCCACCAAATCCATCGACGTCCTCGTCGGAATCGGGGTCTCCCTGCCTACTTCCCGGTGAAGCGCTTGGCGAGAAACATTGGAGTTGGGGTCGGGTCGACTCTGATACCACTTGTCACGGGGTCATTACCCTCTCCCCAAAAGGCAGCCTGTTGGCGTGTGCAGCACCCACGCTTATATGACCCAGGATCCCCCTCTTCCTATCTGATGTGGGATGTAGGAGTCAAGTTGTACCTAACCCATCCCTGCCCAAATATAACACGTCCGTGACACAAAGCTCTTCTTAGAAAACGTTTGTAAACTTCATGGCCTTCCTTAGATTGTGGTTTTAGGCAGGGATAAAGTTTTAACTAGTCCCTTTTGGCCTGAGTTGTTTTCAATGTTGGGAATTTATGTCCAATTCAATTTTATCCATCACCATTCAAATGGGTACAGTGAAAGGTTGAATCCATGCCTAGAGAACTATATATGTTGTATTACCTTTTACAAGACAACAAAATGGGTCAAGTGCTTATACCTAGTTGAGTTGTGGTACAACACCAATTTTCACATTACCATAAGAATGACTCCATTCTAAGCTTTATATGGCCAAGCCTTAACTATCTTCTCTTCATGTGGAAGCTACTAAAGTTGCATTTGTGGAAAACTTTCTTATCAAAAGGTAGCTTTTGAAGGATCATTTACTCAAAGCGTAAAATAGGATGAAACACTATACAGATAAGGTCCACAATGAAAGATCCTTTCAAGATAGGTGACTGTGTATCTGAAACTTCAGACTTATTGTCAAGCTCCTATAGCCCTCTTTACTGGTGGTGACAAAAATTGGCTTTATGGCTTATTTTTTGGCTTTACATGTTCGGTCAATAATTCACCATATTTTTCACATGTCCTTGCTTAAGAAATCAGTGGAGGATTATGGATAGGTTCTTCCTTAGTTGTCGCTTGCAAGAACAGATAGTTAGATACTGGTAGAACCCCAAATCATTTTTGATAGTTGAATCATCAAATGTAATGAAAGGGCTGTCATTCAGGTACTTGTTCATTAGTCTAGACTCTCTTGTGAGGAGGCAACATGGGAGGATTGGCATTTCCTTCGTATCTCAGTTTCACCTTAAGGACAAGTCTAGATTCTTTGAACAAGATTGGCATGCTTGCAACCATTCGAATGTGAAATGCTACAATTAGATTTCACTTAATCAAGCACAAGTTAAATGGAATGTTAAAATGTTGAAATTCATGAAAATGTTTAGACTATAAACAAATGATTCAGAGGCAAAACAATGGCCAAGAATCCAGACTTGTGCCTTCATTAGATGGGGCTAGTCACTTTGCAATTTTTTCAAGAAATATATTTTTTTGCAAACAAAAGATACTTATTCTTCCATAAATTACACCTTAAGCTAACAAAAAGCCTTAATTAAAAGGAAAATTTAAATAGATCTTGAACTTTTTATCATTGGGCCATGAGCTACATAATGTAGATAGCTCTAGCCATTTTTATAAAGCTCATTCCCTCTTTCCTAGGATTATAACCCAAGACCTTTAGAATAGAAGTCTAATGTTACGTGGACACTCTATGTCCAGCCCATCCAGCAAGTGAGAAGGTAGAAACTCAGGCCAGATTGAGCCTCTACAGGCTGTCAGCACTGCCCAGCCCCTTTTGCTGCCCTTGTCCAGCAATGGAAGGTCCTAGAAGAGTGCTGAAGTGCCTGGAAGACCTACATCTAGAGACTTCTAGCAAAGGCCAGCAAGGACACTCACCTAGAACCTTATTGAAAGGACTTTCTTTAATGCTCTCTCTAGAACATTCTTTGTAAAAATCTTAGATGTTCAATTGTAGCCACATATTGAGAAGGTAGAGCAACTATAAATAGGTCACTCCTCTCATTTGTAAATACACGTTTGATACTTAATGCAAGCTCACTTGTAAAGCTCTCTTGTACTTTCTATTTCTCCAGCACTTCCAACTCACTTACTTGCCTCTCACACGCTTTCCGCTGATTCTCCCAAACTCTCTAAGGCTTACTTAGCTCATCTTCTCATGCAAGATTGACTAAGTGCTACGCGGGTTAGCACACACAAAGCCTAACTCTGTAACACTAAGCTCTTAATCACTTGGGTGTCCCCTGAGGGACCATTTTAAAACTCATTAAAACCTTAAATTAGAGTTTTGAGTGATTGCAAAAAACTTATACATATTTGCCAATTGGCACCTATCTCACTATTGCTTTTCATTCAATTATATTCCTTACTGCAATTTGTATCCAAACAGTTGGGAGCAATATGCAGGATTTGATACTTCCTTGTGGAAATAGGCCTACCCTACCAAGCACAACATCCATTCAGCATGGTTATAACAAAGTAGAACAATTCATAATTTGCAACTCGTCACAAATTGAATCCTAGAGCTTGGTCAATTCCCACAACTGTCCATTTCATCTATGAGCTAATAATTGTCAAGCATTGAAACTTGGTTTTGATGTACTGTTCCAATTCAAAAACATTACATAGTGATTAGCATTTTTGGACGCCAACCAAAGGCATAACATTATTATAGTGTGGATTCTTTTGGATCATCTATTTCAAAATATATTCCTTCTTAAATTCCTTCGCATGGATCTGACAAAAATGTACCACAAATTATCAAGCCTAATAAAACTTTCAGCCATTATTGGAACACATCAATGTGTTATCTTATATCTCAAGATTAAAACCAGGTATTCAACATTCTATCCCAAGTGTCCACGAATTTGAGTACAAATATACTACAATCACCTCTACAACAAGAACCATTATAAGCCAGATTTCATTATCCAAATCATATCATTTTTTATTAGAGAACTCTATAATACCAATGGTTTGCCATTTGGTCAGCAATGGTTATCAATGATAGTTATGCCAGTGGAAAGGCTAGCTTTGATACCATAAAACCAGAGAAGGGGGAAACAATATCTTGTTTTATTCTATTGATCATCACCAATATTTACAACTTTGTATATCAGATTACAATCACCAAATAAGAAACTTTAGAAAAGGTGGAAAGGAAAGAAACAACAAAATCCCATGCCATAAGGAAACTACAACCAATATTGACTACTAACTGATCCTATAATCATAAGATGTCTATTTCTGTTTTCTCACATCTTTTAAGAAAGAAAAGCTAGTTGGGCTCACTTAAGGGGGCACATGGTAGCCACAATGATGAAATAACCAATCGGAGAAGATATTTTTAAAAGAAGTATTCTATAAGATCTAATTTCACACTTCATTAGGATTCTTTTATTCAAGATATTTTTATTTACATTTTTATTAGAATTTTCTTATTCATGAGATTTTAAATTCTTATTCAGGTTATTTTAAAATCTTCTCCTTTCTAGTTGAGATTTTTTAAATTATTATTTCCATTTTCTTCTTTTAACTAGTTCTATAAAGAAGGTTCAATATCAGCTTTGTGAATTAGACTTGTTACAAGTATTGAAATATCTATTGAATGTTGAGTTTGTTTTTGAGTGGATTCTTGTGTTAGTTGCCTAGCTCTTCTAATTTTTCCTTCATCATTTTGATATCAAAGCTTAAACTATGATCCAAATTCCCACAAAAAAACTTCCAAATTCACACAAACAGCCCCAAAATCACACCAAAACCATTAAATTTTGTTCTCTTTCCTCTTGTTGCCATCTTGTCCTTTATTGGCCAAGGCAAACACCAGCATATGGGCTGACACTGCCATTTCTGGAACGTCTTATCAATGGCAGCAATTCTCTTCATGGAAGAGGGTATCATCTAAGGTATATTTTCTCTCTCTAAAAATTGGGATTATTATTTTGTCAATAATTGAGTAAAATTGTTTTGAGTCCTGATGTGGACACCACCTTGTTTTTCCCTTTGTTGGCATGGGATGCATATTCCTTAGTTCATTGTACAATCTGTTGTTGCACCTTATCATGTAATTTCTTCACTATTTTTTCATTGCGTTCACCATCTAAACTAGCATCCTTATCAACAGGTAAAGGCATCAAATCCAATAAAGTCAAAGGATTACAAACAAACTTCTTATAGTGATTTTGTTGACTGCTTCAGAATTAATACACATCTTCCATGTCCCATTTTTCTTAGGCATAAACAATACTAAAACTGCTCATGGACTCATACTCTACCTCACGTAGCCCTTTGCCATAAGCTCCTCAATTTGCATTTGAAGCTCTTTTGTCCCCTTAAGATTACTTCTATAGGTTGGCCAATTTAGAATTGTTGCATCAAGAATGAATTTAATCTTGACCCTATCTTCAAAGGAACACAAATGTAAGGTAGAAAGAAAGACATAAATGCCACACTCCATAATAAAGGAATTTGGGAGTGATAAGTCAAAATGCAGCAAGAAAACAACCCTAATAAGTTTGCAAAGTTTAATAAAGAATCAAAAAAGAAAATTCTCACCTTTTTTCACCAATGATTTATATCTTTTAACAATGAAATCAACCCTATTTATAAGATAAAGTAACAACCCTAACCTTATAAATGAGGAAAACTTCCTTAATAAGTTGAGAGCAAATGAATTACGGTTGGTTTGGTCAGATATGTAAAGCCACACATCCAACATCCAATTGATTCGCAAACTGAACCCTAGAAATGAGAAAAACTTCCTTAATAAGTTGTGAGCAAATGAATTAGGGTTGGTTTGGTCATATATGTTAAGCCACACATCCAACATCCAATTGATTTGCAAACTGGCTCATGGCCAATGGCGGTATAACTTTCTAGTAACAAGCAGGTTCTATAATCGGTTTTACAGCTGGTCCAATCCTTGTCCTCCATTTTTTAGACTTTACAATAGGTCCAACTCACTAATTTCATTACTTTGTTGGTTCAACTCTTCACAATCACTTAACTTAGGCTGACTTAGCATACGTAAATAATTAATAAAGTCTTGGTTGATGTTAAGATATACTTTGTTGCCCTTAAAGGTTGAATTGGTTTCCTTAGCTCAAATGTTGTTAACCAACTTGTTAAGTTCATCTTTCATCCTTTTGGCTTTGGAACATGTCATTGGCCCCTCTTGAATGCTCATTAAATCCTTAGAAGCCTTCCTTGCATCGGCACCTCTATGAATCTCATCATATTATAAATACATTTGATATTTCATGCATATAATATATCAATTAAAGGAATTCTCTATCTCTAGTATTACTTATATAACAATGTGGTCATCAATAAATTCTAAAGATCTTACAATTTTCACCTTTTTGTATAATTGCCTTTCAACTTCCATTATGTATACCTCAAGGGCATTCAAAGATCAAGATTTTTCATGAAGCAAATAAACATAACTATAATGTGAAAAATCATTTATAAAGGTGATAAAATATTTTCTCCATTAAGAGCTAGAGTTTCAATAGGTCTGTAAATATTGATGCGTATGATTTCAAGAAATTAGGTGCTTCTTAAGGCCACTTTCTTGTTATATGTGGTTTGCTTAGCCATAATGCAATCAACACTTTTTAAGATCAGTAAAATCTAGTTTTAGAAGAATATCATCATTCACCAATCTTACTAATCTTCTTTTAAGAATTTAGTAAAAATATGTTAAATTTTTAATTTGTATAAACTATTAGTAAGAATACCTAAGTCAATCATACTAGTATTTTTATATAAACTAAAACTACCATATCCAAATTTAACATTTAACCTAGAACCATCTAATTTAGAAATTGAAATAAGGTTTCTTCCAACTAAAGGTAAATAAAGATTCTAAAGATGTTTAGATGATAGCTAGTATCCAAGATCAAACAATAAATCCCTATGCCTTCAATGGGAGCCTTTACAGGATTTCCCATAAAGAGAAAATCTTAACTGGCACTTATGATTTGGATGGTAATATTTCTTTGCATCATATTGGATACATGAGTAGTAGCACCATAATTAAGCCATCAAGTATTATGAGTAACTTCAGTTAAATTTGATACAAAAACATACTAAGCTATTAAATTTTCCTTTCTTTTCAAACTAAGCCTTAATTAAGCTCCAATTCATTGTCCTTTATAAGCCAACAATGTATAAAATTATTCTTTATTAACCGAGCCACATTATAACTAAGTCCTTAAAAAAATATTATTTAGAAATATTTTAATGCCCAAATTGAGCCAACCATTCCTTTGTCCCTATTTGCCACCAAGTTCATTCCCTTAACATCATTGTAGCCTGCCTCTCAAGAAATGAGAAGAAGAAAAAGCTTCTTTTTTCTCTTTTCATTCCTTGGATTTCGTGTTCAATTTCAATCTTTTTTGTTTTTGTTAAAAGATTTTTATCACTTGTGCTCCAATTATGAGAAATAAATGAAAAATAAGATTGCAAAAGACAGTACCTTGAAATTCTTGCTTTTGCTCTCATTTGTGGTTTATTAATCTCTTTTCTCAGATCTTTGTTTCTAGTTCATGGATCTTAAAAGATTTTTGATATAAAAAAAGGAAGTTGCTAGGACAAGCCAAAGCTAGCTTTGGATTTGAAGGTTTGTGTGTACATGCCAAGAACTATAGCAAGTGAGAAGCTATCTAATGCAAAAAAAAAGGAAAATTAGCAAAATTAAGGTTAGTAATCAGAGGCTAAGCATTTTGAGGCATTAAAGTGAGAGAGAAATACCCATGTGATTCTAAATATTCTCCTATTTATGTTTTTGTTTATTTTATTTTTTTCTCAATCAACACTCGAACTCAAAATTTTACCATGATCCATTAATGATTGTTCTTAGTTGAAGCAAAAGTAGCACCTTTAAAACTTAATTGAAATTGTTAAAATATTTTAGGACTATGTTAAAAAAAATTTAAAGGTTTTGGACTAAATTTTTGCTTATGCCCACCTTTGTTTGACTAACTTCACCATATGCAAACTACTTAAGGTGTATTGATGTGCATGTTGCAATGAAATTAATGTTTCAATAGACATGGATTATACTAGATCATCATTTTGTATCAATGACCCTTTGCAACAAAAGGAGATGCTTTATGGCCAAGGAATCAAGTAACTACCTCATGTTTCAAGCATTGAATGATTATTTCTTGATGATCTTTCATGGATTCCAACTATTAGGACATAATAATGTGCATCTTGTGATAAAATCAATGAAATAATTAGACCTTTAAGTTAATATCAGGTTTCTTTATGAGATTGCCTTCTTCTTGGAATGAAAGACGATAATATGTTAGCATAAAATGATGTGTTGGTCTCATCCTTTAGGCATTGAAGCATTCCATCTAAGTAAGGAAAGCTAATCAAGATGGATGTCTCCTTTGTTTGATGGACATCAATGTATTTAGATAACCCAAAGTATATTGACATGTTATTAAAATGAAATTAATGTTTGGTGGAGAGGTGAATATCAATTGGATGATTATTCTATGTCATTGAATCCTTGAAGTGAAAGGAGAAACCTCATTGCTAAGAAATCAAGTGACAATCTTAGGTTTCAAGCAATGAATGATTCTCTCCTAGTAACAAAATATAATTAAGACTAGTTTCTCTTATATTCGATGAAATTCAATAGATTCCAAAAAACAAAAGGCATACTAATCATGCAATGAATGATTCTCTCCTAGTAAAGAAAAATAGTCAAGATTATTTTCTCCTCTATTTGATGAAATTCAGGGGATTTTGACAACAAAAGGCATACTAACATGAATCTTCCTTCTTTTTCCTCATGCCATATTTATAAACAGGGAAATTTCTTAACAAAAAATTATGATATTATTAAAATTCTTAAGGAAGTTTTATCCTTCTCTCAGGGTTATAATGATTTCTTCTTACTATCCCAAGAGCTTATTAGCTCATATCAGCAAAAGTATAAATTTCTTCGTATTAAGGTGGTACAAGTAGCTTTAAAATGTGCTACTAGACTGAATTTAAATAACTTAGTAATTACATATGTTAGAAATATGACACATAATCATTTCTATGACTCCTTATTAGGAATAGTTAAATCCACTCTTATTAATGGACCTTTATGATTTTCATGTTTTCCAAATTTTACCTTGTCCTTATCAGATCCTAATTCAATGCATCCTTTATATTTGGATATTAAAACTAAAGGATTTGATATAATACCTACATTGGAAAATCTATTCCTTATTTATAATATACATTATAAGATTATGAGTACCACTGCTTTAGGAATTAAAGAAATTCCAGTAAGATATGCAAATAAAAGGACTACTGCATTGTTTTTAACTAATATGTCAAAATCTAATATTCTAGTTCCTAAAACAATTACTTAGCATCAATTTAAATAACTTAAAAGATGGATGCTAGAAAAAGTAGTAGAACTTGTTAAACAGACTACTAAACAAATGGAAGAAATAACTAAATTTAAAGATAAGGATGTCAAAATTCAATTTGCTCCATCTATAATTGTGAGGTTAAATCTCAAAGAAGGAAGAGAAAAGGTTAAGCATAATTTTTTTACCTTCCTGGTGCTAATCACTAAGTTGGAATGTGTTAGAAAACAAAAAAGTAGGTCAACCAATAAGCACATTTTATTGTAGTGTTCAACTTGACTTATCACTCCCAATTCCTTTTTTTTTTTTCTTGAGTTTGACATTCATATCCTTCTTAAATACTATAGGTTTGTGTTTCTTTGAATGTTAGGTTGAGGGTTTGTGTTACTAAAATCTGATTTAGCTTTCTTAGATATTCTTTGATACCTTGTGTACATTGGGTCCCTAAGCCACATCTTTTTGGGGTTTTTTTTGCATCAGTTAGTCTTAGAGTCCAACTCTAAATCAGATTAGATTTACTATTTTTGTTTGTTTGCAACCCTTCTCACTTTACTCATTTGTTTAAGATCATAACTATAAAAAATGTGCTAATTTCAATTCCAATTGTTGTCTCTAAGTATTCTATTATTGTTTTGTGTTGAGAAAAAAAAAAGAAAAGAAGAACAAAAAAGAGCAAAAAAAGACATCAAATTTAAGTTATTGATAAAAACTAAACAGTTTGGTCATATTGCCCATAATAATAATATACTTTTCTTGCTCAACTCCAATTTTGCCATCTATTTTCTTGTTATATCATCCAAGTTTATCCTCTAGGTTTTACCTCTTATCATAGGGAGGAGGTTCATCCCTAATCACTATTACAAGGAGTTTACCGAGGGCTACAAGGGCTCACTCAAGGACCAAAAGTGTGAAGGACTATTATAAAGAGATGAAGATCACCATGATTAAGGTAAATGTAGAAGAAGATAGAGAGCCAACCATGGCTCAATTTCTACAAGGGCTAAATAAAGACATTGCCAATGTGGTTGAGTTGCAACAATTTGTCAAATTAGAAGACATGGTACATATGGAAATGAAAGTTAAAAGACAACTTAAATGTAAGGGTTTCACATGGTTTGGGCAAAACTCGGGTTCTACTTCATCTTGGAAGCTGAATTGGAGTAAAAGGGATGAGAAGGCCAATTATAGGTCCAAAGTTGAGTTATCCAAGAGCAAGAATGTGGATTCTAGCTAAGAGGTAGGTAATTCTTATCCTCAACCAAGTAAAAGTAGAAATGCTAAATATTTTAATTATTTGGGAAAGGGTCTCATTGCATCTCAATGTCCAAATAAGCGTGTAACGATCTTGAGAGGTAATAGTGATGCTAAAACGCCAAGTGAATTAGATGATGATTTTATACCATCATCAGAGGGTGAAAGAGATGGAGAGGAGTATCCAATTAATGGAGAAGCTCTTGTCATAATGTGTGCATTAAATGTGCAAGTGAAGGAAGAAAATAAGGTGCAACAAGATAACATCTTTCATATGAAGTGTCTCATCAAAGATAAGGTATGTAGTATGATTATTGATAGTGGGAGTGGCATTAATGTAGCTTGCACAATTATGGTTGAAAACTTGAATTTACCAACTATAAAGCATCCTATGCTATATAAACTTCAATGGTTCAATAAGAGTGGTGAAATCAGGGTAAATAAGCAAGTGCTCATGTCATTTTCTATTGGAAAGTACTATGATGGAGTTTTATGTGATGTTGCACCCATCCATACGGGCCATATTTAATTAGGAAGGCCATGGTAGTTTGATAGGTGAGTTGTGCATAATGGCTTTAAGAATTGATATTCCTTTGTAATAAATGAAAAAAACCATCACTCTTGTACCATTATCACCTATGTGGTTCCTATCTTACTTATACTCAAGAAAGAAGAGACTTAGAGGATGTGTGTTGACTGTCGAGTGGTCAATAAAATCACTATAAAGTATCGTCACCCCATGTTGGATGAATTGCATGGTTCATGTGTCTGTTCTACAATTGATTTGAAAAGTGGATATCACCAAATTAGGATGAGAGAGAGATGAGAGTAAAACAATTTCAAAACTAAGTATGGTTTGTATGAATGGCTTGTTATGCCATTTGATCTCACTAATGCACCAAGCACTTTTATGCAATTAATGAATGATGTATTGCATACATTCTTGGTAATTTTATGACTGTGTATTTTGATGATATTTTGGTTTATAGCTAAAGCCTAGAAGAGCATTTCAATCATTTAAATTCTATTTTAATTGTTTTATGTTTTGAGAAATTATATGCTAATTTGAAGAAATGTTCCTTTTGTACTAATCAAATCACATTTCTTGGCTATGTTATGAGTGCTAAAGGTATTGAGATTGAGAAAGAAAACGTTAGGTCAATCTGTGATTGGCCTATACCTATGTTAGTTAGTAATGTGCATAGTTTTCATGGTTTGGCTAGTTTTTATAGATGCTTTGTTAGAGACTTTAGCACCATTGTTGCACCACTAAGGTTATCAAAAAGAACATGGGTTTTAAGTGGGGTAATGATCAAAGGAGGGCTGTTAATTGCTTTACCTAACTTTGCAAAAGCTTTTGAGATTAAGTGTGATGCTTCAAGTATTGGCATTGGAGCTATTTTGATGTAGGAAAAGCACCTAATTGCCTACTTTAGTGAAAAACTATGTGGAGCAAGCCATAATTATTCTATTTATGATAAAAAGATGTATGCATTAGTATGGGCTTTGGAGACATGGCAACATTACCTTTGGCTCAAGGAGTTTGTCATCCATACTAACCATGAATCCTTGAAACACTTGAAGGGGCAAGGAAAGTTGAACAAAAGGCATGCCAAGTGGATTGAATTCATTAAGGCCTTTTCCTACATAATCAAATACAAACAAGGTAAGGAAGATGTGATAATTGATGCATTATCTTACAAGTATGTCATTATCTCTACACTTACTGCAAGATTATTAGGATTTGAAAATATTAAAGATTTATATGTGGAAGATCTTGACTTTGCTAACATGTGTGGAGCATATGAGAAATCAACCTTTGAGAAGTTTTATAAGCACAAGGGTTTCTTTTTTAGGAAAATCATTTATGCATGCCTATGAGTTCTTTAAGGGAGTTGGTTGTGAGAAAAGCTCATAGGGGTGGTCTAATAGGTCATTTTGTAGTTAGGAAAACCTTAGATGTCCTAACTAAACATTTCTTTTGGCCACATATAAAACAAGATGTTGAGAGGGTATGTGAGAAATGCATAACATGCAAATAGGCTAAATCTAGAGTTTTTACCCCATGGCTTATACCCCCCTCTAAGCATACCTAGCCATCCTTAGGTTGATTTATTTGTGGACTTTGTACTAGGGTTGCTGTGATCAAAAAGGGGTAGAGATTCTGTATTTGTTGTTGTTGATAGATTTTCAAAGGCTTCATCCTATGTGATAAAACTGATGATACAAATAATGTGGCTGACTTATTCTTTAGAGAAGTAGTATGTTTACATGGCACACCGTAGAGCATTGTTTTAGACCAGGATATAAAGCTCTTAAGCTAGATCTGGAAGACTTTATGGGGTAAGTTAGAAACTAAGTTATTGTTTTTAGCTACTTGTCATCCATAAATTGATGGGTAGATTGAGGTGCTTAATCGAACTCTTTCTAGTCTTTTGCATGCTATTATTCAAATGAATTTGAAAACATAAGAAGATTGTTTACCATATGTTGTGTTTGCATATAATTAGAGTGTTCATTCTACTACTAGTTACTCTCCATTTGAAATTGTATATGGTTTTAATCTGTTGAGTCCTTTGGATTTGGTGCCTATACTTATTGATGAGTATACCAGCTTAGATGGTGAATGCAAGGCTGACATGGTGAAAAAAATTGTATGAGAAGGTGCAGCAACATATTGAAAAAACGAACTAAGCAATTTGCATCCCATGTCAACAAAGGGCACAAGAAAATGGTGTTTGAACCTGGTGATTGGGTTTGAGTGTATATGCACAAGGAATGATTCCCAGCTCAGAGGCATTCAAAGCTATAGCCTAAAGGAGATGGTCCATTCCAAGTAGTAGCATGAATTAATGACAATGGCTATATGTTAGACCTTCCCAGTGAATATAATGTGAGTGCAACATTTAATGTTTTTGATCTTTCCCCTTTTGATGTAGGTGATGATTTAAGGATGAATCGTTTCAAGGAAAGGGAGAATGATGGGAAGCTCAAAGATGATAGGTGGAAGGCTTCAAGACCTACAAGAACAAGTGTGCCAACAAGATAATAAGTTCACTTTGATAATGGAGTAATCAAGTATAAAGGCTGTAAAGTTAGTCAATCATGGAGGAACCAAGAACCTAATTGGGTTACTTCCACTACCTAAGGATTGCAACCAACTTGAGGGAGTTATGGGGTGCAATGAATATAGAGACTGAGGAGACTAATTCATCTTGACTTCCTAAAGAACTCTTCATTATTTTGAATGCATTAATCCTTAAGAATAGATTGCTAAGTGCAATCAATTTTCTAGGATGTACTTCGAACGTGGAAGTGGAAAGTATGTACTTTGGAGATAAGCCAAAAGTATGGTACCAAGGGTGGCTTCTAGATGACCTTAGGAAGTGCTTATAAATGAGGTGTGTCTATGATTTGCTGGTGATGGTATCTTTGACATCATAGAGGAATCCAATAAGCTAATGCAGAAAGGGATAGTGGTAGAAGATTAGGAATGCTTCTAGGAATTAAAGTGACGAATCAAAAGAGGTAACCTTGGTCTTATTGAAGAACATTTAATTCCCAACTTTGTTAGTGAATTAAATGGAATCATTAGTCCCACTCTTAAAGATCAAATTCTTTGAAGCAAGCATCATATCAAATCCTTTAGATTTGATATCCAAACATAAGGCATGCATTAAATTTGGATCTGATAATGACAAGGTAAAGTTTAGAAATCAGAAGAACTAAATAGGTACATCACTCGATGTGGACTCCATTACTCCTAGTAAGGAGTCATGAAAATGATTATGTCTTTTATCCCTAACACATATAATTGCAAAGTTATTTAAACTCAATCTAGTAGCAAATTTTAATAACACCTATACCATACCAATATAAAGAAACTTATACTTTTATTGGTGTGAACTAATAAGCTCTTGTGATAACAGAAAGAAATCATTATAGCCCTAAGTTAAAGGCATGGATTGTTCAACAATTTTTATAACATAATCAGCTTTTGAAAAGAAACTTCTCTATTTATAAACCTAGGAAGAAGAAGAATAAGGCGAAGTCCAATTTTGCAAATAATTATTATTTAAATTTTCATTAATTATTATTTTTTTATTTTTAGAAAATATACTACTTCAACTATTGTCCCTAGGTAGACTATTACTTCTAAATAATCTATCAGACCTTAATCTCTCCATAACTCATTGCATCACTATCAACAGTTTATGCCATAACCCAACATGCTCACACAGCAACATAACTTGGGGTTTCAATAATGAATCATAGACAAATTTTGACCTTTAAGACTATCTAAAAGATCAAGTTTAGTTTGCAGGATATCAAGAAAAACTAAAATTACTGAAACATAGATACCTCACCCCTAGGTTTGGCTTTGATATCATTCACTATACAACACTCACAAACACATTCACAATATGCAAGTTATTATAAAAGAAGAGAAGAAGGAGAGTAACAATGTTAGAATTGGTATCCGAACAGGATAATGATCTTTCTAATCTTGCGAATATCCCAAAAACTTCCTCAAAGGAAGAGTTGAGTACTCTTTAGTATGTGAATTTGAAGGTATCTTAAAAGAGGTAACCTTGGACTTATTGAAGAACATTTAATTTTCAACTTTGTTAGTGAATTAAATGGAACCATTAGTCTCACTCTTAAATTGTTGTAATGAAAATAGTGAGTTAAGCTTAAAGGTTAGCTAGATTAAAAGAGCATTTTGTGGATGACCTTGTTAAGCACAAAAGCAGTTATTGGGGGCCATATATGCCTACTCACAAAATAATACCAGCAATCTTACCACCAAAACGGTCAATTGAGACTAAAACAATTAACTTTATTTTGTCTAAATTGCTTGAATTTGCACTACCAAGAAGCCTAATTAGTGTTATAAATGTCAAGACAGGTACATTTTTGGACATCAGTGTGCCAGGAAACATTCCTTGAACATAATTAATGGGGAGAAAGAAGGACAAGGGAAGCCAAAGGTTTATGAACCACTAGAGGCTCAAGAACAGACTTGGGAGTTAACAATGATGGAGTCAGTAGGTGCCACCATTAAGATCACTATGAATGCCATCTCTGGAACCACATGTCTCAACATTATGCAGCTAATGGGGTAAGTAAATAAAAGAGTTTTGGTAGCTTTAATTGACAACAGTAGCACTCATAGTTTCTTAGACTCTACAATTTCCAAAGACTTACATTGCAACCCAGAGAGAAATGCTAACAAACAGAAGATTTCTAAGTAAGAGAAATGCAATGGATTTTAATGGAAAATGTAGCTTTAAGGTACATTTATGGCTAATAGTATAAGAGACTTATGACATAGTCCTTGTTGTTGATTGGCTAAAGCTATACAACTTAGTGTTATCTTATTTTAAAAATATGAACTTTTATTTTTAATAGCAATTATTAAGATAGATTCCCTTAAGCTGTTGACAAGACAAAAATTACAAAACTAAATTTAGAAAAAAAAAACATATGGGAGTCTCTTTACCCACCTCATCATAATGTTGTAACCAAAGGAATTGATTTCTAAAATTGTAGTTATGATAGCACAATTCTTTGATGTGTTTGTTAAACCTAAGGCTCTCCCATCAAGAAGGAGTCATGACCTTCAGATTATGCTTAAATTATATGCCAAATCTATTAACATTAGGCCCTATCGATACCTCCATTAGCAAACAGCATAAATTGAAAAATAGCTAAAATATGGCTTTTCTAATCATACAACCCAATAGTTGTATATTTGCTTCACTTGTACTAATGGTGTAAAAGAAAGATGACTTATGGCAATTTTCTGTGGATTACAAGCAATGGACTAAAGATGTTACCATCTTCTCTAAACTAGATATAAGAGTAGGTTATCATTAGATTATAATATATGAGGATGTTTATTTTGGTCTTTTTTATGACATTTTGGTATACAACTTTAGTTTAGAATAACAAGTGCAATGTTTAACTTGTGTTATAGCAGTTATGAGGTCAGAACAATTTTAAGCTAAATAGTTTGAGTGTGTATTCGAAAAAGGGTAAATTAAGTATTTAGGACATCTTATTAGTGTTTAAGGGGTAGCTATTGACCCCACCAAACTAGAGGCTATAGTTAACTAGCCTATACTAATGTTAGTAAAGAGTTTTAGGAGATTCTTAGGGTTAACAAGATACTATAGAACATTTATAAAGGGCCATAGTGCCATAAGAGGATACTTATTGATCTTCTCAAGAAAGATTTAGAAACTTAAAAAAGCTTTAGCTTTATCTCTAAGACTTGCCCTTTTTTATTTTTCTAAACCTTTTGAACTGGAGACAAATGATTGTGGAATAAGGATTGGGATAGTCATGAAGCAAAAAGGAAGGCCTATTACTTACCTTACTAAGGCCTTACATGATAAGAATAGGTTGTCTATGTATGAGAAAGAACTTTTGGCTATTTTGATGGCAAAAGGCAAATGGATGCATTAGCTTGAGGGGCATTCTTTCATAATTAGACTATAAAAGTATTAAGCACTTGCTTCACTAATAGCTATATGCACAACTCCAACAAAAAGGGATCACCACACTTTTAGGTTTAGATTATGTAATTTAATTTAAGAAGGGTTTTAAGAACAAAGCTATTGATGGAATATAATTAAGGGATCAAGAAGTGCCATGCATGGTTCTATTAATAGTGATTCCTTAGGGATTAGGAAGTGCTAACTAAATCAACACCCTAGCTCAAGAATTACTTATTGCTTTGTGCTTTGTCCTAACTTTATAGCATCCTTTCTCCTTAACCAATGGAGTTCTCAAGTACAAGAGTCAAGTTTACTTGGGAACCATTAAAAATTTTAGAATTCAAGTGCTACAAGCTATGCACTCTTATGCTTGAGGAGGACATTTTGATAATTAAAACCACTACTCTAAGAGTTAAACAACTTTCTTATTGGCTGGGAATGAAAGCTTACATCTAGCTCTTTGTATCTACTAGTTAAGTGTGTAAAAGGTGCAAGAGGGAAATAATTCCTTATCTACAGTTGTTGTAGCCCTTACCTATTCCTTCCCAAGCTTAGTTTGATATTGCTATAGACTTCATAAGAAGTCTACCAATCTAAAGGGAAAGAAGTGATTTTAGTGGTGATAGATCGTTTTACCAAATATAGTAATTTTTGTACATTGAGTCACCCCTACATAGCATTATTTGTGCCAAAGCTCTTCTTAGAAAATATTTGTAAACTTCATGGCCTTCCTCATATTGTGGTGTTAGATAGGGATAAAGTTTTAACTAGTCCCTTTTGGCATGAGTTGTTTTGAATGTTGGGAATTTATGTCCAATTTAGTTTTATCTATCACCATCAGAAAAATAGGTATAGTGAAAGGTTGAATCCATGCCTAAAGAACTATATATGTTGTATGACCTTTTACAATCCAGCAAAATGGGTCAAGTGCTTATACCTAATTTAGTGGTGGTATAACACTAATTTTCACACTACCATAAGAATGACTCCATTCTAAGCTCTTTATAGCCAAGCCACTCCTTAACTATCTTCTCTTCATATGGAAGCTACCAAAATTGCATCTGTGGAAAACTTTCTTATCAAAAGGTAGCTTTTAACAAACCTATTGAAGGATCATTTACTCGAAGCATAAAATAGGATGAAACACTATGCAGATAAGGTCCACAGTGAAACTTTAGACTTATTGTCAAGATTTTAGGGTAGTGTGATCTAGTATGAAAATTTTCTCTATATTTTAGGGCCCTTTTTTTAGTGGTGGTGGCAAAAGTCAGCTTTATGGCTTATCGTTTGGCTTTACATGTTTGGTCAATAACTCACCATATTTTTCACATGTCCTTGCTCAAGAAATCAGTGGGGCATTATGGATAGGTTCTTCCTCAGCTGTTGTTTACAAGAATAGATGGTTAGATACTAGTGGAACCACAAATCATTCTCAATAGTTAAATCATCAAGAGTAATAATAGGGTTGTCACTTAAGTACTTGTTCATTGATCTAAACTTTTTCATGAGGAGGCAACATAAGAGGACTGGTGTATTCTTTGTATCTCAGTTTCACCTTAAGGACAAGGCTGATCTGAACAAAAGGGACTTTGAACATTTTTAGTAAGGAGGTTAAGGTAGTTATGGTAGTTTTAATAAATAGGTAAATAGGTTTATGTCTATTAGATCTTGATGTTGAGTCAAGTCAAATATAACATTGGCTTGCTAAGTCTCATAGATAAGAGTTAGTATGTCAAGGTATTAGCATCATGGAGTTCATAATTCCTCTTTGTTTCTTTTAATCACAACTGTTTGGTTGTAACTTAAGAGCTATATAATGCCTCCCTAGTCTGTTACAACAACTATGCAAGAGAAATACATTATTCCTAAATTCTCTCTCTCTCTCTCACTGTCTCTCTCTTTCTCTTCTGTCCTTTTAGGCTCCTTTTCATGAGAACCTAACACTGGAACCATAATATATTTCATGTATGTAGCATGAGAAAGTGTGTGATTTTGTTTCTTGATTTGTAGAGGGTTGGTTTGTTGATTTGTTTGTTGACTTTGTTTCGATTTTGGTGAAACAATGGGTTTGCTTGGTTTTCCTTTAAGCTTTCTTTAATTTTTTTTGCCTGATTCATTAGAATTCAGTTTTGTGTTCTTGAGATTTGGCACTTGAGACTTTAACTTTCTGTGATGTGTTGATGATTTTGGTTTATTTTCTTTGAAGGTGGTGGGATCTTGAATTTTAAGGTCTTATAATCCAAGGTTATTAGTTTTAGTAGGGGGTTTCTATGTTGAAGGGTTCAATCTTGCCCATGTGACTTTGATTTCTTTGACAAAAGTTATGGTCTTTATATTGATCACTACTAAGATGCCCTAGATACCTAATTTGCCCTCTTCCAAATACACAGTTACATTATTTAGAATAGAGTTGATATGACCTCAAAACTTGTAAAGCACAAGTCAAATGTTGCACATGTTGTTTTAAGATAGAGCTATACACCAAAATGCCATAAAAAAAGGATCAAAAAATAGTTCTTTAACTAAGAAGCAAATAACTTGTTCATGACAACTTGAAAAGTAGCAAGAGCATAGGTGAGATTAAAGAGCATCACCTTGAATTCATAATGCCCATGATGTGTTTTAAAAGCTATTTTAGGAATGTCTAACTTATGTATCCAAAACTGACAATAGCTTGCTCTTAAATTCAGCTTGGAGAAGATTGTTGTACCCTTCAGCTCATCTAGCAAGTCATCAATGATGGGTATGAGACACTTATCTTTGATGCTCAAGTAATTCAATTGCTTATTATTCACATAAAAATTCAAGGAGCGATCCTTCTTTTTCACCAATAATACAAGTGAAGCAAATGAACTGCTATTAAGTTGTATGGTTGTAAAGGCTATCATTTTAGCTATTAGTTCTTCAATTTCTAATTTATAGTAGTAAGGGTATCAATAAGGCCTAAGGTTAACAAGTTGAGCATTTGATTTATGGCTCCTTTTTGCTTGGAAAGCCCTTAGTTTAGCAAATAATTAGGGAATTTTGATATCACAATTTCAATTTTAAGAGGCAATTCCATTGGCTCTATAGCTTACACCATTATGAAGAGGTAGGCAAAATGAATTTTGTTCTTTTTTTTTTTTGACTAAGTTTTGTAATATTTGTCATGTTAATAGCTTAAGGGTGCCTATCTTAGTACCTCTAATTAATTTAACTAGCTTGTCATCTTTTACAAAAGGAAAACTTCATATTGTTAAAATCAAATAGCACTAGGCTATGTAGCCTTAGTTAACCACCACCTTAACTATGTCACAAGTCTCTAATGCTATAAGCGTTAAATCTGCCTTAAAGGTGTAACCGTGCATTTTCCATTCAAATGTTTTGCACTTCATTAACTGAGAAATCTTTTTGTCTAAAAGGAATGTTAACCATCATTGTAGGAGTCTCCTCTAAATTGTAGTGGAAGTCCTTTGTAAATGTTGAGTCTAAGAAGCTAGGGGTATTATTTGTGTCAATTAAGGTTACCAAAACCTTTTTATCAAATTGCTTTTTAACTATAAAGTGTTGAGATCTATGGTGCAAAAGTTGTCATTCACATAGATCTCAATGGCGGCTTCCAATGACTCCATCATTGCTAGCTCCTAAGTCTCCTAGATCTCACTAGAAGGTTATGAACACTACTATTCTAGGAATTAAAGAAATTCAAGTAAGATATGTGGATAAAGGGACTATTACATTATTTTTGACTACTAGGTCAAGAACTAATGTTATGGTTCCTAAAACAATTGCTCAAGATCAAGTTAAATTAATTGAAAAATGGATAATAAAAAAGGTTGTTGAACCTATTAAACAAGTTAATAGACAAATGGAAGAAGTAATTGAACTCAAAGATGAGGATGTCAAAATTTGAGTTGCTTTATCTATAAGTGTGAAGTTAAACCTCAAAAAAGGAAGAAAAAAGGTTATATTTAGATTCTCTACCTCCTCGGTGTCAATCCTTAAGCTGAAAGGTTTTAGAAGAACAAAAGAGTAGGCTAGTCAACCTTAATATAGAGTTGACTTTTCTCCCTTAACTTCTACTTCTATGGTTAAGGAATCACTAGAAATAAAAATATGTCCCTCAAGCTTTTAGGCCTAAGCTCCTCTCTTTGATATAAGATATCAAAATAAAAATATGTCCTTAAGGCTGTTAATAAGGTAGATAAAAGGGTAAAAGAGTTATTTTATTTCCTTGAAAATACTATAAAAAGAAAATAGGCTTTCATGACCTTTAATGAAAAAGAAAGAGAAGTGTGGCATAAATGCCATAAAATTTATACCAATGGTATGAGATTTGTATATATTTTTACTTATTTGGAAAAAGCCTACAAAAAAAAAAAAATCATTCCCAAAATTTTCAACCACAAAGGAGTGTATGGTTCTTAAAAGGGCATATCAAGAATACACCACTAAAAAAGAAAAAAAGGTTATTAGTATTCACCCTCCTTTAAACTTAAGTATGAAAGTAAAGGATAGTGAAGTTATAACTTTACCCTATAAAGTAGAATCATCTACTAACATTATTATATAGTAAGAAAATTATACTAATTTTTATTTTTAGTTAATAAGATATTAATATAATTGAATTAAAGAAAAAATTGAAGAAGTAGCTCATAAAGCTCCAAGACCTTTGGTTAAATCAAACATGAAAAAAAGAGTTTTATTTAAACTCATATCAACAGCAAAATAGACTACAATATGTCATGCAAAAATCATAAAAAATCAGAATTAGTTGATTAAATAATTAAAAAGTTAAAAAACCTTGGATTAAAAGAAAAAGATGCCTCTATATTAGGAAAAGAGGAACAAATTGCCTAAGAAGAATCAGAAGTTGGGGATTATGTGGATAAAATTTAGGATATATTCTTATTAGAACAAAATCTAGTTCATAAAGATTCATCACCTTCTTATAAGAAGGAAAGTATGGAAATAAACAAAATAAATTTTAATAAAATCCTCACAAAATTATATTATCTTAGACCAACCTAGTCGACCTCTTATTAGAAGAATAATTTGAGTATAATTACATACAATATGATGAAGGTAGTATTATAGAATGGAATTTAGATGGAATGATATAAAATTGGATTTTCATTCTACTTCCTTATATAGTGATTTTTGTCATTGCTACAAAATCTAAAGGAGGTAATTTTGATCCCAAATAGCAAGATTTATAGTAAATAGTTTTATTGGACAACTTGAAAACTAGTGGAATTTTTACTTATCAAATAAAGTTGCAAGATTTATAGTAAATAGTTTGATTGGACAACTTAAAAACTAGTGGAATTTTTACTTATCAAATAAAGTTAAGTCTCAAATATTTAATATTGTAAAATTAGAGCAAGGGGTGCAGTTAGTTGATAGTATTAATACACTAATTCATATAATTACTATCATTTTCTTGGTACAACTACCTTATTAGTAAACAAAACATACGAGTAACTCATTAATTTGAGATACCTAGATTTATCTCACTTTAGGTTGTTTAAAGATCTATTCTTTTAAAAAAATTTTATTAGAGAAGATAGTCAAAATGTTTTTGGAAAGAAAAATTTTTGTTTGAGTTACCTATCCTATTTGCTAAAAGGGTTAAAAATAGGTTAAAAATCTATCATGAAGGAGTTATTGATTAGTCTAGTTATACATATGGAGAATTAGTTGTAGAAGTTGTAGTAAAAGTAGTTAAATTCTGTAATAAGATAAAATTGTATAGGCAGTTACAAAATGAAAGGATACAAGGTAAAAATGTCTTAGGAGATTTTTGTAAATAGATGAGTTGTCTACCCATGAAATATCCTAAAAAATTCAAAGAAAAGGGTTATAAACTTGTACCTTAAAAGAAATCCTTTTATAAAAAGGAAAAGTTAAAGAAAAGAAAAAGCCTAGTATGCTAATGGTTATAACTCTAAAGATAACTCTAGTAATAGTTATCACAATTAGTGCAACTATTATCAAATATCATATAAAAGTAATGACTTATTAGTCCTCACAAAAGAAGATAATCTAATACTGGATTTTATTAATAAGATTAGATATCCAAAAGAAAAAAGAGAATAGTTAGAGAAATATCTTCATATATCTTGAAGCATGGCTAGAGTTAAAGAATTAGACTAAGGTTAAAGAACCAAAAGAAGATTATAGTTTAAAAATTTTTATTTAAAGAATTAAAAATAATCATTCTAGTTTAAAAACTAGAGCAACAACAATATAACCTTTGATTGGAGAGCTTAAAACTAATATTAATTAGTTAAAAACAAAAATAAAAGACTTAAAAGAAAGAATTTTAGTCTTAAAATCTGTAAATGAATCTCTAGATTTTCTAGATACTTCTTTAAAAAAAGCGTTAAATACTTTTTAATAAGTTAATCTCATTGATAGGTTAATTACCCATAAGTATCATAGTTAGATTATAGTAGTAGTTAATAAAGAGTACATTTTTTCAACTATTGCCTTAATTGGTTTAGGCACGAACATGAATTGTATTAATGAGGGAATAACTCCTTCAAAACACTTTTCAAAAGCAATAGAAGTGTTAAACACTACTAATAAAATCAAGTTTGTTAATAAATGCAACCTATCTCATACAGCCAAATGCAATGAAGGAATTTGCATTTCTTTTGTATTGGTTAAAATTTATCTTAGGATGTTATTTTGGGAAATCCTTTCTTACATATGTTATATCCTATTTAGGAAATTAGTGATAAAGGGATTCTCTAAGAAATAGAGGAAAAGTTTATTAGTTTTAAATTTATATCTATCACCCAATATAGGGTGATAGGTTTACTTTAAAAATGAATAATAAGAAAAGAGAGACTTATTCAATTTCATTAAAGTAAGGTAAAAAATAAATATTTAAAAGAAAACATAAATACTCCTACTATACAAGTTAAAATATAGGAATTACAGAAAAGTTAGAAAATATGGTTTATGCATAAATCCCTACTACTTTTTGGGATACAAAGAATTATGTGGTAGAATTACCATATAAAGTGATTTTTAATGAAATTCAAATACCTACAAAAGTTAGGCTGATAGCTATAGGACCAAAGCATTTAAAGATTTGTAAAAAAAAAACAAAATAAATGATCTTCTAGGAAAAAGGCTAATTAGAAAAAGAAACAACCCATGAAGTTGCCTAGCATTTTATGTGAAAAAAGTTGCAAAATTGGAGTGAGAAGTGATAAAATTGGTTATTAATTATAAGCCTTTCAATATGATCTTGAGATGAATTAGATATCTTATACCTAATAAAAAATATTTGCTAAATAGGCTTTTTGAAGTTTAAATATTTTCAAATTTTGATATGAAAAATGATTATTGACAAATCTAAATTCATGAAAAGGATAAATAAAAAATAGCATATACAATTCCATTTAGACATTATCAATGGAATGTAATGCCTTTTAAGTTAAAGAATGTAGCTTTAGAATTTCAAAAGATCATGAATGAAATATTTCATACTTATTCAACATTTATTATTATTTATATTGATGATGTGTTACTATTTTCTAACACAATTGAATAACATTTTAAACATTAAAACCTATTCTCAAAGATTATTGGAAAGGTTGGTTTAGCAGTTTCATCCAAAAAGATGAAGTTATTCCAATCCAAAGGTTAGATTCTTGGGTTACTTCATCGAAAATGGAACAATTGTTTTTATTGATCAAATAATTGAGTTTGCCTTTAAATTTCCTAATGACATTAGAGAAGAACAACAATTGCAATGATTTTTAGGATGTTTGAATTATATTTCAGAATTCTATAAAAAATTAACTTATGATGTTAAGCCTTTTTTTGATAGGTTATAGAAAAATACTCCTAGATGGACAAATGAACATATAAAGGCAATTAAAAGAATAAAATTAAATTAAAATAAAAGAATTGTCATGTTTAACTCTTCCTTATCCTGATACTTTTAAAATAATTGAAACTATTGTATTAGATAAGGATTATGGAGGAATCCTTAAGAAAATGATTAATTCAAAAGAGCAAATAACTTGCTTCACTTTAAGAGTCTAAAAAGGAGTTAGAGTTAATTACTCTACTATTAAAAAAGAAATCTGAACTATTGTATTATATATTCAAAAATTGGAAAGTGATAGAGTATAAGGCAACAAAAGATGTCCTTACTAAAGATATTAAAGATCTCATTTCTAAGCAAATCTTTACTAGATGACAAGGAATACTTTCTGTATTTGATTTGATTTTGATATTGAGTTTATTAAAGGAAATTCTAATTCTTTACCAAATCTCCTAACTCATGAATTTTTGCAAGAAACTAAGACATGAGCAAAAATCCTCTCATACATGGGCCTCAGTCCCCAGTAAAGTCAGTTAATGCATTAACTAAAGATGCAAAAGCAAAAGAAGTTGATAAACTTCATAATGATGCTTATTGAGTGAGCTTTAGATAAATCACATATCTTTTAAATCCAAAGCATATAAACTTTTTATATGCTATTAAAAATAATTATGCTTAACTTAGACCTAATGAGGTTGCACATATTTATTGTAAAGATGACATATATCCTCATAATAATATGAAAAATTGCTTGTATTATCAATAGATAAGGCATGAAATAGACTTAGTGGTTATTGAACCCATAAAAAGAGGATCTGGAATTGGATTTGGTTATGACTTCAAAGATTAGGCCTACACCAAATTAGAGATAAAGAAAATTTTTTATCCAAAAGATTAGTAAGGGGATCTCTTTGGCTACAAAGAGTTGAAAGAATGGATAAATATTAAAACTTATAATTATTTTGATTATATTGATGCATGGGAAAAATCCTTATTGTATGAAAATAGACAAAAGAAATTTAGTTAGTTCATTTAAATACATCTTTTAAATGATCTAAAAAGATCTCAAAAGTGGTTTGAAATCTAGTATTTCAAATGGGGTTTACATCATTTAACATTACCCTATAAAGTCAGAACTTTTTATGAACAATTTTGTGAAGCAAATAGAGATGTTAAAGACCCATTATTAATGTTTATAGCCTGGTATCATATTCCATGGATTATTAAATAGGATTACACCATTATGACTAAATAGGTTAATGTCCTAGATGTTGATATTAGACATGTTTCATGGTTGACAAGACAAATTAACATCTAATGGTGGAAAAAATTTGACCTTTTTTATGATGGAGTTTATACAGTAAAAGGAGTCATTTATATAAATGGACATAAGCTTCCACCACCAAAGCCCACTCCTACTAGTCTTGAATAGATATTAAAGACTTTAATAGAGTTTGTATCAGAAGAAAGGTTATTGGAAATGATAACTGCTCTGCTTTAACTAGAACAAGACACCTTGGCTGACCATTCATAAAGCAATTAAAGGCATCTTAATGATGATATTATGCAAGATTCCAAGAAACCATATGAGTTGTAAAGGGAAAAAGGACAAACAAATTTCAATGGACAAATTTTCATAGGACCTAAAAGATAACTTTAATAAAGCTACTTTAATAAAAGTGGAGGAATAATGGAATATAATGAAGCATCCCACTTTGTAAATGAAGACTCCCTTAGTAATGCTTATCACTTTTTTTCATATGTAAATAAACCTCTTATAAGCCAAGAGTGACAAAGTCTAATTTTCTTCCTTTCTCTAACTTTGCTCCTCTTTCACTTCTCTTCCCTTTGTAAAATATAAGATTGTAATGATATTTGGTGTTCAATGAAAACTTTGTATTTGTCAATATTTTGATTCGGTTATTATTTAAATTTCATTCTTTTATATTAGTGTGCTTAAATTAATTTCTTTCTTTCCTAAATCAGTTCTTGTATATTTGTGTGTGTGATCCTGTACTGCCAAGATAGAAGAAACTAATTAAGTAAAGAAAGTCATCTTACTATTTCCTATAGTTTTCTTCTTATAAGAAGGTGATGAATGTTTTTTCTATATTAAATTGTGTTCTAATAAGAACATATTTTGTCAATATATTCTTTGGCTTTTGAAGATTCTTCTTCTTTACTCTATTCTTCTTTTCCTAAGAGAAAGACTTCTTTCTCTTAGTCTAAGGTTTTTTAACCTTTTAACTATTTCATCCATTAACTCTACCTTTTTAGGATTTTTATGTGACATATTGTAGTTTATTTCTTTTAATAACATGGGTTTAAATAAAACCTTTTTTTCTATCTTTGATTTAACTAGAGGTCTTGGATCTTACTGAGCTATTTCTTCAATCTTAACTTTAACTCTATTAAGCTAATTACCCATAAACTAAAGACAAAAATTAGTATAATTTCTTTGCTACATAGTAGTATTGATAGTGGCTTTGACATTGTATGGAGAGGTTATAACCTCATTACCTTCAAGTTTTAAACTTAAATTTAAAGTAAGAGGGTAAACACTAATAACCTTTTTTCCCATTTTGGTAGTATACTCCTTATAAGCTTTTTTTAGGACCATATATTCCTTTAGGGCAAAAATTTGGAAAGATTTCTTTTTAATTTTATAGATTTTTTTCAAATGAGTAAAAATGTCTACAACTCCCATACTACTAGCATATATCTTATGGTGTTTATGTCATACTTCTCATTCTTTTTCATTAAAGGTCATAAAAAATTATTTTCTTTTTACTATATTTTTAAGAGAGGAAAATAACTCTTTTACCTTTTCTTGTACCTCATTAATTAATAGTAGTTTATTAAGCACATAAGTAGAAGTTGCAATTGGCCTTCTTATCTTTTTTACTCCAATTCAACTTCCACAATGTAATAGAATTGGAATTCTGCCTAAAATATATGGAACCCTTTCATTTAAGTTGTCTTTCAACTTTCATTGCCATGTCCACCATGTCTTCTAATTCCATATAGTGTTGCAACTGAACCAAATTGGCTATGTCTCTATTTAGCCCTTGCAAAAATCAAGCCATGGTTGCCTTTTTATCCTCTTTTACATTTTCCCTAATCATGGCAATCTCCTTCTCCTTGCGGTAGTCCTCCATACTTTTGGTGCCTTAAGTGAGCCCTTGCAGCCTTTGGTACAAATTCTTATAATAGTAATTAGAGATGAAGCTCCTCTTCATGATAGCCTTCATCTCCTCCCATGTATCAATAGGCCTCTCATGATGCCTTCTCCCAATCAAAACAAGTTGATCTCACCAAGTAATAGTATAATTAGTAAATTCAACAACAACAAACTTTACCTTTTTCTCTTTAGAGTAGTTGTGGCAATCAAAAACCAATTCAACCTTCTTCTCCCATTCTAGGTACACATCAGGATTATTATTATCTTGGAATAGAGAAATTATCATGTCAATGTTGCCCAAATCATAGTCATAGGTGCCTCACTTCTTAAAATCTCTTTGATGCTTTCTATTATTGGCAATTCTAACCATAATAGCTCAATCACCTTTACAACTTTGCTATTGTATTAGATTACTCCTCCATCCTCTCCCTCACATCATCAAATTTGGTATTCATGTGCTCAATTTGTTTTTGCCTAGCTTCGATCGTGAAGGACACATCACTAACTCTCTCCTGAGCTACACTTTTGTCTTTGGAAGTCATAGTATTACTTCTACACAAAATGATTAGGATACCTCACAAAACACTCTTTTATGTGTTTCACTCAGAAGGTCTCACACTCCCTTGTGTTTTACACCTTTTATGGTTTTTTCTTAATATGAACTTGCACTCTTGATTTTACCACTCAAATTTCCCCTTTCAACTCTTTGAAGAACTAAACAAGCTAAATTAAGAGGATTGGTTTTGAATAGTATAAGGTAAATAAGGTTGAATTGGACTAATTGGAGAACAAAGAATCAAATAAAATGAAAAAAGACATTAAGGCAAACAAATTAAATGAACTAAACAAACATAAAACAAGATAAGGAGTTAAACCTAAAGGAAACACTTGGATGATATAACAAGAAAATAGATGGTACAATTAGAGTTAAGAAACTATATTATTATTGTGACCAATTTGATCAAACTATTTATCTTTTATCAATAACCTAAACCCTAAACTTGATACTTTTTTTTGTTCCTTCCTTTTTTTTTTTTTTTTGCTAAACACAAAACAATAATAGAATACTTCAAGACAACAAATGAAATTGAAAATAACATGTTTTGATAGTTATGTGCTTAAACAAATGAGGAAACAAAGAAAGATTGTAAACAAACAGATTAGCACATTTGAATGGTAATGCACTTAATAGACAACCTAAATAGAAATAAATAAATCACAAGGCAATAAATTGACGAATTAATTGATTTGACCTAATCTAAAATTATGTGCTGATACCAACTAATACAAACCCCAAAAGACAAGACTTAAGGAGCCAACACATGCAAGGAATCAAACAATAATATTCAAGAAAGCTAAGCTAGATTTCAATCACACAAACCCTAGACCTAATATTCAAAGGAACACAAACCTAGGGTATTAAGAAGAATATGGACACTAGACTCTAGTAAAAAAGGGAATTGGGAGTGATAAGTTGAGTTGAATGCCACAAAAAGAGTTATTTTTATTTAGTTCTTGAAAGAATCAAAAAAGAAAACTCACTTTTTATTTTGGCAAATTATCTCATTTTAGAGCTTACAAGGAGGTGCCTATTTATAGGCTAAGATAGCACCTAAAAGAGACATAAATTGCTATTTAGGACAAATCCTTATTTAGGACAAACTCTTATTCATAAAACTTTAACTTTTATAACAAACTCTTATTTAGGTGTAAATGCTATTATTTAATCTTGTCCCATTAAGCACTCCAATCATATTAATAAGATCTTGATTCTTTTACATGCTTGAATTCGCACTATTTGTAATTTGGTTGGCTCAAATGTCTTCAATCAACCCATTTAGTATTTCTTTCATCTTTTTGGCTCTAGGTTGCATTATTAGACTTTTGGATTGTAAAATGGATCTCTTGCATCCTTTGAAGCCTTCCACGCATCATCTCCAAGCTTTTCATCATTCTCTCCTATAAAATAAACACCAGTAAAACTATTTTGTTTAATGAAAGCTTTGTTCTTGTAAGTAGTCTTTTTATCAAAATAAGCTTTTATTTTCTTGCTTTTATTTTTTGTGCTATATATATTTACATGATCATGTGTTGCCAAGTTAGAAAAAGTATTAGAGTAAAAGAAAATGTAATAGAAGATTCATCTATAATCACTTTATGGTGATGAATTCTTTATTGATCACTTAACTATCTTTATGTAATTCATGATATGCCTAACTTCACCCCTATAAGCAATCCTTGATTAGGACAACCTAAAGGTGAGATTAAAGCATACCAATTCCTATATGAGATACCTTTGTGATATTAAGTCCATGGATTACTTACATGACCGTCACATGAAAAATTCCTTAGACACACATGTAATGTTTCATTTGGAAATTCCTATAGTAGGTCAATTTAGTGAACTTGTTTAACTAACAAGCACCCATATATTTGTTTTAAGTATCTTCATACTTTAGTTTATGAAATCAACTACTTTCTTCATTAGAAAGAAACACAACATATGCTAGTCTTACAACTTCATCATTGTCTAATCTTGATGGTGGATCAACTAGGAATATTTAGGAATAATACTTTGATGCAATCAATATCTCATAATTATGATCATATCATAATTGTCTTTGCAAAGTATATTTATTAAATGAACTTTATCTTTAAATTTTATCAATGACTATATCGTTATATAAATAATACTAAAGATAAAGTCTTCATTGTTTGTTTCAATGGCTATATCGTTATATAAATAATACTAAAGATAAAAACTTCATTGTTTGTTTCACAAAACTATTCATAAATAGTTCTTATTTTATAAGGTAGGGTTATATAATGTAAACCCTACTTAAAAACTAGGTTTTAAACCAATTTGGGAATTTCTTTAGGTCATTTAGAAGATGTATATGAATGGAGCAAGTAAATTTCCTTTACCTATTTTCATATAATAAGGATTTTTCCCATGTTTCAATATAATCAAAGTAATTGTAAATTTTAGCCTTCCTCCATTCTTTAAGCTTGGTAACCAAAGGGATGTTTTTGTCAATCCTCTAGATAAAGAAATTTCTTTATCTTGAACTTGGCAAAGGCCGAATCTCTAAAACCATAACTAGATCTAAATCCTCTTTTTATGCATTGAATAACCACTGAGCTTGTTTCATATAGTATCTATTGATAATACAAATAATCCTTCATATTAATATGAGGATACATATAATCTTTAAGATAAAATCTAGCAACCTCATTAGGTTTTAATTGAGCATACTTATTTTCCATAGCATACAAAGAATCTATGTGCTTAGGAATCAAAGGATATGTAATAGATTTATCCAAAATGTACTCATTAGCATCATTACAAAGCTTAGCAACTTCTTTTACTTTTATGTCTTTAGTTGGTGAATTAACCGACTTTGTTTGGCACTATGACCCTTGCATGAAAGGCCATTTACTCATACTTTAGTCCCCTATAAAAATTCACAAGTTAGAAAATTTCTTTAAGAATTAGAATTTCCTTTAATAAACTCAATCTCAAAATCAAACACAAAAGGTATTCCTTACCATCTGGCAAAGATTTGTTTTGATGCAATGTCCTTAACATCTTTTGTAAGGACATCTTTTGCTCCCTTACAATTTTTCCTTAAAAGGAATGTTTGATTTAACAAATCACTTTTTGAGTTTTTGAATACATAATATAATGGTTAAGATTTCTTTTTTAATGGTAGAGTAACTAACTTCAACATAGTTCTAGATTCCTAAAGTGAACTAATTGTTCTTTTGAATCAACTCTTTGCTGAAGAATTCCTCCATATCTTTTATCTAATGCATCTATTTCTATTATTTTAAAGGCATCATGATGCAATTCCTTTATTTTTATTTTTATTGTCTTAACTATCATCGTCTATTCATTCATCCACCCAAAAGGATTTTTTTTCTAATCTATCAAAAAAAGCTTAGTATTATAAGCTAATTCTTTATAAAATTTTGAAATATAATTCAAACATCCCAAAAATTATTCCAAATGCTTTTTTTCTCTAATTTCATCAAGAAATTTAAAGGCAAACTCAATTGCTCGATCAAGAGGGATAATAGTACCATTCTCAATGAAGTGACTAAGAAACCTAATTTTGGTATGAAATAACTTCATTTTTCATCGGGAAATTAATAGGGATAATAGTACCATTCTTAATGAAGTGACCAAGAAACCTAATTTTGGTTTGAAATAACTTCATATTTCTAACTAATACAGTTAAATCAAAATTTTCAATAACCTTTAAAAGTATGTTTAAATGTTTAAAGTGTTATTTGATTGTGTTAAAAAAAACCTACCACATCATCGATATAAACAATAGTAAATGTTGAATAAGTATTAAATATTTCATGCATAATTTTTTAAAATTGAGAAGATGTATTTTTAACCCAAATGGCATTACATTCTATTTGTAGTGTTTAAACAAAATTGTAAATATTTTTTTACATTTATCCTTTTCATGAATTTGGATTTGCCAATAACCAAATTTCATATCAAATTTGAAAATATTTGGGCTTCATAAGGCCTATTTAGTAAATCTTTCTTATTAGGTATAGGGTACCTAATCCATCTTAAGGTTTTATTTAAAGTCTTGTAGTTAATAACTAATCTTGATACTAGTCTTTCCAATTTTGCAGTATTTTTAACATAAAATGTTTGGCAATTCCATAGGTTATCATTTTTCCCAATAAGCCCCTTCTTTAAGAGATTGTTTATTTCATTTTTACAAATTTCTAAATGCCTTAGTCCTATAACTATGGGCTGGGCCTTAGCAAGTATTTGACTTTCATTGAAAGTCATTTCATATGGAAATTCTACCACATACCTTTTTTCTATTCCAAAAAGCTATAGGAATCTCTTCACAAACTAGTGTTTCTAGTTTTTCCTGTATTTCTTGTATTTTGACTTGTATGATAGGAGTATTAATATTTTCTTGTAAATATTTACCTTTTACATCATTTTGAAAAGACTGAATAAATCTCATTTTTTTTCTTAATTTTTGTTTTTTGAAGTACATCTATCATTTTGTATTAAAGAATATATATCAATTTAAAACTAATAAACTTTCCATCTATTTCATAGAAAATCCTTTTATTGCTAATTTCCTTAATAGGATATAACATGTGCAAGAAAGTGTTTTCCAAAATAATATCTTATGATAGGTTTTTAATCAATAGAAATGAGATTTCTATACAAATTCCCTATAACAACTTATGATATCTTATACTTAATAACAAGATTGCTTTTATTAGCAATGTTTAATACTTCACTAGTTTGTGAAAATTATTTTGGAAGAACTATTCCCTCATTAATAGAGGATCATTTTCTTTCCTTGAATTGGAGCACCCAAGACTAGTGAGTTTGAAAGATACTTCTTTATGCTTTCAAAAGCATTCTTGCATGCTTTGTCCTATTGAAAGTTGAAATCTTTCTTCATCAATTGGTTGAAAGGTTCACATTGCCCTATTAGTGATGTGAACCTTAAAGAGCATAATGAAATCCATAAGCAAAATAAAGAATTCAAAATTCCAAAAAAGTTAATTCAGGTTTAACAAAAGTAAAAACCTTAATCCAATGTTCAAAGGAACATGAACTAAAGGTATAAAGAAGGATATGACCATGACACTCTAGAAAGAAGGGATTTAGGAGTGATAAGTTGGGTTGGAATTCCCTAAGACAATAATCTTCATAAGTTTGAAAAGTTCAATGAAGAATTGAAAGAGAAAAATTTTACCATTTTTTTTTCACCAATGATTTATATCTTTTAACAATGAAATCAAGCCTATTTGTAAGTTGAAATAACAACCCTACAAACCTAAAAATAAAAACAATGATATACTCTTAAAATATAAAAAGACTCCTATTTTATGATGAACTTTTACTCAAGAGTGGATTTTATTACTTAACGCTAACCCATCAAGCACTTAATCATATTAATGAAATTGTGGTTCTTTTTTAAGCTTAACTTTGCACCATTTGTTATTTGGTTGGCTTGAATATCCTTAATTAGCCCATTTAGTACTTTTTTCATCTTTTTAGCCCTTGAACGTGTCATTGGCCCTTTGTGAATGCTTAATGGATCCTTAAAAACCCTTTATGCATCAGCTCCTCCATCGATCTCATCATTCCCCCTCCCCTTAAAAGGATTCATCCTCAAATTATCACTTGCATCAAAAAGAGAAAGATAAAAAATATTAAATGTTGCACTCACATTGTACTCATTGGAGGGGTCCAACTTATCAACATTGTCATTAATCCATGTCATTACTTAAAATGGACCATCTCTTTTAAGGTGCAACTTTGAGCACTTCTAAATCAGGAGCCTTTCCTTATGCACATGCACCTAAACCCAATCACCAAGCGCAAGACATAGAATGAATATTTTTTAGTTTATTGTGCAATTTGTTAGTGCAACTTCTTTACCATTTGCACCTTGCATTCACCATCTAAGCTTACATCTCATGAACAAGTAAAGGCATCAAATTTAAAGGAGTGAAAGGATTAAAACCATACACAATTTCAAATAGAGAGGAACTAGTAGTAAATAAGCACTGCTATCATATGAAAACTCTACATGCAGTAAACAATCTTCCCACATTTTTAAATTCATGCAAATGATAGTATACAACAAAGTAGAAGGAGTTCAATTAACTACCTCAGTTTGTTGATATGTCTATGGATGGTTGGTAGTTGAGAATAACAATTTAGTACCTAACTTACCCCACAATTTAGTCTCTAAGAACTTTGTATCTTGATTTGAAATAATACTTCGAGGCATTTCATGCACGCCTACTACCTCTTTAAAGAAAATTTTACCATGTTGTTTACATTGTTTGTTTTATGACATGAAATGAAGTGTGTCATTTTTGATAACCTATCAACAATAATAAATACAAAAGCTTTGCTATATTTTTATCATGGTAGCTCCAGTAAAAAGTTTATAGATAAATCAACTTAGAATTGGTTAGGTATGAGTTAAGAAGTGTACAAGCCATGGAGTAAAACTTTAAATTTGGCTTGTTTGCATATTATGCACCTCTCACATATCCTCTTAACATCTCGTTTTATGTGTGGCCAAAAGAAATGCTCAACTAAGACATCAGGGGTTTTCCTTTCTCCAAAATGACCCATCCCATAAGCCTTAAGCACAAGTAGCTTTCACAAGCAACATATAGGCACACATAATTTGTTCTCTCTAAACAAATCACCCTCATACCTATAGAATTTCCCAAAATTCATTTTCTTACAAGTTCCATAAACATTGGAAAATTTGGATCATTAACATATAAGTCTTTAATGTACTTAAATCCCAATAATTTTGCATTTAAAGTAGAAATCAAGGCATACCTTTGAGATAATGCATCAGCCACACCATTCTCCTTGCCTTGTTTATATTTAACAATGTAGGGAAATGTCTCAATGAATTTGACCCACTTGGCATGTCTTTTGCTCAACTTCCTTTGCCCTTTCAAGTGTTTCAAGGATTTGTAGCTAGTATGGATGACAAACTCCTTGGAGTAAAGGTAATGTTGTCATGTTTCTAAAGCCCATTCCAATGCATACATTTCCTTATCATAAGTGGGATAATTAAGGGCTACTCCACTCAGCTTTTCACTAAAGTAGGTAATTGGTCTTCCCAACAAAATATATCGAGTATGCATCAATACTACATCACACAAGATCTCATCAGTATATCTTATAATAGTAAACAATACTAATACTTGCTTATTTACCTTAACATCTCCATTTTCATTCAGCCAATAAAGCTTATATGAGTTAGGGTGCTTCATAGTATGTAAATTAAGCTTTTCAACTAAATTAGTGCTACCTATATTTGTACAACCACCCCTATCAATGATCACACTACATACCTTATCTTTGATGTGACACTATGTATGAAAGATATTATCTTCTTTTGCTTGTGCACTTAATACTTGTATAGCCACCAACACATCCCCCTTAACTAGATACTCCTGTCCATCAATTAAATCCTTCAATGGTGGCATAGAGTCATCATCAAACTCACTTTTGGTCTTACTATTGGCATTACCCTACAACACCCTTGTATACTTATTTGGACATTAAGATGAAATATGTTCCCTTCCCAAACACTTAAAACATTTAACATCTTTATTTTTACTAGGTTGGAAATTAAAATTACCTTTCTCTTGGCTACAACTCACTTTCTTACTCTTGTAAGATTTGGCCTTAGGCTTTTAATGAGCCCTCTCTTCACTTTTGCTCCAAATAGGCTTCTAAGGTGAAGTGGAATTTGAATTCTATCCAAACCATGTAGAACACTTTCATTTGAGTTACAACTCAACTTTCATCACTATGTGCACCATCTCCTTTAACTCCGCATAATGCTGCAATTCAATGACATTGGCAATGTCTCTATTCAACCCTTACAAGAACACAAACATGGTTACTTCTCTATCCTCCTCCACATTAGCCTAAATCATGGCAATCTCCATCTCTTTGTGGTAGTAATCTACATTTTTGGTGCCTTAACTAAGCCCTTGCAATCTTCTGTACAAATCCCTATAATAGTGATGAGGGATGAACATCTTCCTTATGATAGCCTTTATCTCCTCCCATGTATCAATAGGCCCCTCATGATTCTTTTTCTTAGCCAAAAGAAGTTGATCCTACCAAATAATAACATAATTAGTATATTCAACAATAGTAAGTTTTACCTTTTTCTCTTCAAAGTAGTTGTGACAATCAAAAACCAACTCAACTTTCTTCTCTTTTTCTAGATAAGTTTTAAGATCAATTTTCAATATTAGTTCAAGGTTTTATTTTTGTTACACTTGATTTAACTTTTTCTGAGTTTAGAATTTTTTGTTTTACTTGTGGACTTCATTATGCTCACTGGGATTCACATTATCTGTGATTCTTTACACATGAGTAAGTGAGACATCTTTAGCAAGTCTTTGAAATGCTAAGGAAGGAAAAGCCTTTTTGCATGTTTCATCTTATTAAAAGTTGAAATCTTTCTTCATCAACCAGTTGAAAGGTTGACATTGCCCTACTAATGATGTGAACCCCAAAGAGTACAATAAAAATCATAATCAAAACAAGAAATTCAAAACCTAAAGAAAGTTAAATTAGGTTTAACAAAAGTAAAAACAAACCCAATTTTCAAAGGAATACAAACTAAAGGTATAAAGAAAGATATGGATGCCACACTTTAGAAAGAAGAGATTTGGGAGTGGTAAGTCAAGTTAAAATTCTATAAAGATAATAATGATGATAAGTTTGTAAAGTTTAATAAAGAACTAAAAGAAAAAAATCTCATTTTTTTTTTCCACCAGTGATCTATATATTTTAACAATAAAATCAAGTATATTTATAAAAAAATCTCCAACGCAAAATAAACACGCTCCAAAATATTCCCTCACTAAAACCTTTCGAAGCAATAGGTCATTAATACCAAATACTAGTCAATTTGCATTTTGATTCCAAATTTCATCAAGCAATGCTAGGAGATTTTTTTTATCAGCTTAGCCAGGCTGGCATCTACTTAAATGATGCTATTGACTTTTGACTTACTAGAACTATCGTATCCGACAGGTTTGTGTTACATGAACTCAATGCTTTGCACATGGATAGAGGCCTAAGGAATTTTTCATGTGATAGTTATGTAAGAATTTCCTTGGACTTAAGATCACTAAGGTATCTCATATAGGAATTGGTATACTTTGATCTCACCTTTAGGTTGTCATAATAAAAAATTGCTTATAAGGGTGAAGTTAGACATATCATGAATTATATAGAGATAGTTGAGTGATCAATAAATTATTCATCACCATGAAGTGATCATAGATGAATGTTCTGTTTGTTCTCAATAAGTATTGATTCAAGAAATCCTTGCTCCAAGTGGCATAATAATTCATGAGTTATGATTTTATTTATAGAGAATTGTGATTTCATTCATAGAGAGTTATGAAGTGATCATAGATTAATGTTTTGATTATTCCCAACAAGTATTGATTCAAGAAATCCTTATGCAAGGTGGAATAATAATTCATATGGAGTTATGATCTTACTTATAAGGAGAGTTATGATCTCATTAATGAAATCAATGACCATATGAATGTTTAGAAACTAATAAAATGAGGGAAAGCATAAGTCCTTATGTGCTTCCTATCTCACTGTTGCTTTGTTATGATCCATTAATCATATAAAAGTGCTTGGTGCATTAGTGAGACCAAATGGCAAAACAAGTCATTCATACAAACCATACTTAGTTTTGAAAGTTGTTTTCCACTCATCTCCCTCTCTCATTCTAATATGGTGATATCCACTTTTCAAATCAATTTTAGAAAAGATACATGAACCATCCAATTCATCCAACATGTCATCTAACCTAGGTATTGGGTGATGATACTTTCAATGATTTTGTTGACTACTCGACAATCAACGCACATCCTCCAAGTCCATCTTTCTTGGGTAACAGTAAGATAGGAAGCACATAAGGACTCATGCTTTCCCTCATATATCCTTTCAAAATAAGTTCCTTAACTTGCCTTTAAAGCTCCTTTGTCTCCTTGAGATTAGTCATATATGCTGGCTGGTTTGGGATGGGTGCATCAGGGATAAAATCAAGTTGATACTCAGTTCCTCTCTTAGGTGGCAATCCACTTAAGACATCCTAAGGGAATACATCTTTAAATTACTACAAAAGAGAAATAACAACATTAGGCAAAAATGGGTCAATTTGTAAGTATTAAAATAAGCCTTTTGTACAAAAGTATGATCATAGGCAGTTTGGCATAAAATGCTCTTTTGACATCACTTTATTTTGCATAGAAACTTTATGTTCTCTTCTCTCCCTCTTGTGTCCTCATGTTTTCTCATCCCTTCTTTGTTTTGATTATCCTTTTTTTTTCAATCTCTCTTTTATGCTCACTCTCATTTTTAATCCATAACTAATCCTCATAAGCTTGTAAAGGTGATAATGGTACAAAAGTGATGGGTTTTTCATTCAATTCTTAAAGCCATCATGCATAACTTACCAATCAAACTGTCATGAACTTCCTAATAGAATATAACCTACATCAATAGGTACAATATCACATAAAACTTCATCATGGTACCTTCTGATAGAAAATGAAATGAACAATTGCTTATTTACCTTGACTCTCATTTAACCATTAAAGTTTATATGGTGTATAATGCTTCATAGTTGGTAAATTCAGCTTTTCAACAATAATTGTGCTAGCTACATTAGTGCAACTCCTATTATCAATAATCATACTACATACCTTACCTTTGATGTGACATCTCATATGAAAGATGTTATCTCGTTGCACCTCATTTTCTTCCTTTACTTGTATATTCAATGATTGCCTTGTGATGAGAGATACTCCATTAATTAGATACTCCTCTCCATCACTTTCACCCTCTGATGATGGCATAGATTCATCATGTAAGTTACTTGCAGTTTCAACATCATTGTTACCTCTTAAAATCATTGCATATTTATTTGGACATTGAGATGCAATGTGACCCTTTCCCAAACACTTTAAACATTTAACATCTCTATTTCTACTTGGTTAGGGATCAGTATTACCTATCTCTTTACTAAAACCCATATTCTTGCTCTTGGATAGCTTAGCTTTGGACTTGTAATCGACCTTTTTGTCCCTTTTACTCTAACTCGACTTCTAAGATGAGGTGGAACCTGAATTTTATCCAAACTGTGTGGAACCATTTCATTTAAATTGCCTTTCGACTTTCATTACCATAGGCACCATGTCTTTTAATTCCACATAGTGTTGCAACTTAACTATGTTAGCTATGTCTCTATTCAGCCCTTGTAAAAATTAAGCCATGGTTGCCTTTCTATCTTCTTTTACATTCACCCTAATCATGGCAATCTTTATCTCCATGTGGTAGTGCTCTACACTTTTGGTGCCTTGAGTGAGCCCTTGCAACCTTTGGTACAACTCCCTATAATAGTGATTAGGGATGAACCTCCTCCTCATGATACCCTTCATTTCCTCCCATGTATCAATATGCCACTCATGATTCCTTCTCCAAGTCAAAACAAGTTGATCCCACCAAATAATAGCATAATTAGTAAATTCAACAACAACAAGCTTTAACTCTTTCTCCCCAAACTAGTTGTGGCAGTCAAAAATCAATTCAACCTACTTCTTCTATTCTAAGTATGAATCAAGATCTTTCTTACCTTGAAATGAAGGATTTGTCATTTTAATTCTACCTAAATCATAGTAATAGGTGCCTTGCCTCCCAAAATCTCTCCTATTATTGGTAGTTATAACCACGGTAGTTCAATTGTCAAATTCATCATTTGCTACGTCATCTTCAAGGTCATAAGCTCATCTCAATTGCCTTCTTGCATTGAGAGCCTTATAGTCCTTTTGCCTCCGTTGTAACTCTACTATTGTATTAGCTTACTCCTTCATCCTCTCCCTCATATCATTAAATCTAGTATTCATGCACTGAAAATTGTTGTTGCATAGCTTTGATCATGAAAGACACATCATTAACTCCCTCCTGATATGGAAGTCCTAGTATTACTTCTGCACATAATGAATAGGATACCTTACAAAACACTCCCTCACGTGTTTCACTTAAAAGAAAATGTGTCACACTTCCTCATGTTTACACTTTTTATGGCTTCTTCTTAGTATGAATTTGCACTCTTGCCTTTTACCACTCAAATCTCTCCTTTCAGCTCTTTAAAGAACTAAACAAGCTAAATCAAGAGGATTGATTTTGAATAAAATAAAACAAATGGCATAGAATTGAACTAAATAGATAACAAGGAGACAAAAAAAAATGAAAAAGGATATGAAGGCAAACGAATTTAATGAACTAAATTCACAAAAATCAAGATAGAGGGTTAAACCTAGAGGACAAACTTGTATGACATAACAAAAAAATAGATGATAGAATTGGAGTTGAACAAGGAAACTATATTATTATTGTGGCCAATATGACTAAACTGTTTAACTTTTATCAATAACTTGAATTTGATGTCTCTTTTTTTGTTTCTTTTTTTTCATTCCTTTTTTTTTCTCTTTTTCTTAACATAAAATAACAATAGAATACTTAAAGACAACACTTGGAATTGAAATTAGTACATTTTTTATAGTTATAAGACAAATCAACACATTTGAATAGTAATATGCTTAATAGACAAACTAAATAGTAATAAATAAATCACATGGTAGCAAATTGAAGAATTAGTTGATCTAATCTAATTAAGAGCTGAGTTTTGATACAAAAAAAAACCCTAAAAAAGATATGGTTTATGGACCCAATGTACACAAGGAATCAAAGATTATCTAGGAAAGCTAAATTAGACTTTAATAATACAAACCCTAGACTCAGCATTCAATGTAACATGAACCTAGGGTATTTAAGAAGGATATGGATGTCACACTCCAAAAAAAGAAGGGGACTAGGAGTGATAAGTCGAGTTAAACGCCATAAGAAGAGGTACTTCTTGATAAGTTCTTTTGATCTCAAAAGAACAGAAGGAAAAAAAACCCTTAACTTTTGTTTCTCTCAAAGTTGTTTGATTTTCTAGAACTTATAAGGAAATGCCTTTTTGTAGGCTAAGTTAGCAATGCTAAAGAGGCATAAATTCCTATTTAGGACAAATCCTCATTTAGGAAAAATTCCTATCTAGGAAAAATTCTTACATAAAAACTTTCACTTTTATAATAACCACTTATTTAGGATAAACTCCTATTTAAGAGTGAATACTATTACTTAGTCCTGACCCATTAAGTACTCCAATCATATTAATAAGGCCTTGACTCTCTATTAAACTTGAATTCACACCATTTTGTCACTTGGTTGGCCTAAATGTTCTCAATTTGCTCATTTAGTACTTCTTTCATCTTTTTCACTCTAGCTTGTGTTTCTTGGCCTTTTAGAATATGAAATGGACCTTTTGCATCCTTTGAAACCTTCCACACATCATCTTTAGCTTTTCATATATGCATATTATTTATAATGGAATAGAGTCAAATTATTTGAATTTTTATTTAATTTTATTTATTTAATGACCTTTTGGCTACCCAAGGTTTTTTTTTAATTGACTTTAGATTTAAGGTTTTGAATTTGATAAAAGTTTCTAATGGTAGTTATTTATACTAAAAGAGTTAATATGCTACTTATAGTGATCCTTTATATCAAAAGAATACAAAAATAATTTTGGCGCTCTTTATGGCGATAGTTTGTACTAAAAGAATTTAAAAATAATAGGATGGGATTAGAGTTAAGAATTTTGATTTTGGATATTTTGAAGAGAGAATTTTTTAAGATTTTGAAAACCTTTTGGACAAAGATATGAAAATTGATTTTGGAAAGGTATGTACGAAATTAGACTCTTTTTTTTTTGACTTTTAAAAAAACATTGAGATTCAAATATGAACATCTATAGGAAATTTGTTTTTGAATGATTGGAAAAGAATGGCATTATTTTCAATTAATTAAAAAAGATGATGGGAAAAATTTTAATTTTAAGGGTATCATTTTAAGTTTTTGGATTTTTTATTTAAATTTTTAAAAATTGAATTATAGATATATGAATAGAGAAATTTATTTATCTTTTGGGAAAATATTGATACACTTGAGAAATTTTTGATTTTCCAAATTTTTCCTTTTTAGAGTTGTTGAATGTTGTAAGATTTATAAAAATAGAAAATTTTTATTTTGATTACATGAAACTTTGGGAAAAATAGGTCTGAAACCTTAAGAAGGTTATGAACTAAAGCTATTACACTTGCCAGGGAACATTGCTAAGCCATAAAAAATTGGCTTGTGAGGCCCCTTTTCCAACTCCCTTTTTTTTTTTGGCAAAATGACTCTATTTTGGTGTTTGTATGTAAGCAATGTTAGGGCAGTGGACAACCCCCTTTTATTCATCTTGACCCTTCCTTTAATTGTTCTTTTAATTTTATATTTCATGTGATTTTAATCTCAAAATCTAGGCTCCTCCCTATGATTTTCTTAGTGTTTTTATTAAGGTGGTTAAAATTGTTATGAAAATTATAATATATAGGTAAATGGATTTAGGTTTGTTAGGTCTCAATGTTGAGTCATGTCCATGAACGGGCTGGCTTATTAGGCCTAGCAAATAAGAGTTAGTAAGTATGCTAAGGTGTCAGCATTATAAAGGTTATGATTCCTCTGTGTTTCTTTTAATCACAATAATTTGATTGTAATTGGAGAGCTATATAATGCCTCCTTATTTTGTTGCAATAGTTAGAAAGGAGAAATACAAAATTCCTCAACTTTCTCTCACTTTCTCTCTCTCTCTCTTTCCCCCTTCTTGGCACCTTAGTGTGAGAATGAACCACTTAAGAAGCTTGGAGATGATGTATGGAAGGCTTCAAAGGATGCAAAAGATCCACTACACATTCCAAAAGGTCTTATAACGCAAGCTAAAGCCAAAACGATGAAAGAAGCATTAAATGGGCTGATTGAAGACATTCGAGTGAACCAAGCTACAAATGGTGCGAATTGAAACTTGAAAGAGAGTCAAGGCCTTATTAATATGATTAAAGTGTTTAATGGGTTAGGGTTAGGTAATTGCATCCTCTCCTTGATAGGAGTTTGTCCTAAATAAGTGTTTGTTAGAAAAGTGGAAATTTTTTGAATAAAAGTTTGTTCTAAATAAGGATTTGTCCTAAATAGAAATTTATGTTTCTTTTAGAGTTGCTATCTTAGCCTATAAATAGGCATCTCCTTGTAAGTTTAAAATCTAACAATTTGAGAAATAAAAAGTGAGAGTTTTTTCCTTCAATTCTTCCAAGAACTAAAGAATTTATCAAGAATTCTCTTTTTGTGGCATTTAACTTAACTTATCACTCCTAATTCCCTTCTTTTTTGGAATGTGGCGTCCATATTCTTCTTCATACCCTAGGTTTGTGTTCCTTTAGATATTGGGACTAGGGTTTGTATGATTGAAATCTAACTTATATCTTAGGTGTGTTCCTTTGAATATTGGGTTTAAGGTTTGTGTCATTGAAATCTAACTTAGCTTTATTGCGTATTGTTAGGTTCCTTACATGTGTTGGGTCCTTAAGTCATGTCTTTTGGGGTTTGCATCAGTTGGCATAAAAGCTTGACTCTAAATTAGGTTGAATCAATTAATTTTTCAGTTTATTGCCTTGTAATTTATTTATTTTTATTTAGTTTGTCTATTAAGCGTATTACCATTCCAACATCCTAGTCTATTCATTTGTAATGTTTCTTACTTTGCTTGTTTGTTTGAGTGCATGAGTATCAAAATGTGTTATTTTTAATTCCATTTACTATCTCTAGGTATTTTACTGTTGTTTTGTATTTAGTCAAAAACAAAAAAAAAAAAAGAGAAAGGAGGAACAAAGACAAGAGGAAAAAAAAAAAGCATCAAATTCAAGTTATTGATAAAAGTTAAATAGTTTAGTAAAATTGGTCACAATAATAATATAGTTTTCTTACTCAACTCCAATTCTACCATCTATTTTCTTGTTATGTCATCCAAGTTTGTCCTCAAAGTTTAACCTCTTATTTTGATTTATATGAGTCTAGTTCATTAAATTCATTTGCCTTGATATCTTTTTTCATTTTCTTAACTCCTTATTCTCCAATTAGTTCAATTTTACCCCCTTACCTTATTCTATTTGAAATCAATCCTCCTAATTTAGCTTGTTTAGTTCTTTAAAGAGCTAAAAGGTGAAATTTGAGTGGTAAAAGGCAAGAGTGCAACTTCATATTTAGAAAAAGCCATAAAAGTGTAAAACACGAGGGAGTGTGACACTTTCTTTTGAGTGAAACACATAAGGGAGTGCTTTGTGAGGTATCTTAATTATTTTGTGCATAAGTAATATTATGACTTCCTAAGAAAAAGGTGTAGATTGAGGGAGTTAGTGATGTGTCCCTCATGATTAAAGCTATGCAACAAAAATTTAAGTGCGTAAATGCTAGATTTGATGATATAAGGGAAATAATGGAGTCATACTGACTGTGAGATTCCTAATGCAAAAAGACAAGTGAGATGAGCCTATGACCATGAAGATGATCTAAGAAATGATGAATATGATGATCAAGCTACTATGGTTAGGATTGTTAATAATCGAAAGGATCAAAGACATTTTAGGAGGCGAGGCACCTATAACCATTATTTGGGCAACGTTAAAATGACAATTCCTCTATTTCAAGGTAAGAATGATCATGATGTGTACTTAGAATGGGAGAAAAAGGTTGCTAATGTTGAATTTACTAATTATGTTATTATTTGGTGGGATTAATTTGTTTTGACTAAAAGAAGGAATCATGAGAGGCCTATTGATACATTGGAGGAGATGAAGGCTATCATGTGGAAGAGGTTTGATGAGAAGCTTGGAGATGATGCCTAGAAAGCTTCAAAGGATGCAAGAGATCTGTTGCATATTCTAAAAGGTCCAATAATGCAAGCTAGAGCCAAAAAGATTAAAAAGCACTAAATGGGCTAATTGAAGATATTCTAGCTAATCAAGCTACAAATGTGCATATTCCAGCTTGAAAGAGAGTCAAGACCTTATTAATGTGATTAGAGTGTGTAATGGGGTAGGGTTAAGTAATAACATTCACTTCTAAATAAGAGTTTGTCTTAAATAGAGATTTGTCCTAAGTAGGAATTTGTATCTCTTTTAGGGTTGTTATCTTAACTTATAAATAGGCACCTCCTTGTAAACTCTAAAATCAAGCAATTTGAGATAAATAAAAAGTAAGAGTTTTTTCTGTTAATTCTTTCAAGAACTAAAGAATTTATCAAAAGTAACTCTTCTTGTGGTGTTTAACCCAACTTATCACTCCCAATTCCTTTATTTTCTGAAGTGTGGCATCCATATTCTTCATAATAGCCTACATTTGTGTTCTTTTGAATGTTGGATCTGAGGTATGTGTAATTGAAATTTGACTTAACTTTCCTAGGTATTATTTGATTGCTTGCATGTGTTAGGTCCCTAAGCCACATCTTTTGGGGTTCACATCAGTTGGTATTAGAGCCTAACTCTAAATCAGGTTACATCAATTAATTCTTCAATTTTCCACCTTATGATTTATTTATTTCTATTTAATTTATCTATTAAGTACAATACCATTTAAACATGCTAATCTATCTGTTTGTAATCCTTCTTACTTTGCTCATTTGTTTGAACACATAACTGTCAAAATGTGCTATTGTTGTTTTGTGTTGAGTAAAAAAAAGAGAAGAAGAAAAAGGAGCAAAAAAAAAAAGGAGGGGCTAAAAAAATAAGCATCAAATTCAAGTTATTGATAAAAGTTAACTGATTTGGTCAAACTGGCTATAACAATAATATAGTTTTCTTACTCAACTTCAATTCTACCTTTTACTTTCTTCTTATGTCTTCCAAGTCATCCAAGTTTGTCCTCTAGGTTTAATCTCCTATCTTGATTCATGTAAGTCTAGTTCATTAAATTTGTTTGCCTTGATATCCTTTTTCATTTTTTTGACTCCTTATTCTCTAATTAATTCAACTATACCTTATTTACCTTATTTTGTTCAAAATCAATCCTCTTGATTTAGCTTGTTTAGTTCTTTAAAGAGCTGAAAAGAGAAATTTGAGTGGTAAAAGGCAACAATACAAGTTCATATTAAGAAAATGCTATAAAAGGTGTAAAACATGAGTGAGTGTAACACACTTTTTAAGTGAAACATGTGATGGAGTGTTTTGTGAGGTATCTTAATCATTTTGTGCAGAAGTAATACTATGACTTTCAATGACAAAGGTGTAGCTTGAGAGGGAGTTAGTGATGTGTCCTTCATGATCAAAGCTATGCAATAATAATTTAAGTGCAGGAATACCAGATTTGATGATATGAGGGAGAAGATGGAGAAGCGAGCTAATACAATGGTAGAGTTGCAAAAGAGGCATGGGGACTATAAGGTTCCTAATACAAAAAGACAAGTGAGACGAGCCTATGACCATGAAGATGATGTAAAAGATGATGAATTTGATGATTGAGCTACTAAGATTAGAATTACCAACAATAGAAAGGATCAAAGAGATTTCTGAAGGTGAGGCACCTATGACCGTGATTTGGGCAGCAAGGTAAGAATGATCCTAATATGTACCTAGAATGGGAGAAGAAGGTTTAATTGGTTTTTGACTGCCACAATTAGTCTGAAGAGAAAAAGGCAAAGATAGCTGCCATTGAATTTTCTAATTATGCTATTATTTTCAAGAGCTAAATAGAGACATAACCGATGTTGTTAAGTTGCAACACTGCATGGAATTGAAAAACATAGTGCATATGGAAATAACAGTTGAAAGACAACTTAAACAAAATGGTTCCACACGATTTGGACAAAATTCAGGTTCAGCTTCATCTTAGAAGTTGAATTAGAATAAAAAGGACAAGAAGGCCAATTACAAGTCCAAAGCCAAGCTATACAATAGCATGAATATGGGTTCTAGTAAGGAGGTAGGTAATTCTGATCCCTAACCAAGTAGAAATAAATATGTTAAATGTTTTAAGTGTATGGGAAGGGGTCACATTGCATCTTAATGTCTTAATAATTGTGCAATGGTCTTGAGAGGTAATGGTGACATTAAGACTACAAGTGAGTCTGATGATGATTTTGTGCCATCATCAGAGGGTGAAAGTGATGGAGAGAAGGATCTAGTTAATGGAGTAGCTCTTATCACAAGGCAAGCATTGAATGTGCAAGTGAAGGAAGAGAACGAGGTGTAGCTAGATAATATCTTTCATACGAGGTGTCTCGTTAAGGATAAGGTATGTAATATGATTATTAATAGTGGGAGTTACACTAATGTAGCTAGCACAATTATAGTTGAAAAGCTGAATTTACTTACTATGAAGCATCCTAGGTCATATAAGTTTCAATGGTTGAATGGGAGTGGTAAAGTCAAAGTAAATAAGCAAGTGCTCATGTCATTTTCTATCATAAGGTACCATGATGAAGTTTTATGTGATGTTGTAACTATGCATGCAAGTCATAATCTATTAGGAAGGCCATGGCAGTTCAACAAGCAAGTTATGCATGATGACTTCAAGAATTGATATTCTTTTATAATGAATGAAAAACCCATCACTCTTGTACCATTAACACCTCAACAAGCTTATAAGGATCAATTAAGGATTAAAAATGAGTGTGAATAGAAAAGAGAGATTGGAAAGAGAGGGGTAATCAAAATAGGAGGAGAGGAGAAAAAGTGAAAACACAAGAGAAAAGAAAGTTTCTATGCAAGTGAAAGTGATGCCAAAAGAGCATTTTACGCAAAATAATCTATGATTGTACTTTCATATAAAGAGGCTTATATTAACACTAACAAGTTTGACCCATCTTTGCCTAGTATTGTTATTTCTCTTTTTTAGGAATTTGAAGTGTATTCATTAAAGATGTTCTAAATGGATTACCACCTCAGAGAAGAGTTCATCATCAAATTGATTTTATCCCTAGTGCATCCATTCCAAACTAGGCAACATATAGGAGTAATCTCAAGCAAGCAAACATGCTTTAAAGGTAGGTTGAGGAACTTATGTCAAAAGGATATATGAGAGAAAGCATAAGTGCTTATGCAGTTCCTATTCCACTTATGCCCAAGAAGGATGGGACTTAGAGGAGGTGTGTTCACTATCAAGCAATTAGCAAAATCACTATAAAGTATCATCACCTCATACTTAAGTTAGATGATATGTTAGATGCATTACATGGTTTACGTGTCTTCTAAAATTGACTTGAAAAGTTGATATCACTAAATTAGAATGAGGGAGGGAGATGAGTGGAAAACAACTTTCAAAACTAAGTATGGTTTGTATGAATGGCCTATTATGCCATTTGGTCTCACTAATGCACTAAGCACTTTTATATGATTGATGAATCATATTTTATGTACATTCATTGGTAAATTTGTGGTTGTATATTTTGATGATATTTTGGTTTATGCAAAAAAAACTTACAAGAGCATGTTGATCATTTACATTATGTTTTAATTATTTTATGTTCTAAAAAATTGCATGCTAACTTTGAGAAATGTTCCTTTTGCACTAACCAAATCATATTTTTTAGCTATATTATGAGTGCTAGAGGTATTAAGGTTGACAAGGAAAAAGTTGGGCAATCCATGATTGGCCTACACCTAAGTCAGTTAGTGATATGCGTAGCTTTCATGGTCTAACTAATTTCTATAAACACTTTGTTAGGGACTTTAGCACCATTTCTACACCACTAATTAAGGTTATTAAAAAGAACATGGGTTTTAAGTGGGGTAGTGATCAAGATAAGGTTTTTAATTACATTAAGGAAAAATTAGGTTTTGTACTCTTACTTACTTTACTTGACTTCACAAAAACTTTCAAGATTGAGTGTGATGCTTCATGTATTAGCATTGGAGTTGTTTTGATGCAAGGAAGGTGCCCAATTGCCTACTTTAGTGAAAAGCTAAGTGGAGTAGGCATTAATTGTCCTACTTATGATAAAAAGATGTATGCGTTGGTACAAATTTTGGAGACATAGCAACACTACCTTTGGCCCAAGGAGTTTGTCATCCATATTGACCATGAATCCTTGAAGCACTTGAAGGGACAAGGAAAGTTGAATAAAAGGCATGCTAAGTGGGTTGAATTTATTGAGACCTTTCTTTGCATCATCAAATATAAATAATATAAGGAAAATGTGCTAATTGATGTATTATCTCGAAGGTATGCCCTTATCTCTACAGTTACTACAAAATTATCAGGATTTGAATATATTAGGGATTTATATATGAAAGATCTTGACTTTACTAATGTGATGTATAGAGCATGTGAGTAGTTAGCCTTTGAGAAATTTTATAAGCATAGGGATTCTTATTTAGGAAAATCATTTATGTATGCCTATGAGTTCTTTGAGAGAGTTTCCTGGGTAAGAAGCTCATGGGGGTGGTCTAATGGGTCATTTTGGAGTTAGAAAAACCTTAAATGCCTTAGCTAAACATTTATTTTGGCCACACATGAATTGAGATGCTTAGAGGGTTTGTGAGAGATGCATAACATGCAAATAGGATAGATTTGAAGTTTTATTTCATGGCTTGCACATCACTTTGCCCATACCTAGTGATCCATAGGTTGGTTTATCTATGAATTTTGCACTAGGGTTGTCACAGTTAGAAAGGGGTAGGAATTCTGTATTTGTTGTTGTTGATAGATTTTCAAAGATGGCACACTTCATCTCATGTCATAAGACTAATGATGCAAACAATATGGCTGAATTATTCTTTAGAGAAGTAATAAATTTGCATGGCATGCCTTGAAGTATTGTTTTAGATTGAGATACAAAATTCTTAACCTATTTTTGGAAGACTTTTTTAAGCAAGTTAGGTACTAACTTATTATTTTCAACCACTTGCCATCCACAAACTGATGAGCAAATTGAGGTGGTTAATCAAACTCTTTCTACTTTGTTGCATGCTATTATTTGAATGAATTTGAAGACATAGAAAGATTGTTTACCACATGCCAAGTTTGCATATAATAGGAGTGTTCATTCTACTACTAGTTACTCTTCATTTGAAATTGTATATGGTTTTAATCCTTTGACACCTTTGGATTTGGTGCCTATACTTGTCCATGAGTATGCTAGCTTAGATAATGAATGTAAGGTTGACATGGTGAATAAATTACATAAGAAGATGCGACAACATATTGTAAAACAAATTGAGTAATATGCACCACATATGAACAAAAGGCAAAAGAAGGTGGTGTTTAACCTGGTGATTGGGTTTGGGTGCATATACACAAGGAATGGTTCCCAACTTAGAGGCGTTAAAAGCTATAACTTAGAGGAGATGGTCCATTTCAAGTAGTAGTACAAATTAATGATAAAGCCTATAAGTTGGACCTTTCCAATGAATATAAAGTGAGTGCAACATTTAATGTTTTTGATCTTTTTCCTTTTGATATAGGTGATGATTTGAGGATGAATCCTATCAAGGAGAGGGTGAATGAAGACAAGCTTGGAAATGATGTGTGGAAGGATTTAAAGGGCCATTACACATTCCAGAAGGTCCAATAATGTAAGTTAAAGCCAAAAAGATGAAAGAAGCACTAAATGAGTTGATTGAAGACATTTGAGTCAACCAAATTACAAATGGTGTGAATTCAAATTTAAAAGAGAGTCAAGGTCTTATTAATATGATTAGAGTGCTTAATGGGATAGGGTTAAGTAATAGCATTCACTCCTAAATAGTAGTTTATCCTAAATAAGTGTTTGTTATAAAAGTGGATGATAAGAGCCTTAGAGATGATGGGTGGAAAGCTTCAAAGGATGCAAGAGGTCCATTGCACATTCTAGAAGGGCCAATAACTTGTGTTAAAGCCAAAAGGATGAAAGAAGCACTCTAATGTGGTTGTCATCCATACTAACCATGAATCCTTGAAGCACTTGAAGGGACAAGGAAAGTTGAACAAAAGGCATGCTAAGTGGATTAAATTCATTGAGACCTTTCTTTGCATCATCAAATATAAATAATATAAGGAAAATGTGGTAATTGATGTATTATCTCGTAGGTATGCCCTTATCTCTACACTTACTACAAAATTATCAGGATTTGAATATATTAGGGATTTATATATGAAAGATCTTGACTTTACTAATGTGATGTATAAAGCATGTGAGTAGTTAGCCTTTGAGAAATTTTATAAGCATAGGGATTCTTATTTTGGAAAATCATTTATGTATGCCTATGAGTTCTTTGAGAGAGTTTCCTGGGTAAGAAGCTCATGGGGGTGGTCTAATGGGTCATTTTGGAGTTAAAAAAACCTTAAATGCCTTAGCTAAACATTTATTTTAGCCACACATGAATTGAGATGCTGAGAGGGTTTGTGAGAGATGCATAACATGCAAGGGCTAAATAAAGACATAGCCAATGTGGTTGAATTGCAACATTACATGGAATTATAAGACATGGTACACATGGTAATGAAAGTTGAAAGACAACTTGAATGAAAGGGTTCCAGACAGTTTGGGAAGAATTCAAGTTCTATCTCATCTTAGAAGCCAAATTGGAGTAAAAGGGACAAAAAGGTCAAGTACAAGTCCAAAACAGAGCTACCAAGCACAAGAATATGGGTTCTAGCAAGGAGGCAAGTAATTCTAACTCCCAACCAAGTTAAAATATAGATGTTAAATGTTTTAAGTGTTTAGGAAAAGGTCACATTACTTCTTAATGTCCAAATAAGTGTGCAAGGATCTTGAGAGGTAACGATGATGTTGGAACTACAAGTGAATAAAATGATAATTTTGTGTCATCATCAGAGGGTGAAAGTGATGGAGAAGAGTATCTGGTTAATGGAGTAACTCTCGTCACAAGGTGAGCATTGAATGTGCAAGTGAAGGAAGAAAATGAGGTGCAACGAGATAACATCTTTCATGCGAGGTGTCCCATCAAAGATAAGGTATGTAGTATGATTATTGATGGTGGGAGTTGCACTATTGTTGCTAGCACAACTAATGCAGAAAACTCTAAAAAGACGTGGCTTAGGGACCTAACACACACAAGGAATCAAAGAATATCCAGGAAAGCTAAATCATACTATAATAACACAAACCCTAGACCCAACATTCAAAGCAACACAAACCTAGGGTTTTTAACAAGGATATGGATGCCAAACTCTGAAAAAGAAAGGAATTTGGAATAATAAGTCGAGTTAAATGCCACAAGAAGAAGTACCTCTTGATATTTTCGTTAGTTCTCGAAAGAACTAAGGGGGAAAACCCTTGCTTTCTATTTCACTCAAAATTGTATGATGTTATAGAGCTTATAAGGAGGAGCCTATTTATAGGCTAAGATAGCAATCCTAAAGAGGCACAAATCCTTATTTAGGAGGAATTCTTATCTAGGGACAAATTCTAGCATAGATAATAAACTCCTATTTAAGAGTGAATGCTATTACTTGGCCTTGACCCATTAGGTAGTTCAACCATATTAATAAGGCCTGGACTCTCTTTCAAGGTTGAATTCCCACCATTTGAAGCTTGGTTGGCTTGAATGTCCTCAATCAGCCCATTTAGTGCCTCTTCCATCTTTTTGGCTTTAGCTTGTGTTATTAGGCCTTTTGGAATGTGCAATAGATCTCTTGCATCTTTTAAAGCCTTTCACCCATCATCTCTAAGGTTCTTATCATTCCCCCTCTTCTCAAAAGAATTCATCCTAGAATCATCACCTACATCAAAAGGGTTTCAGAAATATTAAATGTTGCACTCACATTATACTCACCTAGAAGGTCCAACTTATAAGCATTGTCATTAATTTGTACTACAACTTGAAATGGACCATCTCCTCGAGGTTGTAGCTTTGAAAGCCTCTAAGCTAGGAACAGTTCCTTGTGTATATGCCTAAACCCAATCACTAAGTTCAAACACTACCTTCTTTCGGCCTTTGTTGACATGGGATGCATATTGCTTAGTTCATTTTTCAATACGTTGCCACACCTTCTCATGCAATTTTTTTACTATATCAACCTTACATTCACCATCTAAGCTACCATACTCATCAACAAGTATAGGTACCAAATCCAAAAGAGTCAATGGATTAAAACCATGTACAATTTCAAATAGACAGTAACTAGTAGCATAATGAGCACTCCTATTATATGCAAACTCAACATACAGTAAATAATCTTCCTATGTTTTAAATTCACCCCATTTGTTACTTGGTTGAACTGAATATCGTTAATCAACTTATTTAGTGCTTCTTTCATCCTTTTAGCCCTTAAACATGTCATTGACCCTTCATGAATACTCAATGGATCCTTAGAAGCCCTCTATGCATTGACTCCTTCATGGATCTCATCAACTAAGTTAGAGATGAAACATCAGATGTAGGCCAATCTTCCTTGAAAACTTTGTAGCTCATGTAGGTAAGTTTAAAGGCTCATGTTAAAGGTAAGTTCACAAATGGTCAAGTAGAGAGAAATAATGTCAATTGCTCATGGTCCTTCTTGGTTAAAGCTATGAATCATTAAATGACTTTTCTATGACTCATTAATACTGTTGAGCCATCATTAATAAGGATATGGCCAATCTTTTACTCCTTCACATATCCTAATGTGTAAAATGGTCTATTATAGGGTTTGGAACCTAACAAAAGATCCCTATTTAAGAACGCAATGGAGAAGTACCATGTGGCATAGATTTGGTTTATGTAGTCATCCACTAAATAGGTTTATTTGGAGAAGAGATTTCATAGAGCTACAAAGGGCAATGTTGACTTAATTTTGCAATAATTTGGAAGATTGCAACATTGACTATAGTTAGGGATTAGCCATGAGGCTTTAAAGACCTTTTGATACCCCCTTTATTGGTAGCTCATTATTGTTTTAGTTTGCTCCTTTAATTCACCTCTTCCAATGATACCCTATTGATAGAGATAATCTACATTACAACAAAGAAGTCTTGTAGGAAGAAATCCATTAAAGTAATGGGATGGTGTTGCCTTTGTTCTATTATGTCTTTGCCATCTTATTAGAGGAACAACCTAGGTACAATTATGTACAATTTAATGGTAGTAGCATTTTAGGATAAAATTTAGATGAAATGCCTGAAAATTAGATTCTTATCTTACTCTATTTTATGATGATGTTTGCCATTAATACAAAGTTTAAGGGTAATTTTAACCCCCAAATAGCTAGATATATAATTAGTGGCTTCACTAGATAGCTTAAAGGCTAGTGAGATTTCTATTTGTCAAAAGAAGCTAAATCTTAGATATTTTCTACCATTAAAATAACACAAGCAATGCAACTTATCAATAGTGTTAATACACTTGCATATTTGTTTTAAGTATCTTCATACTTCAGTTTACGAAATCAACTACTTCCTTCATAAGAAAGAAACACAACATGTGCTAGTCTTACAACTTTATCATTGTCCATTCTTGATGGTGCATTGATTAGGAACATTTAGGAATAATACTTTGATGCAATCAATATCTCACAATTATGATCATATCATAATTGTCTTTGCAAAGTATATTTATTCAATGGACTTCATCTTTAAAGTTAATCAATGACTATATTGTTATATAAGTAATACTAAAGATAAAGAACTCATCATTTGTTTCACAAAATTATTCATAAACAATCCTCTTTTTATATGTTCAATAATCAATGAGCTTGTTTCATGTAGTATCTATTGATAAAACAAATAATCCTTCATACTAATATAAGGATACATATAATCTTTAAGATAAAATCTAGCAACCTCCTTAGGTTTCAATTGAGCATAATTATTTTCCATAACATACAAAGAATCTACGTGCTTAGGAATCAAAGGATACATAATGGATTTATCCAAAATGTACTTATAAGCATCATTACGAAGTTTAGCAACTTCTTTTACTTTTAAGTCTTTAACCGGTGAATTAACCAACTTTATTTGGCCCTATGACCCTAGAATGAGAGGCCATTTACTACTTTAGTCCCCTACAAAAATTCACAAGTTAGGAAATCTGTTAAAGAATTAGAATTTCTTTTGATAAACTCAATCTCAAAATCAAATACAAAATGCATTCCTTACTATTTGGCAAAGATTTGTTTCGATGAAATATCCTTAAGATCTTTAGTAAGAACATCTTTTGCTCCCTTACAATTTTTCCTTAAAAGGAATGTCTGATTTAACAAATCACTTTTGAATTTTTGAATACAGATTTCTTTTTTAATGGTAGAGTAGTTAACTTTAACACAGTTTTAGATTCCTGAAGTGAACTAATTGTTCTTTTAAATCAACTATTTGCTGAAGAATTCCTCTATATCTTTTATCTAATGCATTTATTTCTACTATTTTGAAGGCATCAAGATAAGGAAGACTAAGACATGGTAGTTCCTTTGTATTTATTTTTATCGTCTTAACTATCATTGTCTATTCATTCATCCACTCAAAAGGAATTTTTTGTAATTTATCAAATAAAAGCTTAGTATTATAAGCTAATTTTTTATAAAATTTTGAAATATAATTTAAAAATTCCAAAAATGATTACAAATGTTTTTTTTCTCTAATTTCATCAAGAAATTAAAGGCAAACATTGCTCAATCAATAGGGATAATAGTACCATTCTCAATAAAGTGACCAAGAAACCTAATTTTGGTATGAAATAACTACATTTTTCATCAAGAAATTTAAAGACAAACTCAATTGCTCAATTAATAAGGATAATAGTACCATTCTTAAAGAAATGACCAAGAAACCTAATTTTGGTTTAAAATAACTTCATATTTCTATCTAATACAGATAAATAAAAATTTTCAATAACCTTTAAAAGTAGGTTTAAATGTGTAAAGTGTTATTAATACTACCACTTCATTGATATAAACAATAGTAAATGTTGAATAAGTATTAAATATTTCATTCATAATTTTTTAAAATTAAGATGGTGTATTTTTTAACCCAAAAGGCATTACATTCCATTTGTAATGTTTAAACAGAACTGAAAATATTATTTTACATTTATCCTTCTCATGAATTTGGATTTGCTAATAACCATATTTCATATCAAAATTTGAAAATATTTAGGCTTCATAAGACCTATTTAGTAAATCTTTCTTATTAAGTATAAGGTAACTAATCCATCTTAAGGTTTTATTTAAAGTCTTATAGTTAATAACTAATCTTGAGACTCCTTTTTCCAGTTGTACAGTATTTTTAACATAAAATGTTAGGCAATTCCATAGGTTATTGTTTTTCCTATTAACCCCTTCTTTAAGAGATTGTTTATTTCATTTTTACAAATTTCTAAATGCCTCAGTTCTATAACTATGGGTTAGGCCTTAGTAGGTATTTGACTTTCATTAAAAGTCATTTCATATGGAAATTCTACTACCTAGTTTTTTCTATTCCAAAAAGCTATAGGAATCACTACACAAACTAATGTTTCTAGTTTTTCTTGTATTTTGACTTGTATGGTAGGAGTATTAATATTTTCTTGTAAATATTTACCTTTCACCTCATTTTGTAGAGATTGAATAAATCTCGTTTTTCTCTTAATTATTTTTTTGAAGTACATCTATCTTTTTGTATTGAAAAATAGATATAAACTTAAAACTGATAAGCTTTCCATCTCTTTTATAAAAAATCCCTTTATCACTAATTTCCTTAATAGGATATAACATGCGCAAGAAAGTGTTTTCCAAAATAATATCTTGTGATAGGTTTGTAATGAGTAAAAATGAGATTTCTATGCAAATTCCCTTATTGCATATGGCAACTCATGATAACTTGTACTTAATAACAAGCTTGCTTTTATCAACATTGTTTAATACTTTAGTAGTTTTGAAAAGTATTTTGGAAGAATTATTCCCTCATTAACATCATTCATATTAGTGCCTGAATCTATTAAGGCTATGGGAGAAAAGATATACTCTTTATTGATTACTACAGTAATCTAAGTATGCATTTATGGGTGATAATCCTATTAATTAAATTGATATATTAAAGAGTACTTATCTTTTCTTTTAAAGTAGTATTTGGAATGTCTGAAGGTTTATTTATTTTACCAAACATGGATTCTAGATTGCTAATCTTCTTTTAATTCTTTTATTTTAGTCTTTAATTGATTGATCTCAACTTTAAGCTCACTAACCAAAGGTTTTATTGTTCTTATTCTAGTTTTTTAACTAGAAAGATTATTTCTAACTCTTTGAATAATAGTTTTTAAATTATAATTTTCTTTTAGTTCTTTTAGTTTAGTCTTGTCTCAAGATAAACGAAGATATTTCTCCAGCTATTCTTTTTTTTTTCTTTTGGATTCGCAATCTTATCAATAAGATTCAATATTAAATTATCTTCTTTTATAACAACTAATGAGCTATTACTTTTGCATAAAGATTAATAATAGTTGTACCGACTATTATAGCTATTATTAAAGTCATCCTCAGAGGTAGTTTCTTCTTTGAGTTTGATTCATCTTTTAATAAGAAGGTGCTAGATCTTTTATCATAGGTTTTTGTTTTGATAAGAACATTTCTTCTTTTTTTTTATATAATGTTCAACTTCTAAAGATTCTTCTTCTTTAATCTATTCCTCTTTTCTTAGGATAGAGGTTTCTTTTAATCCAAGGATTTTTTACTTTTAGTTTATTTCATCCATTAACTCTACCTTTTCAAGATTTTACTTAACATATTGGAATCTATTTCTCTGGATAACATGGGTTTAAATAAAATCCTTTTTCCTATCTCTGGTTAACATAATTGGAGCTCAGTAAGCTATTTCTTCAAACTTTTCTTCAACTCTATTAAACTAATTTTCTATAGATTAAAGATAAAGATTAGTATAATTTCCTTATATAATAGCACTTGTAGATGGTTCTAGTTTATAGAGTGAAGTTATAACCTTACTCTTGTCTACTTTAATGCTTAAGTTTAGTGTAAGAGGGTGAACACTAATAACTCTTCTTCCATTTTAGGTAATGTATTCTTGGTATGCCTTTTCAGTGACTATACAATCTTTTGAGGCTGAAAATTTTGGGAAAGGTTTCTTCCTTTTTCTAAATAAGTGAAAATGTCTATAGTTTCTATACTATTGGTATATATGTTATAACATTTATGCCATACTTCTTTTTCCTTATCATTAAAGGTCATAAAAAAAACTATTTCCTTTTTATAGTACTTTCAAAAGAGTAAAATAACTCTCTTACCTCTTTATTTACCTCATTAACTACTTCAAGGATATAAAGACCTAAGCCTAGAAGCTTGGCTAGTTGCTTCTAGTGGTTCATTAACCACAAAAGTAAAAGTTAAGGGAGGAAAATCAACTCTATATTAAGGCTAACTAACCTACTTTGTGGTTTTTCTAATACCTTCTAGCTTAAAGATTAACACTAAAGAGGTAGAGAATCTAGGTTTAACCTTTTCTTTTTCCTTTTCTAAGTTTAACCTCACACTTCTAAATAGGTTAAATCAGATTTTGACATCCCTATCTTTGAATTCAATTATTTCTTCCATCTATCTACTCTTTAACAAGTTCAATTGCTTTTTCAGACATCCATCTTTTAGGTAATTTAACTTGATCCTAGGCAATTGTTTTAGGAACCAAATATTAGATTTTGACTTGTAGTTATTTACATATCTAACTAGAATTTTTTTTAATTATTGGGATAATGGTGTTCATAACCTTATAATGTATCATATAAATAAGAATTAGATTTTTCAAATTAGGCACAATATCAAATCCTTAGTTTTAATATTCAAACATAAAGTATGTATCAAATTAGGATCTAATAGTCATAAAGTAAAATTCAAAAAATATGAAAATCATATACGTCCATCACTTAAATTGGATTCAACTACTCCTAATAAAGAGTCATGAAATCTGTTATGCCTTTTATCACAAACACAGATAATAACTAAGTTATTTAAACCTAGTCTAATAGCAAGCTTTAATACTACTTGTACTATCTCAATATGAAAAAATTTGTATTTTTGTTGGTGTGAGCTAATAAGATCTTGGATGGTAGAAAAAAGTCATTATAACTCTATGATAAGGGTAAAACTTCTTCAACAATCTTAATAATATAATCATTTTTTTTAAAGAAACTTCCTTGTTAATAAACATGGGAAGAGGAAGACGAGGGGAGAGTCCAATTCTATAAATAATTATTATATAAATCTTCATGAATAATTATATCTTTATTTCTACTTCTAAAAAGACTATTACATCTAAACAATTGATTGGGTCTTAATCCATGCCTTATGGTATCACTGTCAACATGTTAAGCCATAACCTTACACATCTACACACAACAAAAGCAAGGACAAAGGCAATATGACTTGGGATTTTAACTATGAGACACTGAAAAACTTAAACTTTCTCAACTATTTAAAAGGTCAATGTCTAACTAGATTTGGGTATAGAGGGCTCTAATACCATTCCTATCTTGGTAGCATAGGATCATACAAAAAAAATACAAAAACACTAAAACATATAGATCAGAAGGAAATCAGGAGAAGCACACGTTAAGGAGTGATTAAACTGAAATGCTTGTAAGAAATGCTAATGATCATTAGATACTCATTGTTTAATGAAATTCAATGGTTTCCTAGTTCCAAGCAGGTGTTGATGTGCTCATTAACATGAACAAAGTGCTTATTGTTTGTATACAAGGTATTTTCAACACAATTTTGTGAGAATCAGTGATTACAACAAAAAGTCCAGCCTTGTTAGATGGAAATCAAGAGAAGCACATATTAATGAGTGATTAAGCTGAAAATACTTGTAAGAAATGCTAATGATCATTAGATACTCGTTGTTTAATGAATTTGAATGGTTTCTTAATTCCGAGGAAGTGTTGATGTGGTTGTCTACATGAATAGAGTGCTTATTGTTTATACACAAGCAATTTTCAACATCATTAGGTGAGAATGAGTGACTACAACAAAAAGTCCAGCCTTGTTAGAAGGAAATCAAGAGAAGCACACATTAATCAGTGATTAAGCTGAAAATACTTGTATGAAATGGTAATGATCATTAGATACTCGTTGTTTGATGAAATTCAATGGTTTCCTAGTTCCAAGGAGGTGTTGATGTGCTTGTTAACTTGAATAGTGTGCTTATTGTTTGTACACAAGCTATTTTCAACATCATTAAGTTAGAATGAGTGATTACAACAAAACGTCCAGCCTTGTTAGAAGGAAATCGAGAGAAGCACACATTAATGAGTGATTAAGCTGAAATGCTTGTAAGAAATGCTAATGATCGTTAGATACTAGTTATGTAATGAAATTCAATGGTTTCCTAGTTCCAACGAGGTGTTGATGTGCTTGTTACAATGAATAGAGTGTACACAAGCTATTTTCAACATAATTTAGTGAGAATGAGTGATTACAACAAAAAGTCCAGCCTTGTTAGAAAGAAATCAAGAGAAGCACACATTAATGAGTGATTAAGCTGAAAATACTTGAAAGAAATGCTAATGATCATTAGATGCCCATTGTTTTATGAAATTCAGTGGTTTCCAAGTTCGAAGCAAGTGTTGATATGCTTGTTAACATGAATAGGGTGCTTATTGTTTGTACACAATGAATTTTCCACACAATCAAGTGAGAATGAGTGACTACAGCAAAAAGTCCAGCCTTGTTACAAGGAAATCAAGTGAAGCACATATTAATGAGTGTTTAAGCTGAAAATACTTGTAAGCAATGCTTATGATCAATGGATACTCATTGTTTAATGAAAATCAATGGTTTCCTAGTTCCAACGAGGTGTTAATGTGCTTGTTAACTTGAATAGTGTGCTTATTGTTTGTACAGAAGCTATTTTCAACATCATTAAGTTAGAATGAGTGACTACAACAAAAAGTCCAGCCTTGTCAGAAGGAAATCAAGAGAAGCACACATTAATGAGTGATTAAGCTGAAATGCTTGTAAGAAATGCTAATGATCATTATATATGCGTTCTTTAATGACATTCAATGGTTTCCTAGTTCCAAGGAGGTGTTGATGTGCTTGTAAACTTGAATAGTGTGCTTATTGTTTGTACACAAGCTATTTTCAACATCATTAAGTTAGAATGAGTGATTACAACAAAAAGTCCAGCCTTGTTAGAAGGAAATCGAGAGAAGCACACATTAATGAGTGATTAAGCTGAAAATACATGTAAGAAATGCTAATGATCATTCGGTACTCGTTGTTTAATGAAATTCAATGGTTTCCTAGTCCCAAGGAGGTGTTGATGTGGTCGTTAACATGAATAGAGTGCTTATTGTTTGTACACAAGCTATTTTCAACATCATTAAGTTAGAATAAGTGATTACAACAAAAAGTCCAGCCTTGTTAGAAGGAAATCGAGAGAAGCACACATTAATGAGTGATTAAGCTGAAAAGACTTGTAAGAAATGCTAATGATCATTAGATACTCGTTATTTAATGAAATTCAATGGTTTCCTTGTTCCAAGGAAGTGTAGATGTGCTTGTTAACAGGACTAGAGTGCTTATTGTTTCTACACAAGGTATTTTCAACATAATCAAGTGACAATGAGTGATTACAACAAAAGGTCCAGCCTTGTTGGAAGGAAATCAAGAGAAGCACATATTAACGAGTGATTAAGCGGAAAATTCTTGAAAAAAATGCTAATGATCATTAGATACTCGTTGTTTGATGAAATTCAATGGTTTCCTAGTTCCAAGGAGGTCTTGATGTGCTTGTTAACTTGAATAGTGTGCTTATTGTTTGTACACAAGCTATTTTCAACATCATTAAGTTAGAATGAGTGATTACAACAAAAAGTCCAGCCTTGTTAGAAGGAAATCGAGAGAAGCACACATTAATGAGTGATTAAGCTGAAAATACTTGTAAGAAATGCTAATGATCATTAGATACTCATTGTTTGATGAAATTCAATGGTTTCCTAGTTCCAAGGAGGTGTTGATGTGCTTCTTAACTTGAATAGTGTGCTTATTGTTTGTACACAAGCTATTTTCAACATCATTAAGTTAGAATGAGTGATTACAACAAAAAGTCCAGCCTTGTTAGAAGGAAATCAAGAGAATCACACATTAATGAGTGATTAAGCTGAAATGCTTGTAAGAAATGCTAATGATCATTAGATACTAGTTGTGTAAAGAAATTCAATGGTTTCCTAGTTCCAACAAGGTGCTGATGTGCTTGTTACAATGAATAGAGTGTTTCTTGATTGTACACAAGCTATTTTCAACATAATTTAGTGAGAATGAGTGATTACAACAAAAAGTCCAGCCTTGTTAGAAAGAAATCAAGAGAAGCAGACATTAATGAGTGATTAAGCTGAAAATACTTCTAGGAAATGCTAATGATCATTAGATGCTCATTGTTTTATGAAATTCAATGGTTTCCAAGTTCGAAGCAAGTGTTGCTCTGCTTGTTAACATGAATAGGGTGCTTATTGTCTGTACACAATGAATTTTCAACATAATCAAGTGAGAATGAGTGACTACAGCAAAAAGTCCAGCCTTGTTACAAGGAAATCAAGTGAAGCACATATTAATGAGTGTTTAAGCTGAAAATACTTGTAAGCAATGCTTATGATCAATGGATACTCATTGTTTAATGAAAATCAATGGTTTCCTAGTTCCAACGAGGCGTTAATGTGCTTGTTAACTTGAATAGTGTGCTTATTGTTTGTACACAAGCTATTTTCAAAATCATTAAGTTAGAATGAGTGACTACAACAAAAAGTCCAGCCTTGTCAGAAGGAAATCAAGAGAAGCACACATTAATGAGTGATTAAGCTGAAATGCTTGTAAGAAATGCTAATGATCATTATATATGCGTTGTTTAATGACATTCAATGGTTTCCAAGTTCCAAGGAGGTGTTGATGTGCTTGTTAACTTGAATAGTGTGCTTATTGTTTGTACACAAGCTATTTTCAAAATCATTAAGTTAGAATAAGTGACTACAACAAAAAGTCCAGCCTTGTCAGAAGGAAATCAAGAGAAGCACACATTAATGAGTGATTAAGCTGAAATGCTTGTAAGAAATGCTAATGATCATTATATATGCGTTGTTTAATGACATTCAATGGTTTCCTAGTTCCAAGGAGGTGTTGATGTGCTTGTTAACTTGAATAGTGTGCTTATTGTTTGTACACAAGCTATTTTCGACATCATTAAGTTAGAATGAGTGATTACAACAAAAAGTCCAGCCTTGTTAGAAGGAAATCGAGAGAAGCACACATTAATGAGTGATTAAGCTGAAAATACATGTAAGAAATGCTAATGATCATTCGGTACTCGTTGTTTAATGAAATTCAATGGTTTCCTAGTTCCAAGGAGGTGTTGATGTGCTTGTTAACTTGAATAGTGTGCTTATTGTTTGTACACAAGCTAATTTCAACATCATTAAGTTTGACTGAGTGATTACAACAAAAAGTCCAGCCTTGTTTGAAGGAAATCAAGAGAAGCACACATTAATGAGTGATTAAGCTGAAATGCTTGTAAGAAATTCTAGTGATTAAGCTCAAAATACTTCTAAGAAATGCTAATGATCATTAGATATTCGTTGTTTAATGAAATTCAATGGTTTCCTTGTTCCAAGGAAGTGTAGATGTGCTTGTTAACAGGACTAGAGTGCTTATTGTTTCTACACAAGGTATTTTCAACATAATCAAGTGACAATGAGTGATTACAACAAAAGGTCCAGCCTTGTTGGAAGGAAATCAAGAGAAGCACATATTAACGAGTGATTAAGCTGAAAATACTTGTAAGAAATGCTAATGATCATTAGATACTCGTTGTTTGATGAAATTCAATGGTTTCCTAGTTCCAAGGAGGTGTTGATGTGCTTGTTAACTTGAATAGTGTGCTTATTGTTTGTACACAAGCTAATTTCAACATCATTAAGTTAGAATGAGTGATTACAACAAAAAGTCCAGCCTTGTTAGAAGGAAATCGAGAGAAGCACACATTAATGAGTGATTAAGCTGAAAATACTTGAAAGAAATGCTAATGATCAATAGATACTCGTTGTTTAATGAAATTCAATGGTTTCCTAGTTCCAAGGAGGTGTTGATGTGGTCATTAACATGAATAGAGTGCTTATTGTTTGTACACAAGCTATTTTCAACATCATTAAGTTAGAATGAGTGATGACAACAAAAAGTTCAGCCTTGTTAGAAGGAAATCGAGAGAAGCACACATTAATGACTGATTAAGCTGAAAATACTTGTAAGAAATGCTAATGATCATTATATACTCGTTGTTTGATGAAATTCAATGGTTTCCTAGTTCCAAGGAGGTGTTGATGTGCTTGTTAACTTGAATAGTGTGCTTACTGTTTGTACACAAGCTATTTTCAACATCATTAAGTTAGAATGAGTGATTACAACAAAAAGTCCAGCCTTGTTAGAAGGAAATCGAGAGAAGCACACATTAATGAGTGATTAAGCTGAAAATACTTGTAAGAAATGCTAATGATCATTAGATACTCGTTGTTTAATGAAATTCAATGGTTTCCTAGTTCCAAGGAGGTGTTGATGTGGTCGTTAACATGAATAGAGTGCTTATTGTTTGTACACAAGCTATTTTCAACACAATTTAGTAAGAATCAGTGATTACAACAAAAAGTCCAGCCTTGTTAGATGGAAATCAAGAGAAGCACACATTAATGAGTGATTAAGGTGAAAATACCTATAAGAAATGCTTATGATCATTAGATACTCAATGTTTAATGTAATTCAGTGGTTTCCTAGTTCCAAGGAGGTGTTGATGTGCATGTTAACTTGAATAGTGTGCTTATTGTTTGTACACAAGCAATTTTCAACATCATTTAGTTAGACTGAGTGATTACAACAAAAAGTTCAGCCTTGTTAGAAGGAAATCAATAGAAGCACACATTAATGAGTGATTAAGCTGAAATGCTTGTAAGAAATGCTAATGATCATTAGATACTCGTTGTTTAATGAAATTCAATGGTGTCCTAGTTCCAAGGAGGTGTTGATGTGGTCGTTAACATGAATAGAGTGCTTATTGTTTGTACACAAGCTATTTTCAACACAATTTAGTGAGAATCAGTGATTACAACAAAAAGTCCTGCCTTGTTAGATGGAAATCAAGAGAAGCACACATTAATGAGTGATAAAGCTGAAAATACTTGTAAGAAATGCTAATCATCATTAGATACTCATTGTTATATCAAATTCAATGGTTTCCTGGTTCCAAGGAAGTGTTGATGTGCTTGTTAACATGAATAGACTGCTTATTGTACGTACACAATGTTATTTTCAACATCATTAAGTTAGAATGAGTGATTACAACAAAAAGTCCAGCCTTGTTAGAAGGAAATCGAGAGAAGCACACATTAATGAGTGATAAGCTGAAAATACTTGTAAGAAATGCTAATGATCATTAGATACTCGTTGTTTAATGAAATTCAATGGTTTCCTAGTTCCAAGGAAGTGTTGATGTGCTTGTTAACATGAATAGAGTGCTTATTGTTTGTACACAAGGTATTTTCAACATAATCAAGTGAGAATGAGTGATTACAACAAAAAGTCCAGCCTTGTTAGAAGGAAATCAAGAGAAGCACACATTAATGAGTGATTAAGCTGAAAATACTTGTAAGAAATGCTAATGATCATTAGATACTCGTTGTTTGATGAAATTCAATGGTTTCCTAGTTCCAAGGAGGTGTTGATGTGCTTGTTAACTTGAATAGTGTGCTTATTGTTTGTACACAAGCTATTTTCAACATCATTAAGTTAGAATGAGTGATTACAACAAAAAGTCCAGCCTTGTTTAGAAGGAAATCAAGAGAAGCACACATTAATGAGTGATTAAGCTGAAATGCTTGTAAGAAATGCTAATGATCATTAGATACTCGTTGTTTAATGAAATTCAATGGTTTCCTAGTTCCAAGGAGGTGTTGATGTGGTCGTTAACATGAATAGAGTGCTTATTGTTTGTACACAAGCTATTTTCAACATCATTAAGTGAGAATGAGTGATTACAACAAAAAGTCCAGCCTTGTTAGAAGGAAATCAAGAGAAGCACACATTAATGAGTGATTAAGCTGAAAATACTTGTAAGAAATGCTAATGATCATTAGATACTCGTTGTTTAATGAAATTCAATGGTTTCCTAGTTCCAAGGAGGTGTTGATGTGCTTGTTAACTTGAATAGTGTGCTTATTGTTTGTACACAAGCTATTTTCAACATCATTAAGTTAGAATGAGTGATTACAACAAAAAGTCCAGCCTTGTTAGAAGGAAATCGAGAGACGCACACATTAATGAGTGATTAAGCTGAAATGCTTGTAAGAAATGCTAATGATCATTAGATACTCGTTGTTTAATGAAATTCAATGGTTTCCTAGTTCCAAGGAGGTGTTGATGTGGTCGTTAACTTGAATAGAGTGCTTATTGTTTGTACACAAGCTATTTTCAACACAATTTAGTGAGAATCAGTGATTACAACAAAAAGTCCAGCCTTGTTAGATGGAAATCAAGAGAAGCACACATTAATGAGTGATTAAGGTGAAAATACCTATAAGAAATGCTTATGATCATTAGATACTCAATGTTTAATGTAATTCAGTGGTTTCCTAGTTCCAAGGAGGTGTTGATGTGCATGTTAACTTGAATAGTGTGCTTATTGTTTGTACACAAGCAATTTTCAATATCATTAAGTTAGACTCAGTGATTACAACAAAAAGTCCAGCCTTGTTAGAAGGAAATCAATAGACGCACACATTAATGAGTGATTAAGCTGAAATGCTTGTAAGAAATGCTAATGATCATTAGATACTCGTTGTTTAATGAAATTCAATGGTTTCCTAGTTCCAAGGAGGTGTTGATGTGGTCGTTAACATGAATAGAGTGCTTATTGTTTGTACACAAGCTATTTTCAACACAATTTAGTGAGAATCAGTGATTACAACAAAAAGTCCTGCCTTGTTAGATGGAAATCAAGAGAAGCACACATTAATGAGTGATAAAGCTGAAAATACTTGTAAGAAATGCTAATCATCATTAGATACTCATTGTTATATCAAATTCAATGGTTTCCTGGTTCCAAGGAAGTGTTGATGTGCTTGTTAACATGAATAGACTGCTTATTGTACGTACACAATGTAATTTTAACATAATGAAGTGAGAATGAGTGATTACAACAAAAAGTCCAGCCTTGTTAGAAGGAAATCAGGAGAAGCACACATTAATGAGTGATTAAGCTGAAAATACCTGTAAGAAATGCTTAAGATCATTAGATACTTGTTATTTAATGAAATTCAGTGGTTTCCTAGTTTCAAGGAGGTGTTGATGTGCATGTTAACTTGAATAGTGTGCTTATTGTTTGTGCACAAGCAATTTTCAACATCATTAAGTTAGACTGAGTGATTACAACAAAAAGTCCAGCCTTGTTTCAAGGAAATCAAGAGAAGCACACATTAATGAGTGATTAAGCTGAAATGCTTGTAAGAAATTCTAATGATCATTACATACTCGTTGTTTAACGAAATTCAATGGTTTCCTAGTTCCAAGGAGGTGTTGATGTGGTCGTTAACATGAATAGAGTGCTTATTGTTTGTACACAAGCTATTTTCAACACAATTTAGTGAGAATCAGTGATTACAACAAAAAGTCCAGCCTTGTTAGATGGAAATCAAGAGAAGCACACATTAATGAGTGATTAAGGTGAAAATACCTATAAGAAATGCTTATGATCATTAGATATTCAATGTTTAATGTAATTCAGTGGTTTCCTAGTTCCAAGGAGGTGTTGATGTGCATGTTAACTTGAATAGTGTGCTTATTGTTTGTACACAAGCAATTTTCAATATCATTAAGTTAGACTCAGTGATTACAACAAAAAGTCCAGCCTTGTTAGAAGGAAATCAATAGACGCACACATTAATGAGTGATTAAGCTGAAATGCTTGTAAGAAATGCTAATGATCATTAGATACTCGTTGTTTAATGAAATTCAATGGTTTCCTAGTTCCAAGGAGGTGTTGATGTGGTCGTTAACTTGAATAGAGTGCTTATTGTTTGTACACAAGCTATTTTCAACACAATTTAGTGAGAATCAGTGATTACAACAAAAAGTCCAGCCTTGTTAGATGGAAATCAAGAGAAGCACACATTAATGAGTGATTAAGGTGAAAATACCTATAAGAAATGCTTATGATCATTAGATATTCAATGTTTAATGTAATTCAGTGGTTTCCTAGTTCCAAGGAGGTGTTGATGTGCATGTTAACTTGAATAGTGTGCTTATTGTTTGTACACAAGCAATTTTCAATATCATTAAGTTAGACTCAGTGATTACAACAAAAAGTCCAGCCTTGTTAGAAGGAAATCAATAGACGCACACATTAATGAGTGATTAAGCTGAAATGCTTGTAAGAAATGCTAATGATCATTAGATACTCGTTGTTTAATGAAATTCAATGGTTTCCTAGTTCCAAGGAGGTGTTGATGTGGTCGTTAACATGAATAGAGTGCTTATTGTTTGTACACAAGCTATTTTCAACACAATTTAGTGAGAATCAGTGATTACAACAAAAAGTCCTGCCTTGTTAGATGGAAATCAAGAGAAGCACACATTAATGAGTGATAAAGCTGAAAATACTTGTAAGAAATGCTAATCATCATTAGATACTCATTGTTATATCAAATTCAATGGTTTCCTGGTTCCAAGGAAGTGTTGATGTGCTTGTTAACATGAATAGACTGCTTATTGTACGTACACAATGTAATTTTAACATAATGAAGTGAGAATGAGTGATTACAACAAAAAGTCCAGCCTTGTTAGAAGGAAATCAGGAGAAGCACACATTAATGAGTGATTAAGCTGAAAATACCTGTAAGAAATGCTTAAGATCATTAGATACTTGTTATTTAATGAAATTCAGTGGTTTCCTAGTTTCAAGGAGGTGTTGATGTGCATGTTAACTTGAATAGTGTGCTTATTGTTTGTGCACAAGCAATTTTCAACATCATTAAGTTAGACTGAGTGATTACAACAAAAAGTCCAGCCTTGTTTGAAGGAAATCAAGAGAAGCACACATTAATGAGTGATTAAGCTGAAATGCTTGTAAGAAATTCTAATGATCATTACATACTCGTTGTTTAACGAAATTCAATGGTTTCCTAGTTCCAAGGAGGTGTTGATGTGGTCGTTAACATGAATAGAGTGCTTATTGTTTGTACACAAGCTATTTTCAACACAATTTAGTGAGAATCAGTGATTACAACAAAAAGTCCAGCCTTGTTAGATGGAAATCGAGAGAAGCACACATTAATGAGTGATTAAGCTGAAAATACTTGTAAGAAATGCTAATGATCATTAGATACTCGTTGTTTGATGAAATTCAATGGTTTCCTAGTTCCAAGGAGGTGTTGATGTGCTTGTTAACTTGAATAGTGTGCTTATTGTTTGTACACAAGCTATTTTCAACATCATTAAGTTAGAATGAGTGATTACAACAAAAAGTCCAGCCTTGTTTGAAGGAAATCAAGAGAAGCACACATTAATGAGTGATTAAGCTGAAAATACTTGTAAGAAATGCTAATGATCATTAGATACTCGTTGTTTAATGAAATTCAATGGTTTCCTAGTTCCAAGGAGGTGTTGATGTGGTCGTTAACATGAATAGAGTGCTTATTGTTTGTACACAAGCTATTTTCAACACAATTTACTGAGAATCAGTGATTACAACAAAAAGTCCAGCCTTGTTAGATGGAAATCCAGAGAAGCACACATTAATGAGTGATTAAGCTGAAAATACCTATAAGAAATGCTTATGATCATTAGATATTCATTGTTTAATGTAATTCAGTGGTTTCCTAGTTCCAAGGAGGTGTTGATGTGCATGTTAACTTGAATAGTGTGCTTATTGTTTGTACACAGGCAATTTTCAACATGATTAAGTTAGACTGAGTGATTACAGCAAAAAGTCCAGCCTTGTTAGAAGGAAATCAAGAGACGCACACATTAATGAGTGATTAAGCTGAAATGCTTGTAAGAAATGCTAATGATCATTAGATACTCGTTGTTTAATGAAATTCAATGGTTTCCTAGTTCCAAGGAGGTGTTGATGTGGTCGTTAACATGAATAGAGTGCTTATTGTTTGTACACAAGCTATTTTCAACACAATTTAGTGAGAATCAGTGATTACAACAAAAAGTCCTGCCTTGTTAGATGGAAATCAAGAGAAGCACACATTAATGAGTGATAAAGCTGAAAATACTTGTAAGAAATGCTAATCATCATTAGATACTCATTGTTATATGAAATTCAATGGTTTCCTGGTTCCAAGGAAGTGTTGATGTGCTTGTTAACATGAATAGACTGCTTATTGTTCGTACACAATGTAATTTTAACATAATGAAGTGAGAATGAGTGATTACAACAAAAAGTCCAGCCTTGTTAGAAGGAAATCAGGAGAAGCACACATTAATGAGTGATTAAGCTGAAAATACCTGTAAGAAATGCTTAAGATCATTAGATACTTGTTATTTAATGAAATTCAGTGGTTTCCTAGTTTCAAGGAGGTGTTGATGTGCATGTTAACTTGAATAGTGTGCTTATTGTTTGTGCACAAGCAATTTTCAACATCATTAAGTTAGACTGAGTGATTACAACAAAAAGTCCAGCCTTGTTTGAAGGAAATCAAGAGAAGCACACATTAATGAGTGATTAAGCTGAAATGCTTGTAAGAAATTCTAATGATCATTACATACTCGTTGTTTAACGAAATTCAATGGTTTCCTAGTTCCAAGGAGGTGTTGATGTGCTGTTAACATGAATAGAGTGCTTATTGTTTGTACACAAGCTATTTTCAACATCATTAAGTTAGAATGAGTGATTACAACAAAAAGTCCAGCCTTGTTAGAAGGAAATCAGAGAAGCACACATTAATGAGTGATTAAGCTGAAAATACTTGTAAGAAATGCTAATGATCATTAGATACTCGTTGTTTAATGAAATTCAATGGTTTCCTAGTTCCAAGGAGGTGTTGATGTGCTTGTTAACTTGAATAGTGTGCTTATTGTTTGTACACAAGCTATTTTCAACATCATTAAGTTAGAATGAGTGATTACAACAAAAAGTCCAGCCTTGTTAGAAGGAAATCGAGAGAAGCACACATTAATGAGTGATTAAGCTGAAAATACTTGTAAGAAATGCTAATGATCATTAGATACTCGTTGTTTAATGAAATTCAATGGTTTCCTAGTTCCAAGGAGGTGTTGATGTGGTCGTTAACATGAATAGAGTGCTTATTGTTTGTACACAAGCTATTTTCAACATCAATTAAGTGAGAATCAGTGATTACAACAAAAAGTCCAGCCTTGTTAGATGGAAATCAGAGAAGCACACATTAATGAGTGATTAAGCTGAAAATACTTGTAAGAAATGCTAATGATCATTAGATACTCATTGTTTAATGAAATTCAGTGGTTTCCTAGTTCCAAGGAGGTGTTGATGTGCATGTTAACTTGAATAGTGTGCTTATTGTTTGTACACAAGCAATTTTCAACATCATTAAGTTAGACTGAGTGATTACAACAAAAAGTCCAGCCTTGTTAGAAGGAAATCAAGAGAAGCACACATTAATGAGTGATTAAGCTGAAATGCTTGTAAGAAATGCTAATGATCATTAGATACTCGTTGTTTAATGAAATTCAATGGTTTCCTAGTTCCAAGGAGGTGTTGATGTGGTCGTTAACATGAATAGAGTGCTTATTGTTTGTACACAAGCTATTTTCAACACAATTTAGTGAGAATCAGTGATTACAACAAAAAGTCCCGCCTTGTTAGATGGAAATCAAGAGAAGCACACATTAATGAGTGATAAAGCTGAAAATGCTTGTAAGAAATGCTAATCATCATTAGATACTCATTGTTATATGAAATTCAATGGTTTCCTGGTTCCAAGGAAGTGTTGATGTGCTTGTTAACATGAAAAGACTGCTTATTGTTTGTACACAATGTAATTTTAACATAATGAAGTGAGAATGAGTGATTACAACAAAAAGTCGAGCCTTGATAGAAGGAAATCAAGAGAAGCACACATTAATGAGTGATTAAGCTGAAAATACCTGTAAGAAATGCTTATGATCATTAGATACTTGTTATTTAATGAAATTCAGTGGTTTCCTAGTTCCAAGGAGGTGTTGATGTGCATGTTAACTTGAATAGTGTGCTTATTGTTTGGGCACAAGCAATTTTCAACATCATTAAGTTAGACTGAGTGATTACAACAAAATTCCAGCCTTGTTAGAAGGAAATCAAGAGAAGCACACATTAATGAGTGATTAAGCTGAAATACTTGTAAGAAATGCTAATGATCATTAGATACTCGTTGTTTAATGAAATTCAATGGTTTCCTAGTTCCAAGGAGGTGTTGATGTGCTTGTTAACATGAATAGAGTGCTTATTGTTTGTACACAAGCTATTTTCAACATCAATTAAGTGAGAATGAGTGATTACAACAAAAAGTCCAGCCTTGTTAGAAGGAAATCAAGAGAAGCACACATTAATGAGTGATTAAGCTGAAAATACTTGTAAGAAATGCTAATGATCATTAGATACTCGTTGTTTAATGAAATTCAATGGTTTCCTAGTTCCAAGGAGGTGTTGATGTGCTTGTTAACATGAATAGAGTGCTTATTGTTTGTACACAAGCTATTTTCAACATCATTAAGTTAGAATGAGTGATTACAACAAAAAGTCCAGCCTTGTTAGAAGGAAATCAAGAGAAGCACACATTAATGAGTGATTAAGCTGAAAATACTTGTAAGAAATGCTAATGATCATTATATACTCGTTGTTTGATGAAATTCAATGGTTTGCTAGTTCCAAGGAGGTGTTGATGTGCTTGTTAACTTGAATAGTGTGCTTATTGTTTGTACACAAGCTATTTTCAACATCATTAAGTTAGAATGAGTGATTCCAACAAAAAGTCCAGCCTTGTTAGAAGGAAATTGAGAGAAGCACACATTAATGAGTGATTAAGCTGAAAATACTTGTAAGAAATGCTAATGATCATTAGATACTCGTTGTTTAATGAAATTCAATGGTTTCCTAGTTCCAAGGAGGTGTTGATGTGGTCATTAACATGAATAGAGTGCTTATTGTTTGTACACAAGCTATTTTCAACATCATTAAGTTAGAATGAGTGATTACAACAAAAAGTCCAGCCTTGTTAGAAGGAAATCGAGAGAAGCACACATTAATGAGTGATTAAGCTGAAAATACTTGTAAGAAATGCTAATGATCATTATATACTCGTTGTTTGATGAAATTCAATGGTTTCCTAGTTCCAAGGTGGTGTTGATGTGCTTGTTAACTTGAATAGTGTGCTTATTGTTTGTACACAAGCTATTTTCAACATCATTAAGTTAAAATGAGTGATTACAACAAAAAGTCCAGCCTTGTTCGAAGGAAATTGAGAGAAGCACACATTAATGAGTGATTATGCTGAAAATACTTCTAAGAAATGCTAATGATCATTAGATACTCGTTGTTTAATGAAATTCAATGGTTTCCTAGTTCCAAGGAGGTGTTGATGTGGTCGTTAACTTGAATAGAGTGCTTATAGTTTGTACACAAGCTATTTTCAACACAATTTAGTGAGAATCAGTGATTACAACAAAAAGTCCAGCCTTGTTAGATGGAAATCAAGAGAAGCACACATTAATGATTGATTAAGCTGAAAATACCTATAAGAAATGCTTATGATCATTAGATACTCATTGTTTAATGTAATTCGGTGGTTTCCTAGTTCCACGGAGGTGTTGATGCACATGTTCACTTGAATAGTGTGCTTATTGTTTGTACACAGGCAATTTTCAACATGATTAAGTTAGACTGAGTGATTACAACAAAAAGTCCTGCCTTGTTAGAAGGAAATCAAGAGAAGCACACATTAATGAGTGATTAAGCTGAAATGCTTGTAAGAAATGCTAATGATCATTAGATACTCGTTGTTTAATGAAATTCAATGGTTTCCTAAATCCAAGGAGGTGTTGATGTGGTCATTAACATGAATAGAGTGCTTATTGTTTGTACACAAGCTAGTTTCAACACAATTTAGTGAGAATCAGTGATTACAACAAAAAGTCTATCCTTGTTAGATGGAAATCAAGAGAAGCACACATTAATGAGTGATTAAGCTGAAAATACTTGTAAGAAATGCTAATCATCATTAGATACTCTTTGTTATATGATATTCAATGGTTTCCTAGTTCCAAGGAAGTGTTGATGTGCTTGTTAACATGAATAGACTGCTTATTGTTTGTACACAATGTAATTTTAACATAATGAACTGAGAAGGAGTGATTACAACAAAAAGTTCAGCCTTGTTAGAAGGAAATCAAGAGAAGCACACAATAATGAGTGATTAAGCTGAAAATACCTGTAAGAAATGCTTATGATCTTTAGATACTCGTTGTTTAATGAAATTCAGCGGTTTCCTAGTTCCAAGGAGGTATTGATGTGCATGTTAACTTGAATAGTGTGCTTATTGTTTGTACACAAGCTATTTTCAGCATCATTAAGTTAGACTGAATCATTGCAACATAAAGTCCAGCCCTGTTAGAAGGAAATCAAGAGAAGCACACATTAATGAGTGATTAAGCTGAAAATACTTGTAAGAAATGCTAAAGATCATTAGATACTCCTTGTTTAAAGAATTTGAATGGTTTCTTAATTCTGAGGAAGTGTTCATGCGGTTGTCAACATGAATAGTGTGCTTATTGTTTCTACACAAGCCATTTTCAACATCATTAGGTGAGAATCAGTGATTACAGCAAAAAGCCCAGCCGTATTTGAAGGAAATCAAGAGAATCACACATTAATGAGTGGTTAAGCTGAAATGCATGTAAGAAATGCTAATGATCATTAGATACTCATTGTCTAATGAAATTCAATGGTTTCCTAGTTCCAAGGAGCTGTTGATGTGCTCGTTAACATGAATAGAGTGCTTATTGTTCGTACACAAGCTATTTTCAACATCATTAAGTTAGACTGAGTGATTACAAGAAAAAGTCCAGCCTTCTTAGAAGGAAATCAAGAGAAGCACACATTATTGAGTGATTAAGCTGAAAATACTTGTAAGAAATGCTACGGATCATTAGATACTCGTTGTTTAATGAAATTAAATGGTTTTCTAATTCCAAGGAGGTGTAGATGTGCTTGTTAACGTCAATAGAGTGCTTAATGTTTGTACACAATGTATTTTGAACATCATTAAGTTAGAATGAGTGATTACAACAAAAAGTCCAGCCTTGCTAGAAGGAAATCAAGTGAAGCAGACATTAAAGAGTGATTAAGCTGAAAATACATGTAAGAAATACTAATGATCATTAGATACTTGTTGTTTAATGAATTTGAATGGTTTCTTAATTCCAAGCAGGTGTTGATGTGCTTGTTAACATGAATAGAGAGGTTATTCTTTGTAGACAAGCCATTTTCAACATCATTAGGTGAGAATGAGTCATTACAACAAAAAGTCCAGCCTTGTTAGAAGGAAATCAAGAGAAGGACACATTAATGACTGATTAAGCTGAAAATACTTGTAGGAAATGCTAGAGATCATTAGATACTCGTTATTTAATGAAATTCAATGGCTTCCTAATTCCAAGGAGGTGTTGCTGTGCTTGTTAACTTGAATAGAGTGCTTATTGTTTGTACACAAGCTATTTTCAACATAATGAAGTGTGAATGAGTGACTACAACAAAATGTCGAGCCTTGTTACTTGGAAGTCAGGACAAGCATACATTAATGAGTGATTAAGCTGCAAATACTTGTAAGAAATGCTAACGATCATTGGATACTCGTTGTTTAATGAAATTCAATGGTTTCCTAATTCCAAGGAGGTGTTGATGTGCTTGTTAACATGAATAGAGTGCTTATTGTTTGTACACAAGCTAGTTTCAACATAATTTTGTGAAAATGAGTGATTACAACAAAAAGTCCAGCCTTGTTAGAGTGCTTATTGTTTGTACACACGGTATTTTCAAAATCATTAAGTTAGAATGAGTGATTAAAAGAAAACGTCCAGCCTTGTTAGAAGGAAATCAAGAGAAGCACACATTAATGAGTGATTAAGCAGAAAATACATGTAAAAATGCTAATGATCATTAGATACTCGTTGTTTAATGAAATTCAATGGTTTCGTAGTTCCAAGGAGGTGTTGATGTGCTTGTCAACATGAATAGAGTGCTTATTGTTTGTACCCAAGCTGTTTTCTACATCATTATGTTAGAATCAGTGATTACAACAAAAAGACCAGCCTAGTTAGCAGGAAATCAAGAGAAGCACATATTAATGAGTGATTAAGCTGAAAATACTTGTAAGAAATGCTAATGATCATTAGATACTCGTTGTTTAATGAAATTCAATGGTTTCCTAGTTCCAAAGAGGTGTTGATGTGCTTGTTAACCTGAATAGAGTGCTTATTGTTTGTACACAATGTATTTTGAAAATCATTAAGTTAGAATGAGTGATTACAGCAAAAAGTCCAGCCTTGTTAGAAGGAAATGAAGAGAAGCACACATTAATGAGAGATTAAGCTGAAAATACTTGTAAGAAATGCTAATGATCATTAGATACTCGTTGTTTAATGAAATTCAATGGTTTCCTAGTTCCAAGGTGGTCTTGATGTGCTTGTTAACTTGAATAGTGTGCTTATTGTTTGTACACAAGCTATTTTCAACATCATTAAGTTAGACTGAGTGATTACAAGAAAAAGTCCTGCCTTGTTAGATGGAAATCAAGAGAAGCACACATTATTGAGTGATTAAGCTGAAAATACTTGTAAGAAATGCTAATGATCATTAGATACTCCTTCCTCTATGAAATTCAATGGTTTCCTAATTCCAAGGAAGTGTTGATGTGCTTGTTAACATGAATAGAGTGCTGATTGTTTGTACACAAGTTTTTTTCAACTTAAGGAAGTGAGAATTAGTGATTACAACAAAAAGTCCAGCCTTGTTAGAGTGCTTATTGTTTGTACACACGGTATTTTCAAAATCATTAAGTTAGAATGAGTGATTAAAAGAAAAAGTCCAGCCTTGTTAGAAGGAAATCAAGAGAAGCACACATTAATGAGTGATTAAGCAGAAAATACATGTAAAAATGCTAATGATCATTAGATACTCGTTGTTTAATGAAATTCAATGGTTTCGTAGTTCCAAGGAGTTGTTGATGTGCTTGTCAACATGAATAGAGTGCTTATTGTTTGTACCCAAGTTGTTTTCTACATCATTATGTTAGAATCAGTGATTACAACAAAAAGTCCAGCCTAGTTAGCAGGAAATCAAGGGAAGCACATATTAATGAGTGATTAAGCTGAATATACTTGTAAGAAATGCTAATGATCATTAGATACTCGTTGTTTAATGAAATTCAATGGTTTCCTAGTTCCAAGGAAGTGTTGATGTGCTTGTTAACTTGAATAGAGTGCTTATTGTTTGTACACAATGTATTTTGAAAATCATTAAGTTAGAATGAGTGGTTACAGCAAAAAGTCCAGCCTTGTTAGAAGGAAATGAAGAGAAGCACACATTAATGAGTGATTAAGCTGAAAATACTTGTAAGAAATGCTAATGATCATTAGATACTTGTTGTTTAATGAAATTCAATGGTTTCCTAGTTCCAAGGTGGTGTTGATGTGCTTGTTAACTTGAATAGAGTTGTTATTGTTTGTACACAAGGTATTTTCAACATCATTAAGTTAGAATGAGTGATTGCGACAAAATGTCCAGCCTTGTGATGAGAACCCTGGAGATGATGGGTGGAACGCTTCAATAGGTGCAAGAAGTCCATTGCCCATTCTAGAAGGCCCAATAACACAAGCTAGAGATTCAATGGATGCAAGAGGTCCATTGCACATTCCGGAAGGCCCAATAACACGAGCTAGGGCCAAAAAGATTAAAGAAGCACTAAATGGGCTGATTCAGGACATTCAAGCCAAGCAAGCTTCAAATGGTGCGAATTCAAGTTCTAAAGAGAGCCCAGGCCTAATTAATATAATTGGACTACTTAATGGGTCAGACTAAGTGATAGCATTCACTCCTAAATAGGAGTTCATTGTATGTGCTGGAATTAGTTTGAAATTCTTCCAAAATAGGGATTTCTCCTAAATAGGAATTTTGCCTCTTTAGGATTGTTATCTAAGCCTATAAATAGGCACCCCTTGTAAGCTTTGGAAATCAGACAACTTTTAGTGAAATAGAAAGCAAGGGTTTCTCCTTTGATTCTTTTGAGAACTAAAGAACCTATCAAGAGGTTTTCTTCTTGTGGCATTCAAACTAACTTATCACTCCCAATTCCTTCCTCTTCTGGAGTGTGGCGTCCATATCCATCTTGAATACCCTAGGTTCATGTTCCTTCGAATATTGGCTCTAGGGTTTGTGTTATTAAACTCTAATTTAGCTTTCCTAGTTGTTCTTTGATTCATTGTGTGCGTTGGGTCCCTAAGCCATGTCTTTTTGGGGTTTTCTGCATCAATTGGTATCGGAGCTTGGCTCTAAATCAGGTTGAATCCACTCACTCTTCAATTTTCTACCTTGTGATTTATTTATTTCAATTCAATTTGTCTATTATGTGCATTACAATTCAAATGCACAAATCTGTTTGCTTGCAATCCTTCTCAATGTGCTAATTTCAATTCCAATTGCTGTATCTAAGTTTTTTACTACTGTTTTGTGTTGAGCAAAAGAAAAAAAAAAGAAGGATCAACGAAAAAAAAAAAAAGAAAAAAAGAGCAAGAAAAAGCAAAAAAGAAAGGAAACATCATATTCAAGTTATTGATAAAGTTAACAGTTTGGTCATATTAGCCATAATAATAACAAAGTTTTCTTGCTCAACTCCAATTCTGCCATCCATTTTCCTATCTTGTTATCCAAGTTTGTTCTCTAAATTTAACTTCCCTTATCCTGATTTTTTTTGTGAGTTTAGTTCATTAAAATCGTTTGCCTTGATATCCTTTTTCGTTTTTTGATTCCTTGTTCTCTAATTTGTTCAATTCTACACCATTTATCTTATTTTGTTCAAAATCAATACTCTTGATTTACCTTCTTTAGTTCTTTATAGAGCTGAAAGGAGAAATCCGAGTGGTAAAAGGCAAAAGTGAAAGTTCATATCAAGAAAAAGCCATAAAGAGTGTAAACACGAGAGAGTGTGACACCTTCTTTTGAGTGAAACACGTGAGGGAGTGCTTTGTGAGGTATCTTATTATTTTGTGTAGAAGTAATACTATGACATCCAAAGACAAAGGTACAGCTTAGGAGGGAGCTGGTGATGTGTCCTTCATGATCAAAGCTATGCAACAACAATTTGAGCGTATGAATACCAGATTTGATGATATGAGGGAGAGGATGGAGGAGCAATCTAATACTATAGCAGAGTTGCAAAGGAGGCATGGGGAGTATGAGGCTCCTAAAGCAAGAAGGCAGTTGAGACGGGCCTATGACCATGAAGATGATGTAGAAGATGATGAAATTGACGATCAAACTACTATGGTCCGAACTGCTAACAATAGAAGGGATCGAAGAGAATTTGGGAGGCAAGGCACCTATGACCATAATTTGGGCAGTATTAAAATGGCAATTCCTCCATTCCATGGTAAGAATGATCCTGATGCATACCTAGAATGGGAGAAGAAGGTTGAATTGGTTTTTGATTGCCACAACTATTCCTTGGAGAAAAAGGTAAAGCTTGCTGCAGTTGAATTCACTGATTATGCTATTATTTGGTGGGATCAACTTGTTTTGACTAGGAGAAGGAATCGTGAGCAGCCTATTGATAAATGGGAGGAGATGAAGACTATCATGGGTTCCACACGGTTTGGGCAAAACTCAGGATCTACCTCATCTTGGAAGCCAAATTGGAATAAAAGGGACGAGATGACCAATCATAAGTCCAAAGCCGAGCTATCCAAGTACAAGAATATGGGTTCTAGCAAGGCAGCAGGTAATTCTGACCCCCAACCAAGTAGAAATAGAGATGTTAAATGTTTTAAGTGTTTGGGCAGGGGTCACATTGCATCTCAATGTCCAAATAAGCGTGCAATGATCTTGAAAAGTAATGGTGATGTTGAAACTAAAAGTGAATCAGATGATGATTCTATGCCATCATCAGAGGGTGAAAGTGATGGAGAGGAGTATCTAGTTAATGGAGTAGCTCTCGTTACAAGGTGAGCATTGAATGTGCAAGTAAAGGAAGAAAATGAGGTGCAATGAGATAACATCTTTCAGACGAGGTGTCTCATCAAAGATAAGGTATGTAGTATGATTATTGATGGTGGGAGTTGCACTAATGTTGCCAGCACAACTATGGTTGAGAAGTTGAATTTACCTACTATGAAGCATCCTAGGTCATATAAGCTTTAATTGTTGAATGAGAGTGGTGAAGTCAAGGTAAATAAGCAAGTGCTCATATCATTTTCTATCGGAAGGTACCGTGATGAAATTTTATGTGATGTTGTACCTATGTATGTGGGCCATATTCTATTAGGAAGACCATGGCAATTTGATAGGCGAGTTATGCATGATGGCTTCAAGATTGATTTGAAAAGCGGATATCATCAGATTAGGATGAGAGTGGGAGATGAGTGGAAAACAGCTTTCAAAACTAAGTACGGTCTGTATGAATGGCTTGTTATGCCATTTGGTCTCACTAATGCACCAAGCACTTTTATGCGACTAATGAATCATGTTTTGCGTCCATTCATTGGTAAATTTGTGGTTGTGTATTTTGATGATATTTTGGTCTATAGTAAAACCCTAAAAGAGCATCTTGATCATTTACGTTCTATTGTAAGTGTTTTACGTTCTGAAAAATTGTATGCTAACTTAAGGAAATGTTCCTTTTGTACTAATCAGATCACATTTCTTGGCTATGTGGTGAGTTCTAAAGGTGTTGAGGTTGACGAGGAAAAAGTTAAGGCAATTCGTGATTGGCCTACACCTAAGTCAATTAGTGATGTGCGTAGCCTTCATGGTCTAGCTAGTTTCTATAGACGCTTTGTTAGGGACTTTAGTACCATTGCTGCACCACTCACTGAGCTTATCAAAAGGAACACGAGTTTTAGGTGGGGTAGTGACCAAGACAAGGCTTTTAATTGCATAAAGGAAAAATTAAGTTTTGCACCCCTACTTGCTTTACCTAACTTTGAAAAAGCTTTCGAGATTGAGTGTGATGCTTCAGGTATTGGCATTGGAGCTGTTTTGATGCAGGAAAGGCGCCCAATTACTTACTTCAGTGAAAAGCTAAGTGGAGCAAGCCTTAATTATCCTACTTATGATAAAGAGATGTATGCATTGGTACGGGCTTTGGAGACATGGCAACATTACCTTTGGCCCAAGGAGTTTGTCATCCATACTGACCATGAATCATTGAAGCACTTGAAGGGACAAGGAAAGTTGAACAAAAGACATGCTAAGTGGATTGAATTTATTGAGACCTTTCCCTACAACATCAAATATAAACAAGGTAAGGACAATGTGGTAGCTGATGCATTATCTCGCAGGTATGCCCTTATCTCTACACTTACTGCAAACTTATTAGGATTTGAACATATTAAAGATTTATATGTGAAAGGAGCATGTGAGAAGTTAGCCTTTGAGAAGTTTTATAGGCATAAGGGTTTCTTATTTAGGGAAAATCGTTTATGCATGCCTATGAGTTCTTTAAGGAAGTTGGTTGTAAGAGAAGCTCATGAGGGTGGTCTAATGGGTCATTTCGGAGTTAGGAAAACCTTAGATGTCCTAAATGAACACTTCTTTTGGCCACGCATGAAACGAGATGTTGAGAGGATATGTGAGAAATGCATAACATGCAAACAAAAAGTCCATCCTTGTTAGAAGGAAATCAAGAGAAGCACACATTATTGAGTGATTAAGCTGAAAATACTTGTAAGAAATGCTACTGATCATTAGATACTCGTTGTTTAATGAAATTCAATGGTTTTCTAGTTCCAAGGAGGTGTAGATGTGCTTGTTAACATGAATAGAGTGCTTATTGTTTGTACACAAGGTATTTTCAACATAATGAAGTGAGAATGAGTGATTACAACAAAAAGTCCAGCCTTGTTAGAAGGAAATCAAGAGAAGCACACATTAATGAGTGATTAAGCTGAAAATACTTGTAAGAAATGCTAACAATCATTAGATACTCGTTGATTAATAAAATTCAATGGTTTCCTATTTCCAAGGAGGTGTTGATGTGCTTGTTAACATGAATAGAGTGCATATTGTTTGTACGCAAGCTATTTTCAACAACATTAAGTTACAATGGGTGATTACAACAAAAAGTCCAGCGTTGTTTGAAGGAAATCAAGAGAAGCACACATTAGTGCGTGATTAAGCTGAAAATACTTGAAAGAAATGCTAATGATCATTAGATACTCGTCGTTTAATGAATTTGAACGGTTTCTTAATTCCAAGGAAGTGTTGATTAGGTGGGAATGGGTGATTACAACAAAAACTGCAGCCTTGTTAGAAGGAAATCAAGAGAAGCAGACATTAATGAGTGATTAAGAAGAAAATACTTGTAAGAAATGCTAATGATCAGTAGATACTCGTTGTTTAATGAAATTCAATGGTTTCCTAGTTCCAAGGAGCTGCTGATGTGTTTGTTAACTTGAATAGAGTGCTTATTGTTTGTACACAAGCTATTTTCAACATAATGAAGTGAGAGTGAGTGATTACGACACAAAGTCCAGCCTTGTTAGAACAAAATACAGAGAAGCACACATTCATGAGTGATTAAGCTGAAAATACTTGTAAGAAATGCTAATGATCTTTAGATACGCGTTGTTTAATGAAATTCAATGGTTTCCTAGTTCTTAGGGGGTGTTGATGTGCTTGTTAACATCAATAGAGTGCTTATTGTTTGTACCCAAGGTATTTTGAACATCATTAGGTGAGAATGAGTGATTACAACAAAAGGTCCAGCCTTGTTAGAAGGAAATCAAGAGAAGCACACATTATTGAGTGATTAAGCTGAAAATACTTGTAAGAAATGCTACTGATCATTAGATACTCGTTGCTTAATGAAATTCAATGGTTTTCTAGTTCCAAGGAGGTGTAGATGTGCTTGTTAACATGAATAGAGTGCTTATTGTTTGTACACAAGCCATTTTCAACATAATGAAGTGAGAATGAGTGATTACAAGAAAAAGTCCAGCCTTGTTAGAAGGAAATCAAGTGAAGCACCCATTAATGAGTGATTAAGCTGAAAATACATGTAAGAAATACTAATGATCATTAGATACTCGTTGTTTAATGAATTTGAATGGTTTCTTAATTCCAAGGAGGTGTTGATGTGCTTGTTAACATGGATAGAGAGGTTATTCTTTGTAGCCAAGCCATTTTCAACATCATGAGGTGAGAATGAGTCATTACAACAAAAAGTCCAGCCTTGTTAGAAGGAAATCGAGAGAAGCACACATTAAAGAGTGATTAAGCTTAAAATAATTGTAAGAAATGCTAAAGATCATTAGATACTCGTTATTTAATGAAATTCAATGGCTTCCTAGTTCCAAGGAGGTGTTGATGTGCTTGTTAACATGAATAGAGTGCTTATTGTTTGTACACAAGGTATTTTCAACATAATGTAGTGAGAATGAGTGATTACAACAAAAAGTCCAGAATTGTTAGAAGGAAATCAAGAGAAGCACACATTAATGAGTGATTAAGCAGAAAATACTTGTAAAAAAGCTAATGATCATTAGATACTCATTGTTTAATGAAATTCAATGGTTTCGTAGTTCCAAGGAGGTGTTGATGTGCTTGTTAACTTGAATAGAGTGCTTATTGTTTGTACACAAGCTACTTTCAACATCATTAAGTTAGAATGAGGGATTACAACAAAAAGTTCAGCATTGTTAGTAGGCAATCAAGTGAAGCACACATCAATGAGTTATTAGGTCGAAATACTTGTAAGAAATGCTAATGGTCATTAGATACTCGTTGTTTAATGAATTTGAATGGTTTCTTAATTCCAAGGAAGTGTTGATGTGCTTGTTAACATGAATAGAGTGCTTATTGTTTGTACCCAAGCCATTTTCAACATCATTAGGTGAGAATGAGTCATTCCAACAAAAAATCCAGCCTTGTTAGTAGGAAAGCATAGAAGCACACATTAACAAGTGAATAAGCTGAAAATACTTGTAAGAAATGCTAATGATGATTAGATACTTGTTATTTAATCAAATTCAATGGTTTCCTAGTTCCACAGAGCTGTTGATGTGCTTGTGAACATGAATAGGGTGCTTATTGTTTGTTCAGAAGCTATTTTCAACATAATGAAGTGAGAATGAGTGATTACAACAAGTCCAGCCTTGTTAGAAGGAAATCAAGAGAAGCACACATTAATGAGTGATTAAGCTGAAAATACTTGTAAGAAATGCTAATGATCATTAGATACTCGTTCTTTAATGAAATTCAATGGTTTCCTAGTTCCAAGGAGGTGTTGATGTGCTTGTTAACATGAATAGAGTGCTTATTGTTTGTACACAAGGTATTTTCAACATAGTGAAGTGAGAATGAGTGATTACAACAAAAAGTTCAGCCTTGTTAGAAGGAAATCAAGAGAAGCACACATTAATGTGTGGTTAACCTGAAAATACCTCTAAAAATGGTAATGATCATTAGATACTCGTTGTTTAATGAAATTCAATGGTTTCCTAGTTCCAAGGAGGTGTTGATGTGCTTGTTAACATCAATAGAGTGCTTATTGCTTGTACACACGGTATTTTTAAAATCATTAAGTTAGAATGAGTGATTAAAACAAAAAGTCCAGCCTTGTTAGAAGGAAATCAAGAGAAGCACACATTAATGAGTGATTAAGCTGGAAATACTTGTAAGAAATGCTAACAATCGTTAGATACTCGTTGTTTAATAAAATTCAATGGTTTCCTATTTCCAAGGAGGTGTTCATGTGCTTGTTAACATGAATATAGTGCTTATTGTTTGTACACAGGCTATTTTGAACATCATTAAGTTAGAATGAGTGATTACAACAACAAGTCCAGACTTGTTTGAAGGAAATCAAGAGAAGCACACATTAGTGCGTGATTAAGCTGAAAATACTTGAAAGAAATGCTAATGATCATTAGATACTCGTTGTTTAATGAATTTGAACGGTTTCTTAATTCCAAGGAAGTGTTGATCTGCTTGTTAACATGAATAGAGTGCTTCTTGTTTGCACACAAGCCATTTTCAACATCATTTGGTGAGAATGAGTGATTACAACAAAAAGTCCAGCCTTGTTAGAAGCAAATCAGGAGAAGCACAGATTAATGAGTGATTAAGCTGAAAATACTTGTAAGAAATGCTACTGATCATTAGATACTCATTGTTTAATGAAATTCAATGGTTTCCTAGTTACAAGGAGGTGTTGATGTGCTTGTTAACTAGAATAGAGTGCTTATTGTTTGTAGACAAGGTATTTTGAACATCATTAAGTTAGAATGAGTGATTACATCAAAAAGTCCAGCCTTGTTAGAAGGAAATCAATAGAAGCACACATTAATGAGTGATTAAGCTGAAAATCTTTGTAAGAAATGCTAATGTTCATTAGATACTCGTTGTTTCATGAAATTCAATGGTTTCCTACTTCCATAGAGGTGTTGATGTGCTTGTTAACTTGAATAGAGTGCTTATTGTTTGTACACAAGCTATTTTCATCATAATGAAGTGAGAATGAGTGATTACAACAAAAAGTCCAGCCTTGTTTGAAGGAAATCAAGAGAAGCACACATTAATGAGTGATTAAGCAGAAAATACTTGTAAGAAATGCTAATCATCATTAGATACTTGTTGTTTAATGAAATTCAATGGTTTCCTAGTTCCAAGGAGGTGTTGATGTGCTTGTTAGCATGAATAGAGTGCTTATTGTTTGTACACAAGGTATTTTGAACATCTTTAAGTTAGAATGAGTGATTACAACAAAAAGTCCAGCCTTGTTAGATGGAAATCTAGACAAGCACACATTAATCAGTTATTAGGCTGAAATACTTGCAAGCAATGCTAATGATCTTGAGATACTCGTTGTTCAATGAAATTCAATGGTTTCCTAGTTCCAAGGAGGTGTCGATGTGCTTGTTAACTTGAATACAGTGCTTATTGTTTGTACACAAGGTATTTTCGACATAATGATGTGAGAATGAGTGATCACGACAAAAAGTCCAGCCTTGTTAGAAGGAAATCAAGAGAAGCAGATATTAATGAGTGATTAAGCTGAAAATATTTGTAAGAAATGCTAATGATCATTAGATACTCATTGTGATGCGGAAAACCCCAAAAAGACATGGCTTAGGGACCCAACGCACACAATGAATCAAAGAACAACCAGGAAAGCTAAATCAGAGTTTAATAACAGAAACCCTAGACCCAATATTCGAAGGAACACGAACCTATGGTATTCAAGAAGGATATGGACGCCACACTCCAGAAGAGAAAGGAATTGGGAGTGATAACTCGATTTGAACGCCATAAGAAGAAGTACCTCTTGATAGGTTGTTTAGTTCTCAAAGAACCGAGGGAGAAAAGCCTTGCTTTCTATTTCACTCAAAGTTGTCTTGTTTCTTGATTGTCTGATTTCCGAGGCTTACAAGGGGTGCCTATTTATAGGCTTAGATAGCAATTCTAAAGAGGCAAAATTCCTATTTAGGAGAAATCCGTATTTTGGAGGAATTTCGAACTAATTCCAGCACATACAATAAACTCCTATTTAGGAGTGAATACTATCACTTAGTCTGACTCATTAAGTAGTCCAATTATATTAATTAGGCCTGGGCTCTCTTTAAAACTTGAATTCGCACCATTTGAAGCTTGGTTGGCCTGAATGTCCAGAATCAGCCCATTTAGTGCTTCTTTAATCTTTCTGGCCCTAGCTCGTGTTATTGGGCCTTCTGGAATGTGCAATGGACCTCTTGCATCCATTGAAGCCCTAGCTAGTGTTATTGGGCCTTCTAGAATGTGCAATGGACCTCTTGCATCAATTGAATCTCTAACTCATGTTATTGGGCCGTCTGGAATGTGCAATGGACTTTTTTGCATCCTTTGAAGCCTTCCACCCTTCATGTCTACGGTTCTCATCATTCCCCTTTCCTCAAAAAGATTCGTCCTCGAATCATCACCTTGTTTATACTTGATGACGTAGGGAAAGGTTTGAATGAATTTGATCCACTTGGCATGCCTTATGTTCAACTTTCCTCGTACAAGTAGGATAGGAACTATACAATGACTCATGCTTTCCCTCACATATCCTTTGAAAATAAGTTCTTCAACCTGTCTTCTATGCTCCTTTGTCTCCTTAGAATTACTCTTATATGTTGGCTGGTTTGAGATGCATGCACTAGGAATGAAATCAATTTAATGCTCAATTCCTCTCTTGGGTGGCAATCCACTTGGAATATCGTCATAGAATACACCTTCAAATTCCTGCAATAGAACAACAACAACACTAGGCAAAGATGGCTCAGACTTGTTAGTATTAAAATAAGCCACTTTATACAAAAGTATGATCATAGGTTGTTTGGCAAAAATTGCTCTTTGTACATCACTTTCTTTTGCATAGGAACTTTCTGTTTTCTTCTCTTTCTCTTGTGTTCTCACGTTTTCTCCTCTATTTTCCCTTTTTCCATCTCTCTTTTCTGTTCACTCTCAGTTTTTATCCTTAATTGATCCTCATAAGCTTGTTGAGGTGATAATGGTACAAGAGTGACGGGTTTATCATTCATTACAAAGGAATATCGATTCTTGAATCCATCGTGCATAACTCGTCTGTCAAACTGCCATGGCCTTCCTAATAGAATATGACCTGCTTGCATAGGTACAACATCACATAAAACTTCATCGTGATACCTTCCAATGGAAAATGACACGAGCACTTGCTTATCTACTTTAACTTCACCACTCTCATTCAACCATTGAAGTTTATATGGTTTAGGATGCTTCATAGTAGGTAAATTCAGCTTCTCAACCATAGTTGTGCTAGCAACATTAGTGCAACTCCCACCATCAATAATCATACTACATACCTTATCTTTGATGAGACATCTCATCTGAAAGATGTTATCTTGTTGCCCCACATTTTCTTCTTTCACTTGCACATTCAAATGCTCGTCTTGTAACAAGAGCTACTCAATTAACTGGATACTCCTCTCCATCACTTTCACCCTTTGATGATGGCATAGAATCATCATCTGATTCACTTTCAGTTTCAACTTCACCATTACTTCTTAAGATCATTGGCACGCTTATTTGGACATTAAGATGCAATGTGACCCCTGCCCAAATACTTAAACATTTATAACATCTCTATTTCTACTTGGTTGGGGTCAGAATTACCTGCCTCCTTGCTAGAACCCACATCTTGTACTTGGATAGCTCAGCTTTGGATCTTGTAGTTGGTCATCTCGTCCCTTTCATTCCAATTTGCTTCCAAGATGAGGTAGATCCTGAGTTCTGCCCAAACTGTGTGGGAACCCTTCGTTTGAGTTGCCTTTCAACTTTCATGGCCATGTGTACCATGTCTTCTAATTCCACATAGTGTTGCAATTCAACCACGCCCCCATTTAGCCCTTGCAAGAAATCGAGCCATGGTTGCTTCTCTATCTTCTTCTACATTCGCCTGAATCACTGGTAATCTCCATCTCCTTGTGGTAATCCTCCACCTTTTGGTGCCCCTGAGTGAACCTTGCAGCCTTTGGTACAGCTCCCTGTAATAGTGATTAGGGACAACCTCCTCCTCAATGATAGCCTTCATCTCCTCCCATGTATCAATAGGCCGCTCACGATCCTTCTCCTAGTCAAAACAAGTTGATCCCACCAAATAATAGCATAATCAGTGAATTCAACTGCAGCAAGCTTTACCTTTTTCTCCTCAGAAATAGTTGTGGCAATCAAAAACCAACTCACCTTCTTCTCCCATTCTAGGTATGCATCAGGATCATTCTTACCTTGGAATGGAGGAAGTGTCATTTAATACTGCCCAAATTATGGTCATAGGTTGCTTGCCTCCCAAATTCTCTTTGATCCCATCTATTGTTAGCAGTTCGGACCACAGTAGTTTGATCGTCAATTTCATCATCTTCTACATCATCTTCATGGTCATAGGCACATCTCAACTTGCCTTCTTGCTTTAGGAGCCTCATACTCCCATGCCTCCTTTGCAACTCTGCTATAGTATTAGATTGCTTCTCCATCCTTTCCCTCATATCATCAAATCTAGTATTCATACGCTCAAATTGTTGTTGCATAGCTTTGATCATGAAGGACAGATCACCAGCTCCTTCCTGAGCTGCACCTTTGTCTTTGGATGTCATAGTATTACTTCTACACAAAATAATAAGATACCTCACAGACCACTCCCTAAGCACACATTCATGGAGTGATTAAGCGGAAAATACTTGTAAGAAATGCTAATCATCATTAGATACTTGTTGTTTAATGAAATTCAATGGTTTCCTAGTTCCAAGGAGGTGTTGATGTGCTTGTTAACATTGAATAGAGTGCTTATTGTTTGTACACAAGGTATTTGAACATCTTTAAGTTAGAATGAGTGATTACAACAAAAAAGTCCAGCCTTGTTAGAAGGAAATCTAGACAAGCCACACATTAATCAGTTTATTAGGCTGAAATACTTGCAAGAAATGCTAATGATCTTGAGATACTCGTTGTTTCAATGAAATTCAATCGTTTCTAGTTCCAAGGAGGTGTCGATGTGCTTGTCAACTTGAATACAGTGCTTATTGTTTGTAGACAAGGTATTTTTGGACATAATGATGTGAGAATGAGTGATCACGACAAAAGTCCAGCCTTGTTAGATGGAAATCAAAAAGAAGCAGATATTCATGAGTGGATTAAGCTGAAAATATTTGTAAGAAATGCTAATGATCATTAGATACTCCTTGTTTAATGAAATTACAATGGTTTCCTAGTTCCAAGGAGGTTTTGATGTGCATGTTACAAGAATAGAGTGCTTATTGTTTGTACACAAGCTATTTTCANTTTAGTACTTCTTTAATCTTTCTGGCTCTAACTCGTGTTATTGGGCCTTCTGGAATGTGCAAGGACCTCTTCCATCCATTGAAGCTCTAGCTTTGTTATTGGCCTTCTGAAATGGGCAATGGACTTCTTGCATCTATTGAAACCTTCCACCCATCATCTCCATGGTCTCATCACAAGGAGGTGTTGATATGCTTGTTGAAGATGAATAGAAATGCTTATTGTATGTAGACAAGCAATTTCCACATCATTAGGTGAGAATGAGTGAATTACCGCAAAAGGCCAGCCTTGTTCGAAGGGAATCAAGAGAAGCACACATTAATGTGTGATTAAGCTAAAAATACTTGTTAGAAATGCTAATGATCAATAATACACGTTGTTTGATAAATTCAATGTTTCCTAGTTCCAAGGAGGTGTTGATGTCTTATTAAGATGAATAGAGTGCTTATTGCATGTAGACAAGCCATTTTCAACTCATTAGGTGAGAATGAGTGATTACAACAAAAAGTCCAGCCTTGTTAGAAGGAAATAAGAGAAGCACACATTAATGAGTGATTATGCTGAAAATACTTGTGCGAAAAGCTAATGATCATTAGATACTCGTTGTTTAATGAATTCAATCGTTTCCTAGTTCCGAGGATGTTGATGTGCTTGTAAACAAGAATAGACTGCTTATTGGTTGTACACAAGCCATTTACAACATCATTAGGTGAGAATGAGTGACTACAGCAAAAATCCAGCCTTGTTAGAAGGAAATCAAGAGAAGCACAGATTAATGAGTGATTAGGCTGAAAATTCTTGTAGAAATGGTAATGATCATTAGATACTCGTTGTTGAATGAATTCAATGGTTTCCTAGTTCAAGGAGTGTTGATGTGCTTGTAAACAGGAATTAGAGCGCTTATTGGTTGTACAAAGCCATTTACAACATCATTAGGTGAGAATGGGTGACTTCAGCAAAAGGTCCAGCCTTGTCAGTAGGAAATCAAAAAAGAGACACACATAATGAGTGATTAAGCTGAAATACTTGTTAGAAATGCTAATTATCATTAGATACTCGTTTTTTAATGAAATTCATGGTTTCCTAGTTCCAGGAGTGTTGATGTGCTGTTAAGTGAATAGAGTCCTTATTGTATGTAGACAAGCCATTTTCAACATCATTAGGTGAGAATGAGTGATTACAACAAAAAGACCAGCCTTGTTAGAAGGAAATCAAGAAAAGCACAAACTAATGAGTGATTAAGCTGAAAAACTTGTATGAAATGCTATTGATCATTAGATACTCGTTGTTCATGAAATGCAATGGTTTCTAGTTCAAGAAAGTGTTGATGGTTGTTAAGATGAATAGATGCTTATTGTATGTAGACAATCCATTTTCAACATCATTGGCGAGAATGAGTGATTACAACAAGAATTCCAGCCCTGTTAGAAGGAAATCAAGACAAGCACAGATTAATGAGATGATTAAGCTGAAAATACTTAAAAATGCTAATGATCATTAGATACTCGTTGTTTAATAAATTCAATGGTTTCCTAGTTCCAAGAGGCGTTGATGTGCTTGTAAACAAAATAGACTGCTTATTGTTGTACACAAGCCATTTACAACATCATTAGGTGAGAATGAGTGATACAGCAAAAAGTCCAGCCTTGTTAGAAGGAAATCAAGAGAAGCACAGATTAATGAGTGATTAGGCTGAAAATACTTGTTAGAAATGCTAATGATCATTAGATACTCGTTGTTGAATGAAATCAATGGTTTCCTAGTTCCAAGGAGGTGTTGATATGCTTGTTGAAGATGAATAGAATGCTTATTGTATGTTGACAAGAATTTCCACATCATTAGGTGAGAATGAGTGATTACCCCAAAAAGCCAGCTTGTTAGAGGGAATCAAGAGAAGCACACATTAATGAGTGATTAAGCTGAAAATACTTGGTAGAAATGCTAATGATCAATAGATACCGTTTTGTTTATGAAATTCAATGGTTTCCTAGTTCCAAGGAGGTGTTGATTGTGCTTATTAAGATGAATGAGTGCTTATTGCATGAGACGCTAATTTCAACATCATTAGGTGAGAATGAGTGATTACAACAAAAAGTCCAGCCTTGTTAGAAAGAAATCAAGAGAAGCACACATTAATGAGTGATTAAGCTGAAAATACTTGTTAGAAATGCTAATGATCGATAGATACTCGTGTTTTAATGAAAACTCAATGGTTCCTAGTTCCAAGAAGGTGTTGATTGCTTGTTAAGATGAATAGAGTGCATATTTTATGTGGACAAAGCCATTTCAACATCATTAGGTGAGAATGAGTGTTACAACAAAAAGTCCAGCCTTGTTAGAAAAGAATCAAGAGAAGCACACATTAATGAGTGATTAAGCTGAAAATACTTGTTAGAAATGCTAATGATCAATAGATGCTCGTTCTTTAATGAAACTCAATGGTTTCTAGTTCCAAGGAG